>JASTWF010000895.1:0-164337 GCA_030390025.1 Squalus acanthias | reverse complement strand
CCTCCCTCCCTCTCTCTCTTCCTCCCTCCCTATCTCTCTCCCTCACTCCCTCTCTCTCTCCCTCCCTCCCTCTCTCTGTCCCCCTCCCTCCTTCTTTCCCTCCCTACCTTCCTCCCTCTCTCCCTCCCTCCCACTCTCCCTCCCTCCCTCCCTCCCACTCTGTCCCTCCCTCCCTCTCTCTCTCCCTCACTCCTTTTCTCTCTCCCTCTCTCCCTCTCTCTGTCTCCCTCCCTCCCTCTTTCCCTCCCTCCCTTTATCCATCTCTCCCTCCCTCCCTCTCTCCCTCCTGCCCTCCCTCCCTCCCTCTCTCTCCCTCACTCTCTCTCACTCCGTCTCTGTCCCTCCCTCTCACTCTCCCTCACTCCCTATCTCTCTCCCTCCCTCCCTCTCTCCCTCCCTCTCTCGCTCCCTCCCTCCCTCTCTCGCTCCCTCCCTCCCTCCTCCCTCTCTGCCTCCCTCCCTCATTTCTCTCTGCCTCCCTCCCTCTCTCTCTCCATCCCTCCCTCCCTCTCTCTGTCTCTCCCTCCCTCCCTCTCTCTCTTCCTCCCTCCCTCTCTCTCTCTTTCCACCACTCTCTTTCCCTCCCTCTCTCCCTCTCCATCTCTACTTCGCTCTTCCCCATCTCTCCCTCACTCTCCCTTTCCCTATCTCTCTCTGTCTTTCCCTCTCTCTCTAATCCTCTCCCTCTCTTTCCCTCTCTCTCTCTCTCCCCCTCTCTCTTTCTCTCTCTCATTCTCACTCTCTCTCTCTCCCTCTCTCACTCTCTCTCCCTCTCTCTCTCTCTCAATCTCTCTCCCTCTCTCACTCTCTCTCCCTCTCTCTCTCTCCCTCTCTCTCCCTCACTCCCTCTCTCTCTCTTCCTCTCTCTCTCTCTCCCTCTCTCTCACTCTATCCCTCTCTCTCCCCCTCTCTCTCTCCCCCCCCCTCTCTCTCCCTCTCTCTCTCTCACTCTCTCTCTCCCACTCTCTCTCACTCCCTCTCTCTCACTCCTCTCTCTCTCACTCCTCTCCTCTCTCTCTCTCTCTCTCACTCTCTCTCTCCCTCGCTCTCTCACTCCCTCTCTCTCACTCCTCTCTCTCTCCATCTCTCTCTCACTCTCTCTCCCTCCCCTGAGTGCGGATTCTGGGCTAAACTCCTCCAATGCCATTGAAGAGGCTCCTGGACTTGTTGCTGAGCAATGCGGAGCTGGCTTCGGGATCTCGCCCCGTCCGGAGCTCGCTAATCTCCCCCAGAGTGAGTCAGACTCTGTCCCGGGATCTCCCGGGATCACCTTGCTGTTTTCAGCAGCGATTGGCGGCTTGTCCCGGGGATCAGACAGGTTCCTGTGTGTATTGTACAGGAGGGCTGGAGAATTGGAGAGGAAGATTCCGTGTGCATTCTACAGCAGCAATGGTCCATTGGAGAAGAGGCTTCTGTGCATTGTATCTGAGGATTGCAGGCATTGTATAGAGAGGTGTGAATTGTATAGGAGGGGTGTGTGCATTCTAGAGCATGAATGCTCGCATTGTACAACAACAACCTGCATTTATATAGCGCCTGAAACCAGTGAAACCTCCCAAGGTGCTTCACAGGAGCGGAAATCAGACAAACTGACACCGAGACACATAAGGAGATATTAGGACAGGCGACCAAAAGCTCAGTAAAAGAGGGAGGTTTTAAGGAGAGTCTTAAAGGAGGAGAGAGAGACGGAGAGGTTTAGGGAGGGAATTCCAGAGCTTAGGGCCCAGGCAGCTGAAGGCAAGGCCGCCAATGGCAGAGCGAAGGGAGTGGGGGATGGACAAGAGGCCAGAATTAGAGGAGCGCAGAGATCTCGGAGGGTTGAAGGGCTGGAGGCCGTTACAGAGATAGGGAGGGGCGAGGCCATGGAGGGGTTTGAAAACAAGGATGAGAATTTTAAAAGGAGTCAATGTAGGTCAGCGAGCACAGGGGTGATGGGTGAATGGGACTTGGTGCGAGTTTTGGATGAGCTTAAGGTTATGTAGGGTGGATGATGGGAGGCCGGCCAGGAGAGTATTGGAATAGTCGAGTCTGGAGGTAACAAAGGCAGGGATGAGGGTTTCAGCAGCAGATGAGCTGAGGCGGGGCGGAGATGGGCGATGTTGTGGAGGTGGAAGCAGGCGGTCTTGGTGCTGGAGAGGATATGGGGTCGGAAGCTCAGCTCAGGGTCAGATATAAAACCAAGGTCACCAACAGCCTGGTTCAGCCTCAGACAGTTGCCAGGGAGAGGGATGGAGTCGGTGGCTCAGGAACGGAGTTTGTGGCGGGAACGAAGACAATGGCTTTGGTCTTCCCAATATTTGAGGAAATTTCTGCTCATCCAGTTCTGAATGTTTGTATTAGAGGGTTACATGCATTGTATAGGGGGATGTGTGCATTGTATAGGAGGATGTGTGCATTGTATAGCAGGATGTGTGCATTGTATAGGAGGATGTGTGCATTGTATAGGAGGCTGTGTGCATTGTCTAGGGGGCTGTGTGCATTGTATAGGAGGATGTGTGCACTGTCTAGGAGGCTGTGTGCATTGTCTAGGAGGCTGTGTGCATTGTATAGGGGGCTGTGTGCATTGTATAGGAGGATGTGTGCATTGTATAGGGGGATGGGTGCATTGTATAGGGGGATGTGTGCATTGTATAGGAGGATGTGTGCATTGTATAGGGGGCTGTGTGCATTGTATAGGAGGCTGTGTGCATTGTATAGGAGTCTGTGTGCATTGTATAGGGGGCTGTGTGCATTGTATAGGAGGCTGTGTGCATTGTATAGGAGGCTGTGTGCATTGTATAGGAGTCTGTGTGCATTGTATAGGGGGCTGTGTGCATTGTATAGGGGCTGTGTGCATTGTATAGGGGGCTGTGTGCATTGTATAGGGGGCTGTGTGCATTGTATAGGGGGCTGTGTGCATTGTATAGGGGACTGTGTGCATTGTATAGGGGGCTGTGTGCATTGTATAAGAGGGTTAATGGCATTGTATAGGAGGATGTGTGCATTGTATAGGGAAATGGGTGAATTGCATAGGAGGATGTGTGCATTGTATTGGGGAATGTGCATTGTATAGAGGGCTGTGTGCATTGTATAGGGGGATGTGTGCATTGTATAGGGGGCTGTGTGCATTGTATAGGGGACTGTGTGCAGTGCAGGTTGAGTTAGTCCGCTTCCTGCAATCTGCCAATCTCCAACACTCCCAGAGTCACATTCCCATTCACCCTGGGATGGAGCGGCTGGAACACTGAACAACGCCCCCTGCCGCTCCGGCCCAGTCTCACACTCTGGACCACTCCCAGTGTTGGGGACAATTGGCTTTCACTGAGCATCTCCCCACTCACTCATTCCCACATTGTCTGACATTAGAAACCATTAGAGATGCAGAAGGAGCTTTCTTTATTTAATGGTTAATGAAGAAATAATCCTGAACACACAACACTGGGATTGGATGAGTCTTAAATCAGCGTTGGTGGAAATGAGATTTTGATGAACAGCCTGATCCTGAACTTGTTCTGTTTCCCCGCCGTGTGTTTAATGCTCCTGTCTGGCATCAGATTCACTTTCCCCAACATTTCATTTAATGTCCAAATCATAGAGTTTCCAGAGCGAGGGTGTCAAACCAGCCCACATCCCAGAACCACACACTGGGCAAGATTCAAACTCCCCTCAGCTCTGAGCTCTCGATAAATTCAAACCCAACTCGCCTGTTCTCAAGGTGTCATTATTTATATTGATCTGCAGCTTGTGAAGAAAATGTGATCACTGAAAATAATCTCCCCTCAACTAGGCAGGAAATATCACAACCTCATCAAACTCCAGTGAGGTCTGACTGTGAGAACATCCAGCCCTACAAATCTCCGAGATCTCTGCTCTCCTCCAACTCTGGCCTCTCGTCCATCCCCCACTCCCTTCGCCCCACCATTGGCGGCCGTGCCTTCAGCTGCCTGGGGCCCAATTTCTGGAATTCCCTCCCTAAACCTCTCCGCCTCTCGAACTCTCACCTGCTTTAAGACCCTGCTTAAAACCTACTTCTTTGACCCAGATTTTGGTCACCTGTCTGAATATCTCCTGATGTGGCTCGATGTCAAGATTTGTCAGATTACGATGCTGTGAGGCACCTTGGGGCATTCTACTACATTAAAGCCGCTATGAAAACGCAAGTTGTTGTTGTTGTTGGGGGTGTGACTGGAGATGGTGAGCGTGTGTTGGTGTGACTGGAGATGGCGAGCGTGTGTTGGTGTGACTGGAGATGGTGAGTGTGTGTTGGGGGTGTGACTGGAGATGGTGAGCGTGTGTTGGTGTGACTGGAGATGGTGAGTGTGTGTTGGGGGTGTGACTGGAGATGGTGAGCGTGTGTTGGTGTGACTGGAGATGGTGAGTGTGTGTTGGGGGTGTGACTGGAGATGGTGAGCGTGTGTTGGGTTGTGACTGGAGATGGTGAGCATGTGTTGGGGGTGTGACTGGAGATGGTGAGCGTGTGTTGGTGTGACTGGAGATGGTGAGTGTGTGTTGGTGTGACTGGAGATGGTGAGCGTGTGTTGGTGTGACTGGAGATGGTGAGCGTGTGTTGTTGTGACTGGAGATGGTGAGCGTGTGTTGGTGTGACTGGAGATGGTGAGCGTGTGTTGGTGTGACTGGAGATGGTGAGCTTGTGTTGGTGTGACTGGAGATGGTGAGCGTGTGTTGGTGTGACTGGAGATGGTGAGCATGTGTTGGTGTGACTGGAGATGGTGAGCGCGTGTTGGTGTGACTGGAGATGGTGAGCGTGTGTTGGTGTGACTGGAGATGGTGAGCGTGTGTTGGTGTGACTGGAGATGGTGAGCGTGTGTTGGTGTGACTGGAGATGGTGAGCGTGTGTTGTTGTGACTGGAGATGGTGAGCGTGTGTTGGTGTGACTGGAGATGGTGAGCGTGTGTTGGTGTGACTGGAGATGGTGAGCTTGTGTTGGTGTGACTGGAGATGGTGAGCGTGTGTTGGTGTGACTGGAGATGGTGAGCGTGTGTTGGTGTGACTGGAGATGGTGAGCGAGTGTTGGTGTGACTGGAGATGGTGAGCGTGTGTTGGTGTGACTGGAGATGGTGAGCGTGTGTTGGTGTGACTGGAGATGGTGAGTGTATGTTGGGGGTGTGACTGGAGATGGTGAGTGTGTGTTGGTCTGACTGGAGATGGTGAGTGTGTGTTGGGGGTGTGACTGGAGATGGTCAATGTGTGTTGGTGTGACTGGAGATGGTGAGCATGTGTTGGTGTGACTGGACATGGTTAGCGTGTGTTGGTGTGACTGGAGATGGTGAGCGTGTGTTGGTGTGACTGGAGATGGTGAGCGTGTGTTGGGGGTGTAACTGGAGATGGTGAGTGTGTGTTGGTGGTGTGACTGGAGATGGTGAGCGTGTGTTGGTGTGACTGGAGATGGTGAGCGTGTGTTGCTGTGACTGGAGATGGTGAGTGTGTGTTGGTGTGACTGGAGATGGTGAGCGTGTGTTGGGGGTGTGACTGGAGATGGTGAGCGTGTGTTGGGGGTCTGACTGGAGATGGTGAGTGTGTGTTGGGGGTGTGACTGGAGATGGTGAGTGAGTGTTGGTGTGACTGGTGATGGTGAGTGAGTGTTGGTGTGACTGGTGATGGTGAGTGTGTGTTGGTGTGAGTGGAGATGGTGAGCGTGTGTTGGGGGTGTGACTGGAGATGGTGAGCGTGTGTTGGGGTGTGACTGGAGATGGTTAGCAGATGTTGGGGGTGTGACTGGAGATGGTGAGTGTGTGTTGGGGGTGTGACTGGAGATGGTGAGCGTGTGTTGGTGTGACGAGATGGTGAGTGAGTGTTGGTGTGACTGGAGATGGTGAGCGTGAAGTGGGGGTGAGACTGGAGATGGTGAGCGTGTGTTGGGGGTCTGACTGGAGATGGTGTGTGTGTGTTGTGGGTGTGACTGGAGATGGTGAGTGTGTGTTGGTGTGACTGGAGATGGTGAGCGTGTGTTGGGGGTGTGACTGGAGATGGTGAGTGTGTGTTGGTGTGACTGGAGATGGTGAGCGTGTGTTGGGGGTGTCACTGGAGATGGTGAGTGTGTGTTGGTGTGACTGGAGATGGTGAGTGTGTGTTGGGGGTGTGAATGGAGTTGCTGAGTGTGTGTTGGTGTGACTGGAGATGGTGAGCGTGTGTTGGGGGTGTGAATGGAGTTGCTGAGTGTGTGTTGGTATGACTGGAGATGGTGAGTGTGTGTTGGTGTGACTGGAGATGGTGAGCATGTGTTGGGGGTGTGACTGGAGATGGTGAGTGTGTGTTGGTGTGACTGGAGATGGTGAGCGTGTGTTGGTGTGACTGGAGATGGTGAGCGTGTGTTGGGCGAGTGACTGCAGATGGTGAGTGTGTGTTAGTGTGACTGGAGATGGTGAGCATGTGTTGGGGGTGTGTCTGGAGATGGTGAGCGTGTGTTGATGTGTCTGGAGATGGTGAGTGTGTGTTGGTGTGTCTGGAGATGGTGAGCATGTGTTGGGGGTGTGACTGGAGATGGTGTGCATGTGTTGATGTGTCTGGAGATGGTGAGCGTGTGTTGGGGGTGTGACTGGAGATGGTGAGTGTGTGTTGGTGTGACTGGAGATGGTGAGTGTGTGTTGGGGGTGTGACTGGAGATGGTGAGCGTGTGTTGGTGTGACTGGAGATGGTGAGCGTGTGTTGGTGTGACTGGTGATGGTGAGCGTGTGTTGGTGTGACTGGAGATGGTGAGCGTGTGTTGGTGTGACTGGAGATGGTGAGCGTGTGTTGGTGTGACTGGAGATGGTGAGATGTGTTGGTGTGACTGGAGATGGTGAGTGTGTGTTGGTGTGACTGGAGATGGTGAGCGTGTGTTGGTGTGACTGGAGCTGGTGAGTGTGTGTTGGTGTGACTGGAGATGGTGAGTGTGTGTTGGGGGTGTGACTGGAATGGTGAGCGTGTGTTGGTGTGACTGGAGATGGTGAGTGTGTGTTGGTGTGACTGGAGATGGTGAGCATGTGTTGGTGTGACTGGAGATGGTGAGTGTGTGTTGGTGTGACTGGAGATGGTGAGTGTGTGTTGGGGGTGTGACTGGAGATGGTGAGCGTGTGTTGGTGTGACTGGAGATGGTGAGTGTGTGTTGGTGTGACTGGAGATGGTGAGCATGTGTTGGTGTGACTGGAGATGGTGAGTGTGTGTTGGGGGTGTGACTGGAGATGGTGAGCGTGTGTTGGGGGTGTGACTGGAGATGTTGAGCGTGTGTTGGGGGTGTGACTGGAGATGGTGAGCGTGTGTTGGTGTGACTGGAGATGGTGAGTGTGTGTTGGGGGTGTGACTGGAGATGGTGAGCGTGTGTTGGGGGTGTGACTGGAGATGGTGAGCGTGTGTTGGTGTGACTGGAGATGGTGAGCGTGTGTTGGGGGTGTGACTGGAGATGGTGAGCGTGTGTTGGGGGTGTGACTGGAGATGGTGAGCGTGTGTTGGGGGTGTGACTGGAGATGGTGAGCGTGTGTTGGGGGTGTGACTGGAGATGGTGAGTGTGTGTTGGTGTGACTGGAGATGGTGAGCGTGTGTTGGGGGTGTGACTGGAGATGGTGTGCGTGTGTTGGGGGTGTGACTGGAGATGGTGAGTGTGTGTTGGTGTGACTGGAGATGGTGAGCGTGTGTTGGGGGTGTGACTGGAGATGGTGAGTGTGTGTTGGTGTGACTGGAGATGGTGAGCGTGTGTTGGGGGTGTGACTGGAGATGGTGAGCGTGTGTTGGGGGTTTGACTGGAGATGGTGAGCGTGTGTTGGGGGTGTGACTGGAGATGGTGAGCGTGTATTGGGGGTGTGACTGGAGATGGTGAGGGTGTGTTGGGGGTGTGACTGGAGATGGTGAGCGTGTGTTGGGGGTGTGACTGGAGATGGTGAGCGTGTGTTGGGGGTTTGAGCAGGAGGAGTGACGTCGGGCCCAGAAGGTGACTGTGGATTGTGATGCTCGAGCTGAAGGGGAACAGCATTACGTGGGAGGAAGTGAGACCTTCAGAGACTATTTCTGCTCGCAGTGCAGCAGTTTATAAAAGACTGGAGTATTTATTATAGAAAATGGGTTATAAATATCCCCGTTACTAGTCTGTGTATCAGTCACAGCCCAGAGTGGCCCAGTCCAGAGACTCGAGCCAGAATCCAGGCAGACATTCTCGCTGCAGTTCTGAGGGAGCGCTGCACTGTCGGAGGGGCAGTACTGAGGGATTGCTGCACTGTCGGAGGGGCAGTACTGAGGGAGCGCTGCACTGTCGGCTGGTCAGTACTGTGGGAGCTCTGCACTGTCGGAGGGGCAATACTGAGGGAGCGCTGCTCTGTCGGAGGGGCAGTAATGAGGGAGTGCTGCACTGTCGGAGCGGCAGTACTGAGGGATTGCTGCACTGTCGGAGCGGCAGTACTGAGGGTTTGCTGCACTGTCGGAGGGGCAGTACTGAGTGAGCTCTGCATTGTCGGAGGTGCAGTACTGAGGGAGAGCTGCACTGTCGGAGGGGCAGTACTGAGGGAGTGCTGCACTGTCTTAGGAGCAGTACTGAGTGAGCGCTGCACTGTCGGAGCGGCAGTACTGAGGGCTCATTGCACTGTCGTAGGGGCTGTTCTGAGGGAGTGCTGCACTGTCGGAGGGGAAGTACTGAGGGAGTGCTGCACTGTCAGAGGGGCAGTATTGAGGGAGTGCTGTACTGTCGGAGGGGCAGTACTGAGGGAGCGCTGCACTGTCGGATGTGCTGTCCTTTGGATGAGACGTCAAATTGAATTCCCATCTGTCCTCTCAGGTGGATGTAGAAGATCCCAGGGCAATATTCGAAGAAGAGCAGGGGAGTTATCCCCGGAGTCCTGACCAATATTTATTCCTGAACCAACATCATTAAATAAAGGATAATTGGCAACTTATATAATTCGGTATCTTAACGAGATTCATTTAGCCGCCTCCTATTGGCTGCTGTGATTTACAACTGGTGATTATTGCTGTTTAACGCTGCAGCTAATGGGAGGCGGAGTCTGAGGGTGGGGGTCAAAGGCCGAAGGCCGATGGTCGAATCAGGAGCAGCACCTGTTCCAAAATTCATTGATTTTATTTCTCTCCAAACAGGGAACTGATGCCAGAAGGAAGAGATGATCGATGGGAAACTGACTCTGGTCAGGAGACAGTCATCACATTGGGTCCCAGTACTGACTGATCAGCCAATCAGAACATCTGTCTGACAGCGAACAGCTGGGGGAAAACAGCTGGAATCCCAACACCCGGCACATCTGCACCAACACTGGGAAAACAGCTGGAATCCCAACACCCGGCACATTGCTCCAGGTTACTGGGAGAACATCCGGAATCCTACCACCAGGAACAGGGATAAATAGCTGGAATCTTCACACCTGGCATATCTGCAAGCACCGAGATCGCCGCTCTCTGTGCGGGGTCCAGTCGGAGCAGAGACCCCCTGAATCACCCCCAGAGGGACCAAGATCGCTGCTCTCTGTGCGGGGTCCAGTCGGAGCAGAGACCCGCTGAATCACCCCCAGACAGACCGAGATCGCCGCTCTCTGTGCGGGGTCCAGTCAGAGCAGAGACCCCCTGAATCACCCCCAGACGGACCGAGATCGCCGCTCTCTGTGCGGGGTCCAGTCGGAGCAGAGACCCGCTGAATCACCCCCAGACAGACCGAGATCGCCGCTCTCTGTGCGGGGTCCAGTCGGAGCAGAGACCCGCTGAATCACCCCCAGACAGACCGAGATCGCCGCTCTCTGTGCGGGGTCCAGTCGGAGCAGAGACCCCCTGAATCACCCCCAGACAGACCGAGATCGCCGCTCTCTGTGCGGGGTCCAGTCGGAGCAGAGACCCCCTGAATCACCCCCAGACAGACCGAGATCGCCGCTCTCTGTGCGGGGTCCAGTCGGAGCGATGCCTCTGTCCGGTTTGTTGCCCCTTCAGGCCCTTTGGGCGGCCCTGTCTCTCGCCGCTCAGCACTTCCCGTCCTGGGGTCACTACGACCTGTGTAAGACTCAGGTTCACTGGGACCAGGGGCTGAGTTGGGATTACATGGCCTGCCAGCCCGAGGCCGCCCTGCTCACCAGGTTCCTGAAGGTCAGGTTGGATCCCTCCGACAGTACGTGTGGAGAGACCCCCGAGATGTACTGCACGCTGGTGAGTAGAAGCCTTTCTGAGCCAGCCTCTGTTGTGTGTCGCGCTGTGAATCGACGCTCACTGAACGGCCTTTATCAAAGGGAATTCCATCCAAACTCCTACACTTGCTTCATTAACAGAGGCATCGAGTACAAAACAAGCGAGTTATGGTGAACCTTATAAATCACTGGTGAGGCCCCAGCTGGAGAATTGTGTCCAATTCTGGGCCCCGCACTTTAGGAAGGAAGTCAAGGCCTTGGAGAGGGTGCAGAGGAGATTTACTAGAATGGTGCCAGGGATGAGGGACTGCAGTTATGTGGAGAGACTGGAGAAGCTGGGATTGTTCTCCTTAGAGCAGAGAAGGTTAAGAGGAGATTTAATAGAGATGTTCAAAATCATGAAGTGTTTTGATCGAGAAAATAAGGAGAAACTGTTTCCAGTGGTAAGAGGGTCGGTAACCAGAGGACACAGATTGAAGGGAATTCGCAAAAGAACCAGAGGGGAGATGAGGAGAATGTTTTTACAGCGAGTTGTTGTGATCTGGAATGCGCTGCCTGAAAGGGCGGTGGAAGCAGATTCAATAATAACTTTCAAAAGGGAATTGGAGAAACACTTGAATGGAAAGATTTTCATGGCTCTGGGGAAAGAGCAGGGAGTGGGACTAATTGGAGAGCTCTTTCAAAGAGCCGGCACAGGCACGATGGGCCGAACGACCTCCTCCTGTGCTGTCTGATTCTATGATTCTATTCAGTGTGGTTTTTGAATATATCCTTCAAGCAAACTTTAAATATCGAGGCCCTAAACGGAGCAGGGTTTGGAGTCCGGCTATTCTCCCTCTGGATTATTGTCTTGGTGGAGTGTTTTTATTCATTCTCGGTATGTGGGAATTGTCGGCAAGACCAGTATTTACTGCCCATCCCTAGTTGCCCCTTGAGAAAGTGGTGCTGGGCCTTCTTCTTGAACCGAAGGAGACATTACGAAAGGTAACCAAAATCTTGGTCATAGAGGTTGGTTTTAAGGAAGGACTGTAAGGAGGAGAGAGAGGGAGAGAGGCGGAGTGGTTTAGGGAGAGAATTCCAGAGATTAGGGTCCAGGCAGCTGAAGGCCCGGCCGTCAATGGTGGGGTGAATGAATTGGGGGATGGACAAGAGGTCAGATTTGGAGGAGCGCAGAGATCTCGGAGGGTTGTAGGGCTGAAGGAGGTTACAGAGATAGAGAGGGGCAATTTTACTGGACTGGGAGCCAATGTAGTTGAGCGAGCCCAGGAGTGATTGGTGGAGGGGATTTGGTGTGAGTGAGGATATGGGCAGCAGAGTTCTGGATGAGCTAGCGGAGGGTGCAAGGTGTGGCGCTGGCCGGGAGAGCGGTGGAATCATCGAGTATAGAGGTGAGAAAGGTCAGGGTTTCAGCAGCAGTTGAACTGAGCCGGCTGGAGACGGGCGATGTTACCGAGGTGGAAGTAGGCGGTCTTGGTGATGGTGAGGACATGGAGATGGAATAACAGTCTGATAAGATGCATTTAGTGAGACTGTGAGGAGATGTAACCCTGCTGGACTGAACAGCAAAGGTCAGGACACGTAAAACACAAAACTCGCTGCTTCTCAGCATCTCGCCACAAGGGGTGGCAGTGCTTGTAAAATTAGACACGGTAATAGATGTGAGGAGGAAGGTCGAATGTTTATAAACCCCCCAGGAGCCCCTGACCCTGTGTCTGAACCCTGTCCAATATCTCCAATGGGGAATATGTCCAGTTGTGTCTCTGAACCCTGTCCAATATCTCCAATGGGGAATATGTCCAATTGTCTCTGAACCCTGTCCAATATCTCCAATGGGGAATATGTCCAATTGTCTCTGAACCCTGTCCAATATCTCCAGTGGAGAATATGTCCAATTGTCTCTGAACCCTGTCCAATATCTCCAGTGGAGAATCTGTCCAATTGTGTCTCTGAACCCTGTCCAATATCTCCAATGGGGAATATGTATAGTTGTGTCTCTGAACTCTGTCCAATATCTCCAATGGGGAATATGTCCAATTGTGTCTCTGAACCCTGTCCAATATCTCCAGTGGGGAATATGTCCAATTGTCTCTGAATCCTGTCCAATATCTCCAATGGGCAACATGTCCAATTGTCTCTGAACCCTGTCCAATATCTCCAGTGGGGAATATGTCCAATTGTGTCTCTGAACCCTGTCCAATATCTCCAGTGGGGAATATGTCCAATTGTGTCTGAACCGTGTCCAATATCTCCAGTGGGGAATATGTCCAATTGTGTCTCTGAACCCTGTCCAATATCTCCAGTGGGGAATATGTCCAATTGTGTCTCTGAACCCTGTCCAATATCTCCAGTGGGGAATTTGTCCAATTGTGTCTCTGAACCCTGTCCAATATATCCAGTGGAGAATATGTCCAATTGTCTCTGAACTCTGTCCAATATCTCCAGTGGGGAATTTGTCCAATTGTGTCTCTGAACCCTGTCCAATATCTCCAGTGGGGAATATGTCCAATTGTCTCTGAACCCTGTCCAATATCTCCAGTGGGGAATATGTCCAATTGTGTCTCTAAACCCTGTCCAATATCTCCAGCGGGGAATATGTCCAATTGTGTCTCTGAACCCTGTCCAATATCTCCAATGGGGAATATGTCCAATTGTGTCTCTAAACCCTGTCCAATATCTCCAGTGGGGAATATGTCCAATTGTGTCTCTGAACCCTGTCCAATATCTCCAGTGGGGAATATGTCCAATTGTGTCTGAACCCTGTCCAATATCTCCAGTGGGGAATATGTCCAATTGTCTCTGAACCCTGTCCAATATCTCCAGTATGTAGGCTTCGCAAAATCCCCCAGAAACTCGAACAGAGCCCTAAAGGGAGTGATTTTTGGACCTTTCATACAAACTTGGGATGATGGGACCTAAGTGAAGTGATTTGATGTAAAAACCTCAGTTTTGGACATTTTAAAGATGAGGGAAGAAAAACCCTGAGGAAAATGACTTTTGAATCTTACTTAACATAGAAAACATAGAATCTAGGAGCAGGAGTAGGCCATTCGGCCCGTCGAGCCTGCTCCGCCATTCAATACGATCATGGCTGATCATCCAAATCCAGCACCCTGTCCCTGCCCCAATCCCCACAGTACTCACATCCCACCCTACCCCCGTAACCCCACGCATTTAATTCCCCCTAACATATCCCATCCTATCCCCATAACCCCACATATTTAATCCCCCCTAACACTAAGGGTCAATTTATCATAGCCAAATCAACCTAACCTGCACATTTTTGGACTTACTGTTGGGAAAGACACCTTTCACAGACACAAGACAAGCTGCGGAGGGGCGTGACCAGGCAGTGGACAGCTTTGGGTGTTGGGGCCCAATCTAGCTGTCTGGGAATTGTTTACACTACAATCCTACCAAGGAGGAAGAGACAAACCCAAAAGCCTCACACACACATTGAAATATGAATAATTCAAGACCCCCTTTTGAAATTCCCAAGCCCAAACAGGATACCAGAAGCCTGAAATCAATAAAACTTTTAGTACTTCATCAAAAATCAATCAACCAGGTAACCACAGAACAGATTTAAAAGCCCGCCAATTGGCCTAGGACAATAGGGTTGAGATTTGGCGCGTAGATAAGGCTCTGTTTAAATCGGAAAACGATCAAGACATGTTTAACACTGAGCTAAAGCCATCGGAACTGGAAAACCCGCCAAAACTAGACAATGGACTATGCAAGGCTCATTTGCAACCTAAAGGAATCCGTTTTAGTAAGGGGTTTTTGGGCACGAAAAAAAAGACAGTATAATTGAAAGCCTGTCCCATAACTTCTTTCTTTTTTGGACTCGCTGACTACGCTGACACAGCTCTCTCCCTGCTCCAGCAAAAACCACTGCAAGCCACGAGGAGGAAGGCCAGCAAACAGACCAGCACACAAGAAGAAACCAGAGCGACTGCCTCAGTGACCATCGGACACCTCACAGCAACAAGGGCCGTATGAAATCTTTTAAACAAAAGACTCTAAAATCCTGCCAAGGATTCATTGGTGAGCATTATCCCTGATCTCCTGAAACCAAAAATCTAGCTAGATAGTGGGATCTTTAGGAGGGATAAGGTTTTTGTTTGGTATATTGACTTTCTCCCTCGCCTGTACCGTGTGCTCTCCAATCTGTGCTTAATTATTAAGTGTGTTTTAAGTTTGATACCTTTTTCTTTTAATAAAGTAAAAATTCTTTCATCAGAACCTGTTGTCTACTGCAATTTTGTTCACAACCCCTTAATAAGTCCAAAGTCTAGGAACCAGAGGGGTGTGGGAGTGATTCGAACCGCTCACTGAGTCAGAAAGTGAAGGCTGACCCCATTACCATCCGCTACATAAATGGCGACCGCGGCAGGACTTTGGCGAAAGGGTTGTGAAGCAGTAAATGCTGGTTTTGAGGAGAGAACAAAAATGGAAGAGAGGATGTCATCTTATATCTTTAAAAAAGTCAAAATCACCAAGAAATGGGTCCTCAGGCTGTTGCATGCTGAACGTCCTATGGACGCTGCAGCTGCATGGACTGAGAGCAAGGAATACAATAAGTCTGTGGAGAAAGCCATATGGTTGGTCTGCTCCCAGAAACAAGTGCAGCTTATGGGGAAGCGCATTCAGGCTCTCACAGAAGAGCTAAAGGAAGAAAGCCAACTGTCCCGTGCCAGAGCTATAGCAGGGGAGAGGTTGTTAGCAGAGCTAGAAACAAAAGATCAGGAACAGTCACAGATGCTGGAGGAACACCGTGCCAGTAAGGGATACCTCCAGTGTCAGGCCACCGAGGCCAAAAGTAGTGAACTGGCATTGCGGGAAGAGAACACCCGCCTTGCCAAGCAATTAAGGGAAGTCACAGAGAAGTTAAACGATTTTCAGGCAGCCTATAGAGTAGCCATTACAAGGGAATTTGAATTAGGGGACCACGGCCCCTGTCAGAAGCAGATTGAGAGTCTGAACCTTGCTCTGTCCAAGACAAAAGGCATGCTGTGCCTGATAAGCCCAGGTGCGGCCCAGGTAGAACTGGAGGAACAAGGGGAGACTGTTCAACCACCACCTGTGGCGCCAAGGAGAAGCTTGGTTAGGCAGCAGGAGGTGCAGACAATCTGTGAGGCTGACAGGGAGTGCACACCAGCACCTGTGGCGCCGAGTTTTGACTCGGTCTGGCAGCAGGGAGAGGGGGGTGAACCGATGTAGGAGAAGTCGGAGCCAGGGCCAATGTGCCCAGCACGACAGCAAAAATTCGGCCCGCCCGCCGGTGGTGGAGGTCAGGGGCCCCTTGAAAGTCAATTCTTGGCTCCCCACGGTGCACAACAGCTTAGGGCTATGGTAAGCCACCTGAGTAAACTTACCCAAAAGGAAGACCCCTCAGTCCACTTCATGGAGGTGGAGCAGGCAGCAGGCATCAACGACTGTGATGATGCCGAGATGGCAAAAATGCTCCTGTTCTCTTTAGATGGCAAATTATACCAGTCCCCCTCTGCTGAGAGCAAGAGAGGGCAGAATGGGTATGCTGCCGTCAGGGAGGAAGTTTTAGAGGCCATGGGAATGAATGAGGGAAGTCCCTTCGCCCGGGTGGAGAGGACAGTGCAGCTCGCAGGGGAGACCCCACAGGCTTTCGCAGACAGGCTGTGGCCTGTGTACAGGGGGTGCTTGTAATGGGGATCTCGACCGAGCTAACCTGAACAGGGACGAGCTGGCCCACTGGCTCCGTAGCCCAGTGGCAAACAGCTTGCCACGAGTAAAAGCCAAGGCTGAGCTTTGGTTTGACCCAAGAGATCCCCGGGTCACCGAGGAGGCAGTGGTCAGGCAACTGACCCTAGCCTACCGGAACGATAGGGGAGCTGAAGACACCCCACCGAAAGGGAAGGTGCATGAGATAAAGCCCAGTCAGGATAAGAAGGATTGGCACCAGGAAGGTGGTAAACCTTCCGACACAAAGCGTAAATGCTTCGGGTGCGGGAAGAGTGGGCACTGGAGAAAGGACTGTAGGAATCCCTGGAAGGATAGACGAGCAAAGAATTCCCCAACTCCTGCCCCAAAAGTAGAGGCATCGACCTCTTCCCCCACACTGGACACAATAGTAGCGGCCATCAGAGTCCTGTTTGGTGGCCCAGGGAAGGTGGCTACAGCCACTGGTGCATTAATCCCATCTGCCCCACCTAACGCAGACCGATGACTAGAACCAGCGCAGCCTGTCTACCTGTGTTCCCCGGGATATGATGGTAAGAAGGGTGTGGAGAAAGTGCAGGGGAGATGTTTGGTGGACACCGGAGCTGCCAGCACGGTGGTCCATTCGGCAGACCTGACCAATTCACCCAGGTCTAACGGGGTCCCATACAGTTTAATGGGATTCACAGGGAACAAGCAGGCTGGGGCAATGTCCAAACCTTTGGACATATATTTAGGATCCCTCCATACCACGTGGGAGCGTAACCGAAAGGCCAACAAGTTGGCCAAGCAGGGGGCCAGGGAAGGAGAGTTCAGGGATCCCTATAAAGCAGGTCCGGTAGCTGCAATCCGGGACAAGGGAGGCACACAGGGGGTACATTTGCCCCCGGACTTGAAGCAGGTCCAAGCCCAGGATCCCATCCTTAAGGCCGGCCTGGTAAAGGGAGAGAATGGGGTGTCCCTAGGAGGTCCGTTCAGGGCAGCGGACGAGATTTTAAAACAGAGTCACTGGCAAGCAGCCAGTAACCTGGGGAGCCAGCACCAGAAAGATCGGCTGCTGTTAGAACCCCAGAGAACCCACGGGTGGGAGATTGACCAGTGCAAACTGTTTAAACCTAAAAGGGAACAGCCAGCAAAGGTGGACTGCCCCCAAGTTAGAAATACTCAGCCTGCAACAGGAGCAAATTCACAGACTGCACAAGCAGGCGCAGTGGCCTCTCTTGAGGGAGGAGTCACCCAGGCCCCTGTTCAAACCACCCCCCCTCTCTTCTGGGACTCAGGTGGGGAGGAGGAGGAGCCCGAACCAGATAGCCCCGCCCCCGACCCAGGTTTTGAACCTGGAGGCGAGGTCTCAAAGCAAACAGCAGCAGGCAGCGAGGGATTGCCTGTCCCCAGCTCAGACTTGGGAGGGGAGGAGCCACAGGGGAAAAGCCCCCAGCCAGCGAGGACTGCGACGCGCGGCAAGGGTCCTCTCGCCGGGGGAGCCCCACCTATAGCAATTCCTAGGAGGTCCCCTCGGACACCCCAACCTAGGAAGGCATGGTCGCCGACTCTCCAGTTTAAAGGGGCGACCTCCCGAGCAAAATTTAAGTTAAAAGACAAAGGTCCCCAGCCAACAGTCGCAGGCTGTGAGGGACCAGACGTAAGGGTCCGTACAGCCACGCTGCAGGGAGCAGCCTGCCGCAGTCCTGACAGGAGTTAGGCTAGCCGTCCGGAGACGGACGGCGAATGTATATAGTTTCTTTTGATTTAAACATTTATAGGTTTTGTAATTTAAGGATTTTAGTGAGTTAAGTTTAAATTCTCAAGACTCGATCACTTGTCAAGCCAGAGAACCTTCTCAGGACATGGCTATCTGTTTTTGTGTGTCCCGACAGAGAGGAAATCGGAAAGCATGAGACGAGCCTGGATCGATTTTGAGAATAAAGTTTTCTATGTATGTATTTTCCAAGTGGTGCAGGGGTGTTGGACCCCCTCCGTGCTTGGATGTGAATGTATTAAAGTGAATTCTTACCTGTATCTGTATTTTTGGAACAAGTATATAGTAGTTCCACCCTGGTGGGATATTTTCGAGAATATAGAGGTGCCTTCCTGGATCAGGATGGCTTCCCATCTATGGTGGTCTGCCAGCTCGGGATAGTTCTCTACCTGCTGTGTACAAAGTGCAGGGGAAGGGACGAGGAGCTCTGTTCCAGACACGAAGGGACTTGGGAAGTGCATCAAAATAAAGGCTATGGCCAGGGATGGAACGAGTCTTGAATTTTGTCTTTTAATAAAAAAATTTGCACATGTGTTGTGTCATTTTTATGATGTGTATGATGTGTTTTTCGAAGCTGTGCAGGGGTGTCGGACCCTCTCCGTGCTTGGATGTGAAATAAAGATTGATTCTTACCTGTATGTACCTGAAATACCACTTTTAAAAGGGGAATGTATGTTTGGGTTTTTAGTTAGGTAATACAGGGGAAGGTTGGTTTTCGGGGATCAGAAATTTTGCTCACCTGTTAATGATACTAATTCAGTTTTAGTATCAAAGTGGGGGATGTAGGCTTCGCAAAATCCCCCAGAAACTCGAACAGAGCCCTAAAGGGAGTGATCTTTGGACCTTTCATACAAACTTGGGATGATGGGACCTAAGTGAAGTGATTTGATGTAAAAACCTCATGTTTGGACATTTTAAAGACCAGGGAAGAAAAACCCTGAGGAAAATAACTTTTGAATCTGCGGAGGGACGTGGCCAGGCAGTGGACAGCTTTGGGTATTGGGGCCCAATCAAGCTGTCTGGGAATTGTTTACACTGCAATCCTAACCAAGGAGGAAGAGACAAACCCAAAAGCCTCACACACACATCGAAATATGAATAGTCCAAGACCACCTTTTGAAATTCCCAGGCCCAAACAGGATACCAGAAGCCTGAAATCAATAAAAATTTTAGTACTTCATCAAAACTCAATCAACCAGGTATCCACAGAACAGATTTAAAAGCCCGCCAATAGACCTAGGACAATAGGGTTGAGATTTGGCACATAGATAAGGCTGTGTTTAAATCGGAAAACGATCAAGACATGTTTAACACTGAGCTAAAGCCATTGGAACTGGCAAGCCCGCCAAAACTAGACAATGGCTCATTTGCAACCTGAAGGAAACGTTTTAGTAAGGGGTTTATGGGCACGAAAAAAAAGACAGTACAATTGAAAGCCTGTCCCATAACTTCTTTCTTTTTTTGACTCGCTGACTACGCTGACACAGCTCTCTCCCTGCTCCAGCAAAACCACTACAAGCCACGAGGAGGAAGGCCAGAAAACAGACCAGCACACAAGAAGAAACCAGAGCAACTGCCTCAGTGACCATTGGACACCTCGCAGCAACAAGGGCCTTATGAAATCTTTTAAACAAAAGACTCTAAAATCCTCCAAGGATTCATTGGTGAGCATTATACCTGATCTCCTGAAACCAAAAATCTAGCTAGATAGTGGGATCTTTGGGAGGGATAAGGTTTTGTTTGGTATATTGTCTTTCTCCCTCGCCTGTACCGTGTGCTCCCCAATCTGTGTTTAAGTATTAAGTGTGTTTTAAGTTTGTTACCTTTTTCTTTTAATAAAGTAAAAGTTCTATCATCAGAACCTGTTCTCTACTGCAATTTTGTTCACAACCCGTAAATAAGTCCAAAGTCTAGGAACCAGAGGGGTGTGGGAGCGATTCGAACCGCTCACTGAGTCAGAAAGTGAAGGCTGACCGCATTACCACCCCCTACAAGTGGGGAATATGTCCAATTGTGTCTCTGAACCCTGTCCAATATCTCCAGTGGGGAATTTCTCCAATTGTGTCTCTGAACCCTGTCCAATATCTCCAGTGGGGAATATGTCCAATTGTCTCTGAACCCTGTCCAATATCTCCAGTGGGGAATTTGTCCAATTGTCTCTGAACCCTGTCCAATATCTCCAGTAGCGAATATGTCCAATTGTGTCTCTGAACCCTGTCCAATATCTCCAGTGGGGAATATGTTCAATTGTCTCTGAACCCTGTCCAATATCTCCAATGGGGAATATGTCCAATTGTGTCTGAACCCTGTCCAATATCTCCAGTGGTGAATTTGTCCAATTGTCTCTGAACCCTGTCCAATATCTCCAGTGGGGAATATGTCCAATTGTGTCTCTGAACTCTGTCCAATATCTCCAGTGGGGAATATGTCCGATTGTGTCTCTGGCCGCTGATGTTTATAATGTTCAGTCTCTCTGGGGCTGCTGGGAGACATTTCATTTCCTGAGGATCCGATTTCGCCCAAACGGCTCCAGACTGGATCCCAATTAGTGTTGCTGTAATCTCACCGTGCCTGACAATCTGATCTGAGCGGGTTTCAGTCCGATATAAACTCTCCTGCAATGAAGTCCTTAAGCTGTAAATTCAGGACTGTTTCTAAATATTAATTATCCTCTCGTTGAGTTAATCATCTCCTCAGGATAACTGGTTCCTACATCATTGTTAGAGGCAAAACTCCTGATTTAATCATCAGCCACATGTTTCACCAATAATTGAAAATGTGTAATTTATTGCAGGACATGCAGTTTATCAGAGGGAATTATTCTCCAGCTCAATTAGTAATCTGTTATATAAATACTCGGAGTCTTTGAGGTAAATCTTGCAGCAGTTCCACATTGCACTGTGGGAGCTGTGTGAGAAACACTGCCCGGACCCAGTGAGACCAGACTCGGTGTTACTGTGTCAGTTTCACCTCCTCAGGACGTCCCAAAGCGCTTCACAACCAATGAAGTACTTTTTGAATTAAATCCTTTTTCTTTCAACGATCTGGCGGCCGCTGCACTTTATCGGCCTTTATCTCGTAGTTTGCATGTTTTAATATGTAACAGTTTTTTCCCCGTGTACTCGCTCCTTCTTTCCCAATCTGTTCCGTCTCCTGAACTTCTGTTCTCTGATTCTGTATTCACTGTGAGTGGGTGAGTGAGACGGAAAGACTCCAGGGTGAGAATGGATTCAGACTCTGGCTGCAACGTTGGTGCAAAGACATTAATTCCTGCTCAGAATCTGTAGATTTTAAAATTCTCATCCTTGTGTTCAAACCGCTCCAGCTCTACAACCCTCCGAGATCTCTGTAACCTCCAATTCTGGCCTCTTGTCCATCCCTCATTTCTATCGCTCCACCATTGGCGGCCGTGCCTTCAGCTGCCTGGGCCCTAAGCTCTGAAATTCCCTCCCTAAACCTCTCCGCCTCTCTCTCCTCCTTTAAGATGCTCCTTAAAACCGACCTCTGTGACCAAGCTTTTGGTCACCTGTCCTAATATCTCCTTATGTGTCTCGGTGTCAGTTTGTCTGATTTATGCTCCTGTGAAGCACCTTGGGAGGTTTAAATACATTAAAGGCACTATATAAATGCAGGTTGTTGTTGCGGCGATGTGATATACCGGGATACGGTGGTGCAGTGATTCTGTTACCGGACTCATAATCCTGAGAACGTGAGTTCAAATCCCACCATGGGGCAGTTTGAAAAATTGAAATAAAAATCTGGGATCAGAGACCATGAAGCTGTCGGATTGTCGTAAAAACCCAACTGGTTCACAATGTCCTTTAGGGAAGGAAACCTGCCGTCCTTACCTGGTTTGGGCCTACATGTGACTCCAGTCCGTGAGGACAGGGCCCTTTACTGAGACCAGCCTGGATATAGCTCACATAGGGATAGGAGGAGGCCATTCAGCCCCTCCAGCCTTTTCCACCATTCATAGGAACATAGGGACAGGAGGAGGCCATTCAGCCCCTCCAGCCTGTTCCACCATTCATAGGGACAGGAGGAGGCCATTCAGCCCCTCCAGTCTGTTCCACCATTCATTGGAACACAGGGACAGGAGGAGGCCATTCAGCCCCTCCAGCCTGTTCCACCATTCATAGGAACAGAGGGACAGGAGGAGGCCATTCAGCCCCTCCAGCCTGTTCCACCATTCATAGGAACACAGGGACAGGAGGAGGCCATTCAGCCCCTCCAGCCTGTTCCACCATTCATAGGAACACAGGGACAGGAGGAGGCCATTCAGCCCCTCCAGCCTGTTCTGCTATTTAATCTGATCATGCCTGATCTGTATCTCCACTCTATTTACCCGCCTTGTCTCCGTATCCATTGATACCCTTACCCAACAATAATCTCTCGATCTCAGTCTCCAAAGACTCCAATTGACCCCCAGCCTCATGATCAATATTTCAGGGTGTCCAGGACATGAGGCTCACTGACTATTAACCAGCTGATGCTGTGACCTTGGTTACTAATGACATCGCTCGCAATCTCTGCCCGCACAGTCTTTGAATAATTGATGGAAAGTTTGTATTCCAGAGAACAAAGCATCAGAGAATCAGACAGCACAGAAGGAGGCCCTTCGGCCCATCGTGCCTGTGCCGGCTCTTTGAAAGAGCTCTCCAATTAGGCTCAGTACCTGCTCTTTCCCCACAGCCCTGTGAATTTTTTCGGTGCACAAAATTGAACCCAATACTCCAGCTGAGGCCTAATCAGTGTTTTATAAAGATTTAGCATAACTTCCTTGATTTTATAGACAGTATTGAATAACTCTACACAGTATTCTATGAACTGTACACAGTATTCGAAGTGCGGTTGGCGCAATGATTTATAAAGTGACAGGATTATCTCACTTTTCACTCCCTTTATATTCAGTCACTGTCCATGAGTTTGAAGGAGGATGTGGTTAACCAGAAATCCTTGTCTCAGCGAATTCACTACATGTGTTGTGAGCTTCGCTCGAACTGTCGAATTAAAGAGAGGCTCATCTCTACTTCTGTAGAAACACAGTCTGTGCCTTGCTCGGCTAAAAGTCTGACAGCCGATTATTTCTGAATCCGAGCACCAATTATGAAATCCCAGCGAGTCGTGACAGCTGGTGAATGTTAACGTGGAGTTTCTGCTTCTCAACTTTAAAATAAAGACTTGCATTTCTGTAGCACCTTTCATGACCTCACGATGTCCCTGGGAGTGTTTGATGGGACAGTGTATAGGGAGCTTTACTCTGTATCTAACCCCGTGCTTTACCTGCCCTGGGAGTGTTTGATGGGACAGTGTAGTGGGAGCTTTACTCTGTATCTAACCCGTGCTGTACCTGCCCTGGGAGTGTTTGATGGGACAGTGTAGAGGGAGCTTTACTCTGTATCTAACCCGTGCTGTACCTGCCCTGGGAGTGTTTGATGGGACAGTGTAGAGGGAGCTTTACTCTGTATCTAACCCGTGCTGTACCTGCCCTGGGAGTGTTTGATGGGACAGTGTAGAGGGAGCTTTACTCTGTATCTAACCCATGCTGTACCTGCCCTGGGAGTGTTTGATGGGACAGTGTAGAGGGAGCTTTACTCTGTATCTAACCCGTGCTGTACCTGCCCTGGGAGTGTTTGATGGGACAGTGTATAGGGAGCTTTACTCTGTATCTAACCCCGTGCTGTACCTGCCCTGGGAGTGTTTGATGGGACAGTGTAGTGGGAGCTTTACTCTGTATCTAACCCGTGCTGTACCTGCCCTGGGAGTGTTTGATGGGACAGTGTAGAGGGAGCTTTACTCTGTATCTAACCCCGTGCTGTACCTGCTCTGGGAGTGTTTGATGGGACAGTGTAGAGGGAGCTTTACTCTGTATCTAACCCGTGCTGTACCTGCCCTGGGAGTGTTTGATGGGACAGTGTAGAGGGAGCTTTACTCTGTATCTAACCCGTGCTGTACCTGCCCTGGGAGTGTTTGATGGGACAGTGTAGAGGGAGCTTTACTCTGTATCTAACCCGTGCTGTACCTGACCTGGGAGTGTTTGATGGGACAGTGTATAGGGAGCTTTACTCTGTATCTAACCCCGTGCTTTACCTGCCCTGGGAGTGTTTGATGCGACAGTGTAGTGGGAGCTTTACTCTGTATCTAACCCGTGCTGTACCTGCCCTGGGAGTGTTTGATGGGACAGTGTAGAGGGAGCTTTACTCTGTATCTAACCCGTGCTGTACCTGCCCTGGGAGTGTTTGATGGGACAGTGTAGAGGGAGCTTTACTCTGTATCTAACCCATGCTGTACCTGCCCTGGGAGTGTTTGATGGGACAGTGTAGAGGGAGCTTTACTCTGTATCTAACCCATGCTGTACCTGCCCTGGGAGTGTTTGATGGGACAGTGTAGAGGGAGCTTTACTCTGTATCTAACCCGTGCTGTACCTGCCCTGGGAGTGTTTGATGGGACAGTGTATATTGAGCTTTACTCTGTATCTAACCCCGTGCTTTACCTGCCCTGGGAGTGTTTGATGGGACAGTGTAGAGGGAGCTTTACTCTGTATCTAACCCGTGCTGTACCTGCCCTGGGAGTGTTTGATGGGACAGTGTAGAGGGAGCTTTACTCTGTATCTAACCCGTGCTGTATCTGCCCTGGGAGTGTTTGATGGGACAGTGTAGAGGGAGCTTTACTCTGTATCTAACCCATGCTGTACCTGCCCTGGGAGTGTTTGATGGGACAGTGTAGAGGGAGCTTTACTCTGTATCTAACCCGTGCTGTACCTGCCCTGGGAGTGTTTGATGGGACAGTGTAGAGGGAGCTTTACTCTGTATCTAACCCGTGTTTTACCTGCCCTGGGAGTGTTTGATGGGACAGTGTAGAGGGAGCTTTACTCTGTATCTAACCCGTGCTGTATCTGCCCTGGGAGTGTTTGATGGGACAGTGTAGAGGGAGCTTTACTCTGTATCTAACCCGTGCTGTACCTGCCCTGGGAGTGTTTGATGGGACAGTGTATAGGGAGCTTTACTCTGTATCTAACCAGTGCTGTACCTGCCCTGGGAGTGTTTGATGGGACAGTGTAGAGGGAGCTTTACTCTGTATCTAACCCGTGCTGTACCTGCCCTGGGAGTGTTTGATGGGACAGTGTAGAGGGAGCTTTACTCTGTATCTAACCCGTGCTGTATCTGCCCTGGGAGTGTTTGATGGGACAGTGTAGAGGGAGCTTTACTCTGTATCTAACCCGTGCTGTACCTGCCCTGGGAGTGTTTGATGGGACAGTGTAGAGGGAGCTTTACTCTGTATCTAACCCGTGCTGTACCTGCCCTGGGAGTGTTTGATGGGACAGTGTAGTGGGAGCTTGACTCTGTATCTAACCTGTGCTGTACCTGCCCTGGGAGTGTTTGATGGGACAGTGTAGAGGGAGCTTTACTCTGTATCTAACCCGTGCTGTACCTGCCCTGGGAGTGTTTGATGGGACAGTGTAGAGGAGCTTTACTCTGTATCTAACCCGTGCTGTACCTGCCCTGGGAGTGTTTGATGGGACAGTGTAGAGGGAGCTTTACTCTGTATCTAACCCGTGCTGTACCTGCCCTGGGAGTGTTTGATGGGACAGTGTAGTGGGAGCTTTACTCTGTATCTAACCCGTGCTGTACCTGCCCTGGGAGTGTTTGATGGGACAGTGTAGAGGGAGCTTTACTCTGTATCTAACCCGTGCTGTACCTGCCCTGGGAGTGTTTGATGGGACAGTGTAGTGGGAGCTTTACTCTGTATCTAACCCGTGCTGTACCTGCCCTGGGAGTGTTTGATGGGACAGTGTAGAGGGAGCTTTACTCTGTATCTAACCCGTGCTGTACCTGCCCTGGGAGTGTTTGATGGGACAGTGTAGAGGGAGCTTTACTCTGTATCTAACCCGTGCTGTACCTGCCCTGGGAGTGTTTGATGGGACAGTGTAGAGGGAGCTTTACTCTGTATCTAACCCGTGCTGTACCTGCCCTGGGAGTGTTTGATGGGACAGTGTAGAGGGAGCTTTACTCTGTATCTAACCCGTGCTGTACCTGCCCTGGGAGTGTTTGATGGGACAGTGTAGAGGGAGCTTTACTCTGTATCTAACCCGTGCTGTACCTGCCCTGGGAGTGTTTGATGGGACAGTGTAGAGGGAGCTTTACTCTGTATCTAACCCGTGCTGTACCTGCCCTGGGAGTGTTTGATGGGACAGTGTAGAGGGAGCTTTACTCTGTATCTAACCCGTGCTGTACCTGCCCTGGGAGTGTTTGATGGGACAGTGTAGTGGGAGCTTTACTCTGTATCTAACCCGTGCTGTACCTGCCCTGGGAGTGTTTGATGGGACAGTGTAGAGGGAGCTTTACTCTGTATCTAACCCGTGCTGTACCTGCCCTGGGAGTGTTTGATGGGACAGTGTAGTGGGAGCTTTACTCTGTATCTAACCCGTGCTGTACCTGCCCTGGGAGTGTTTGATGGGACAGTGTAGAGGGAGCTTTACTCTGTATCTAACCCGTGCTGTACCTGCCCTGGGAGTGTTTGATGGGACAGTGTAGAGGGAGCTTTACTCTGTATCTAACCCGTGCTGTACCTGCCCTGGGAGTGTTTGATGGGACAGTGTAGAGGGAGCTTTACTCTGTATCTAACCCGTGCTGTACCTGCCCTGGGAGTGTTTGATGGGACAGTGTAGAGGGAGCTTTACTCTGTATCTAACCCGTGCTGTACCTGCCCTGGGAGTGTTTGATGGGACAGTGTAGAGGGAGCTTTACTCTGTATCTAACCCGTGCTGTACCTGCCCTGGGAGTGTTTGATGGGACAGTGTAGAGGGAGCTTTACTCTGTATCTAACCCGTGCTGTACCTGCCCTGGGAGTGTTTGATGGGACAGTGTAGAGGGAGCTTTACTCTGTATCTAACCCGTGCTGTACCTGCCCTGGGAGTGTTTGATGGGACAGTGTAGAGGGAGCTTTACTCTGTATCTAACCCGTGCTGTACCTGCCCTGGGAGTGTTTGATGGGACAGTGTAGTGGGAGCTTTACTCTGTATCTAACCCGTGCTGTACCTGCCCTGGGAGTGTTTGATGGGACAGTGTAGAGGGAGCTTTACTCTGTATCTAACCCGTGCTGTACCTGCCCTGGGAGTGTTTGATGGGACAGTGTAGTGGGAGCTTTACTCTGTATCTAACCCGTGCTGTACCTGCCCTGGGAGTGTTTGATGGGACAGTGTAGAGGGAGCTTTACTCTGTATCTAACCCGTGCTGTACCTGCCCTGGGAGTGTTTGATGGGACAGTGTAGAGGGAGCTTTACTCTGTATCTAACCCGTGCTGTACCTGCCCTGGGAGTGTTTGATGGGACAGTGTAGAGGGAGCTTTACTCTGTATCTAACCCGTGCTGTACCTGCCCTGGGAGTGTTTGATGGGACAGTGTAGAGGGAGCTTTACTCTGTATCTAACCCGTGCTGTACCTGCCCTGGGAGTGTTTGATGGGACAGTGTAGAGGGAGCTTTACTCTGTATCTAACCCGTGCTGTACCTGCCCTGGGAGTGTTTGATGGGACAGTGTAGAGGGAGCTTTACTCTGTATCTAACCCGTGCTGTACCTGCCCTGGGAGTGTTTGATGGGACAGTGTAGAGGGAGCTTTACTCTGTATCTAACCCGTGCTGTACCTGCCCTGGGAGTGTTTGATGGGACAGTGTAGTGGGAGCTTTACTCTGTATCTAACCCGTGCTGTACCTGCCCTGGGAGTGTTTGATGGGACAGTGTAGAGGGAGCTTTACTCTGTATCTAACCCGTGCTGTACCTGCCCTGGGAGTGTTTGATGGGACAGTGTAGAGGGAGCTTTACTCTGTATCTAACCCGTGCTGTACCTGCCCTGGGAGTGTTTGATGGGACAGTGTAGAGGGAGCTTTACTCTGTATCTAACCCATGCTGTACCTGCCCTGGGAGTGTTTGATGGGACAGTGTAGAGGGAGCTTTACTCTGTATCTAACCCGTGCAGTAACTGACCTGGGAGTGTTTGATGGGACAGTGTAGAGGGAGCTTTACTCTGTATCTAAACCATGCTGTACCTGCCCTGGGAGTGTTTCATGGGACAGTGTAGAGGGAGCTTTACTCTGTATCTAACCCATGCTGTACCTGCCTGGGAGTGTTTGATGGGACAGTGTAGAGGGAGCTTTACTCTGTATCTAACCCGTGCTGTACCTGCCCTGGGAGTGTTTGATGGGACAGTGTAGAGGGAGCTTTACTCTGTATCTAACCCGTGCTGTACCTGCCCTGGGAGTGTTTGATGGGACAGTGTAGAGGGAGCTTTACTCTGTATCTAACCCGTGCTGTACCTGCCCTGGGAGTGTTTGATGGGACAGTGTAGAGGGAGCTTTACTCTGTATCTAACCCGTGCTGTACCTGCCCTGGGAGTGTTTGATGGGACAGTGTAGAGGGAGCTTTACTCTGTATCTAACCCGTGCTGTACCTGCCCTGGGAGTGTTTGATGGGACAGTGTAGAGGGAGCTTTACTCTGTATCTAACCCGTGCTGTACCTGCCCTGGGAGTGTTTGATGGGACAGTGTAGAGGGAGCTTTACTCTGTATCTAACCCGTGCTGTACCTGCCCTGGGAGTGTTTGATGGGACAGTGTAGAGGGAGCTTTACTCTGTATCTAACCCGTGCTGTACCTGCCCTGGGAGTGTTTGATGGGACAGTGTAGAGGGAGCTTTACTCTGTATCTAACCCGTGCTGTACCTGCCCTGGGAGTGTTTGATGGGACAGTGTAGAGGGAGCTTTACTCTGTATCTAACCCGTGCTGTACCTGCCCTGGGAGTGTTTGATGGGACAGTGTAGAGGGAGCTTTACTCTGTATCTAACCCGTGCTGTACCTGCCCTGGGAGTGTTTGATGGGACAGTGTAGAGGGAGCTTTACTCTGTATCTAACCCGTGCTGTACCTGCCCTGGGAGTGTTTGATGGGACAGTGTAGAGGGAGCTTTACTCTGTATCTAACCCGTGCTGTACCTGCCCTGGGAGTGTTTGATGGGACAGTGTAGAGGGAGCTTTACTCTGTATCTAACCCGTGCTGTACCTGCCCTGGGAGTGTTTGATGGGACAGTGTAGAGGGAGCTTTACTCTGTATCTAACCCGTGCTGTACCTGCCCTGGGAGTGTTTGATGGGACAGTGTAGAGGGAGCTTTACTCTGTATCTAACCCGTGCTGTACCTGCCCTGGGAGTGTTTGATGGGACAGTGTAGAGGGAGCTTTACTCTGTATCTAACCCGTGCTGTACCTGCCCTGGGAGTGTTTGATGGGACAGTGTAGAGGGAGCTTTACTCTGTATCTAACCCGTGCTGTACCTGCCCTGGGAGTGTTTGATGGGACAGTGTAGAGGGAGCTTTACTCTGTATCTAACCCGTGCTGTACCTGCCCTGGGAGTGTTTGATGGGACAGTGTAGAGGGAGCTTTACTCTGTATCTAACCCGTGCTGTACCTGCCCTGGGAGTGTTTGATGGGACAGTGTAGAGGGAGCTTTACTCTGTATCTAACCCGTGCTGTACCTGCCCTGGGAGTGTTTGATGGGACAGTGTAGAGGGAGCTTTACTCTGTATCTAACCCGTGCTGTACCTGCCCTGGGAGTGTTTGATGGGACAGTGTAGAGGGAGCTTTACTCTGTATCTAACCCGTGCTGTACCTGCCCTGGGAGTGTTTGATGGGACAGTGTAGAGGGAGCTTTACTCTGTATCTAACCCGTGCTGTACCTGCCCTGGGAGTGTTTGATGGGACAGTGTAGAGGGAGCTTTACTCTGTATCTAACCCGTGCTGTACCTGCCCTGGGAGTGTTTGATGGGACAGTGTAGAGGGAGCTTTACTCTGTATCTAACCCGTGCTGTACCTGCCCTGGGAGTGTTTGATGGGACAGTGTAGAGGGAGCTTTACTCTGTATCTAACCCGTGCTGTACCTGCCCTGGGAGTGTTTGATGGGACAGTGTAGAGGGAGCTTTACTCTGTATCTAACCCGTGCTGTACCTGCCCTGGGAGTGTTTGATGGGACAGTGTAGAGGGAGCTTTACTCTGTATCTAACCCGTGCTGTACCTGCCCTGGGAGTGTTTGATGGGACAGTGTAGAGGGAGCTTTACTCTGTATCTAACCCGTGCTGTACCTGCCCTGGGAGTGTTTGATGGGACAGTGTAGAGGGAGCTTTACTCTGTATCTAACCCGTGCTGTACCTGCCCTGGGAGTGTTTGATGGGACAGTGTAGAGGGAGCTTTACTCTGTATCTAACCCGTGCTGTACCTGCCCTGGGAGTGTTTGATGGGACAGTGTAGAGGGAGCTTTACTCTGTATCTAACCCGTGCTGTACCTGCCCTGGGAGTGTTTGATGGGACAGTGTAGAGGGAGCTTTACTCTGTATCTAACCCGTGCTGTACCTGCCCTGGGAGTGTTTGATGGGACAGTGTAGAGGGAGCTTTACTCTGTATCTAACCCGTGCTGTACCTGCCCTGGGAGTGTTTGATGGGACAGTGTAGAGGGAGCTTTACTCTGTATCTAACCCGTGCTGTACCTGCCCTGGGAGTGTTTGATGGGACAGTGTAGAGGGAGCTTTACTCTGTATCTAACCCGTGCTGTACCTGCCCTGGGAGTGTTTGATGGGACAGTGTAGAGGGAGCTTTACTCTGTATCTAACCCGTGCTGTACCTGCCCTGGGAGTGTTTGATGGGACAGTGTAGAGGGAGCTTTACTCTGTATCTAACCCGTGCTGTACCTGCCCTGGGAGTGTTTGATGGGACAGTGTAGAGGGAGCTTTACTCTGTATCTAACCCGTGCTGTACCTGCCCTGGGAGTGTTTGATGGGACAGTGTAGAGGGAGCTTTACTCTGTATCTAACCCGTGCTGTACCTGCCCTGGGAGTGTTTGATGGGACAGTGTAGAGGGAGCTTTACTCTGTATCTAACCCGTGCTGTACCTGCCCTGGGAGTGTTTGATGGGACAGTGTAGAGGGAGCTTTACTCTGTATCTAACCCGTGCTGTACCTGCCCTGGGAGTGTTTGATGGGACAGTGTAGAGGGAGCTTTACTCTGTATCTAACCCGTGCTGTACCTGCCCTGGGAGTGTTTGATGGGACAGTGTAGAGGGAGCTTTACTCTGTATCTAACCCGTGCTGTACCTGCCCTGGGAGTGTTTGATGGGACAGTGTAGAGGGAGCTTTACTCTGTATCTAACCCGTGCTGTACCTGCCCTGGGAGTGTTTGATGGGACAGTGTAGAGGGAGCTTTACTCTGTATCTAACCCGTGCTGTACCTGCCCTGGGAGTGTTTGATGGGACAGTGTAGAGGGAGCTTTACTCTGTATCTAACCCGTGCTGTACCTGCCCTGGGAGTGTTTGATGGGACAGTGTAGAGGGAGCTTTACTCTGTATCTAACCCGTGCTGTACCTGCCCTGGGAGTGTTTGATGGGACAGTGTAGAGGGAGCTTTACTCTGTATCTAACCCGTGCTGTACCTGCCCTGGGAGTGTTTGATGGGACAGTGTAGAGGGAGCTTTACTCTGTATCTAACCCGTGCTGTACCTGCCCTGGGAGTGTTTGATGGGACAGTGTAGAGGGAGCTTTACTCTGTATCTAACCCGTGCTGTACCTGCCCTGGGAGTGTTTGATGGGACAGTGTAGAGGGAGCTTTACTCTGTATCTAACCCGTGCTGTACCTGCCCTGGGAGTGTTTGATGGGACAGTGTAGAGGGAGCTTTACTCTGTATCTAACCCGTGCTGTACCTGCCCTGGGAGTGTTTGATGGGACAGTGTAGAGGGAGCTTTACTCTGTATCTAACCCGTGCTGTACCTGCCCTGGGAGTGTTTGATGGGACAGTGTAGAGGGAGCTTTACTCTGTATCTAACCCGTGCTGTACCTGCCCTGGGAGTGTTTGATGGGACAGTGTAGAGGGAGCTTTACTCTGTATCTAACCCGTGCTGTACCTGCCCTGGGAGTGTTTGATGGGACAGTGTAGAGGGAGCTTTACTCTGTATCTAACCCGTGCTGTACCTGCCCTGGGAGTGTTTGATGGGACAGTGTAGAGGGAGCTTTACTCTGTATCTAACCCGTGCTGTACCTGCCCTGGGAGTGTTTGATGGGACAGTGTAGAGGGAGCTTTACTCTGTATCTAACCCGTGCTGTACCTGCCCTGGGAGTGTTTGATGGGACAGTGTAGAGGGAGCTTTACTCTGTATCTAACCCGTGCTGTACCTGCCCTGGGAGTGTTTGATGGGACAGTGTAGAGGGAGCTTTACTCTGTATCTAACCCGTGCTGTACCTGCCCTGGGAGTGTTTGATGGGACAGTGTAGAGGGAGCTTTACTCTGTATCTAACCCGTGCTGTACCTGCCCTGGGAGTGTTTGATGGGACAGTGTAGAGGGAGCTTTACTCTGTATCTAACCCGTGCTGTACCTGCCCTGGGAGTGTTTGATGGGACAGTGTAGAGGGAGCTTTACTCTGTATCTAACCCGTGCTGTACCTGCCCTGGGAGTGTTTGATGGGACAGTGTAGAGGGAGCTTTACTCTGTATCTAACCCGTGCTGTACCTGCCCTGGGAGTGTTTGATGGGACAGTGTAGAGGGAGCTTTACTCTGTATCTAACCCGTGCTGTACCTGCCCTGGGAGTGTTTGATGGGACAGTGTAGAGGGAGCTTTACTCTGTATCTAACCCGTGCTGTACCTGCCCTGGGAGTGTTTGATGGGACAGTGTAGAGGGAGCTTTACTCTGTATCTAACCCGTGCTGTACCTGCCCTGGGAGTGTTTGATGGGACAGTGTAGAGGGAGCTTTACTCTGTATCTAACCCGTGCTGTACCTGCCCTGGGAGTGTTTGATGGGACAGTGTAGAGGGAGCTTTACTCTGTATCTAACCCGTGCTGTACCTGCCCTGGGAGTGTTTGATGGGACAGTGTAGAGGGAGCTTTACTCTGTATCTAACCCGTGCTGTACCTGCCCTGGGAGTGTTTGATGGGACAGTGTAGAGGGAGCTTTACTCTGTATCTAACCCGTGCTGTACCTGCCCTGGGAGTGTTTGATGGGACAGTGTAGAGGGAGCTTTACTCTGTATCTAACCCGTGCTGTACCTGCCCTGGGAGTGTTTGATGGGACAGTGTAGAGGGAGCTTTACTCTGTATCTAACCCGTGCTGTACCTGCCCTGGGAGTGTTTGATGGGACAGTGTAGAGGGAGCTTTACTCTGTATCTAACCCGTGCTGTACCTGCCCTGGGAGTGTTTGATGGGACAGTGTAGAGGGAGCTTTACTCTGTATCTAACCCGTGCTGTACCTGCCCTGGGAGTGTTTGATGGGACAGTGTAGAGGGAGCTTTACTCTGTATCTAACCCGTGCTGTACCTGCCCTGGGAGTGTTTGATGGGACAGTGTAGAGGGAGCTTTACTCTGTATCTAACCCGTGCTGTACCTGCCCTGGGAGTGTTTGATGGGACAGTGTAGAGGGAGCTTTACTCTGTATCTAACCCGTGCTGTACCTGCCCTGGGAGTGTTTGATGGGACAGTGTAGAGGGAGCTTTACTCTGTATCTAACCCGTGCTGTACCTGCCCTGGGAGTGTTTGATGGGACAGTGTAGAGGGAGCTTTACTCTGTATCTAACCCGTGCTGTACCTGCCCTGGGAGTGTTTGATGGGACAGTGTAGAGGGAGCTTTACTCTGTATCTAACCCGTGCTGTACCTGCCCTGGGAGTGTTTGATGGGACAGTGTAGAGGGAGCTTTACTCTGTATCTAACCCGTGCTGTACCTGCCCTGGGAGTGTTTGATGGGACAGTGTAGAGGGAGCTTTACTCTGTATCTAACCCGTGCTGTACCTGCCCTGGGAGTGTTTGATGGGACAGTGTAGAGGGAGCTTACTCTGTATCTAACCCGTGCTGTAACTGACCTGGGAGTGTTTGATGGGACAGTGTAGAGGGAGCTTTACTCTGTCTCTAACCCATGCTGTACCTGCCCTGGGAGTGTTTGATGGGACAGTGTAGAGGGAGCTTTACTCTGTATCTAACCCATGCTGTACCTGCCCTGGGAGTGTTTGATGGGACAGTGTAGAGGGAGCTTTACTCTGTATCTAACCCATGCTGTACCTGCCCTGGGAGTGTTTGATGGGACAGTGTAGAGGGAGCTTTACTCTGTATCTAACCCATGCTGTACCTGCCCTGGGAGTGTTTGATGGGACAGTGTAGAGGGAGCTTTACTCTGTATCTAACCCCGTGCTGTACCTGCCCTGGGAGTGTTTGATGGGACAGTGTAGAGGGAGCTTTACTCTGTATCTAACCCGTGCTGTACCTGCCCTGGGAGTGTTTGATGGGACAGTGTAGAGGGAGCTTTACTCTGTATCTAACCCCGTGCTGTACCTGCCCTGGGAGTGTTTGATGGACTGTTTAGAGGGAGCTTTACTCTGTATCTAACCCGTGTTTTACCTGCCCTGGGGGTGTTTGATGGGACACTGTTGAGGGAGCTTTACTCTGTATCTAACCCGTGTTTTACCTGCCCTGGGAGTGTTTGATGGGACAGTGTAGAGGGAGCTTTACTCTGTATCTAACCCCGTCCTGTACCTGACCTGGGAGTGTTTGACGGGACAGTGTAGAGGAGCTTTACTCTGTTTCCAACACGTGCTGTACCTGCCCTGGGAGTGTTTGATGGGACAGTGTAGAGGGAGCTTTACTCTGTATCTAACCCATGCTGTACCTGCCCTGGGAGTGTTTGATGGGACAGTGTAGAGGGAGCTTTACTCTGTATCTAACCCCGTGCTGTACCTGCCCTGGGAGTGTTTGATGGGACAGTGTAGAGGGAGCTTTACTCTGTATCTAACCCGTGCTGTACCTGCCCTGGGAGTGTTTGATGGGACAGTGTAGAGGGAGCTTTACTCTGTATCTAACCCCGTGCTGTACCTGCCCTGGGAGTGTTTGATGGGACTGTTTAGAGGGAGCTTTACTCTGTATCTAACCCGTGTTTTACCTGCCCTGGGAGTGTTTGATGGGACAGTGCAGAGGGAGCTTTACTCTGTATCTAACCCGTGCTGTATCTGCCCTGGGAGTGTTTGATGGGACAGTGTAGAGGGAACTTTACTCTGTATCTAACCCGTGCTGTACCTGCCCTGGGAGTGTTTGATGGGACAGTGTATAGGGAGCTTTACTCTGTATCTAACCCGTGCTGTACCTGCCCTGGGAGTGTTTGATGGGACAGTGTAGAGGGAGCTTTACTCTGTATCTAACCCGTGCTGTACCTGCCCTGGGAGTGTTTGATGGGACAGTGTAGAGGGAGCTTTACTCTGTATCTAACCCGTGCTGTATCTGCCCTGGGAGTGTTTGATGGGACAGTGTAGAGGGAGCTTTACTCTGTATCTAACCCGTGCTGTACCTGCCCTGGGAGTGTTTGATGGGACAGTGTAGAGGGAGCTTTACTCTGTATCTAACCCGTGCTGTACCTGCCCTGGGAGTGTTTGATGGGACAGTGTAGTGGGAGCTTTACTCTGTATCTAACCCGTGCTGTACCTGCCCTGGGAGTGTTTGATGGGACAGTGTAGAGGGAGCTTTACTCTGTATCTAACCCGTGCTGTACCTGCCCTGGGAGTGTTTGATGGGACAGTGTAGAGGGAGCTTTACTCTGTATCTAACCCGTGCTGTACCTGCCCTGGGTGTGTTTGATGGGACAGTGTAGAGGGAGCTTTACTCTGTATCTAACCCGTGCTGTACCTGCCCTGGGAGTGTTTGATGGGACAGTGTAGTGGGAGCTTTACTCTGTATCTAACCCGTGCTGTACTTGCCCTGGGAGTGTTTGATGGGACAGTGTAGAGGGAGCTTTACTCTGTATCTAACCCGTGCTGTACCTGCCCTGGGAGTGTTTGATGGGACAGTGTAGTGGGAGCTTTACTCTGTATCTAACCCGTGCTGTACCTGCCCTGGGAGTGTTTGATGGGACAGTGTAGAGGGAGCTTTACTCTGTATCTAACCCGTGCTGTACCTGCCCTGGGAGTGTTTGATGGGACAGTGTAGAGGGAGCTTTACTCTGTATCTAACCCGTGCTGTACCTGACCTGGGAGTGTTTGATGGGACAGTGTATAGGGAGCTTTACTCTGTATCTAACCCCGTGCTTTACCTGCCCTGGGAGTGTTTGATGGGACAGTGTAGTGGGAGCTTTACTCTGTATCTAACCCGTGCTGTACCTGCCCTGGGAGTGTTTGATGGGACAGTGTAGAGGGAGCTTTACTCTGTATCTAACCCGTGCTGTACCTGCCCTGGGAGTGTTTGATGGGACAGTGTAGAGGGAGCTTCACTCTGTATCTAACCCGTGCTGTACCTGCCCTGGGAGTGTTTGATGGGACAGTGTAGAGGGAGCTTTACTCTGTATCTAACCCATGCTGTACCTGCCCTGGGAGTGTTTGATGGGACAGTGTAGAGGGAGCTTTACTCTGTATCTAACCCGTGCTGTACCTGCCCTGGGAGTGTTTGATGGGACAGTGTATAGGGAGCTTTACTCTGTATCTAACCCCGTGCTTTACCTGCCCTGGGAGTGTTTGATGGGACAGTGTAGTGGGAGCTTTACTCTGTATCTAACCCGTGCTGTACCTGCCCTGGGAGTGTTTGATGGGACAGTGTAGAGGGAGCTTTACTCTGTATCTAACCCGTGCTGTACCTGCCCTGGGAGTGTTTGATGGGACAGTGTAGAGGGAGCTTTACTCTGTATCTAACCCGTGCTGTACCTGCCCTGGGAGTGTTTGATGGGACAGTGTAGAGGGAGCTTTACTCTGTATCTAACCCGTGCTGTACCTGCCCTGGGAGTGTTTGATGGGACAGTGTATAGGGAGCTTTACTCTGTATCTCACCCCGTGCTTTACCTGCCCTGGGAGTGTTTGAAGGGACAGTGTAGTGGGAGCTTTACTCTGTATCTAACCCGTGCTGTACCTGCCCTGGGAGTGTTTGATGGGACAGTGTAGAGGGAGCTTTACTCTGTATCTAACCCGTGCTGTACCTGCCCTGGGAGTGTTTGATGGGACAGTGTAGAGGGAGCTTTACTCTGTATCTAACCCGTGCTGTACCTGCCCTGGGAGTGTTTGATGGGACAGTGTAGAGGGAGCTTTACTCTGTATCTAACCCGTGCTGTAACTGCCCTGGGAGTGTTTGATGGGACAGTGTATAGGGAGCTTTACTCTGTATCTAACCCCGTGCTTTACCTGCCCTGGGAGTGTTTGATGGGACAGTGTAGTGGGAGCTTTACTCTGTATCTAACCCGTGCTGTACCTGCCCTGGGAGTGTTTGATGGGACAGTGTAGAGGGAGCTTTACTCTGTATCTAACCCGTGCTGTACCTGCCCTGGGAGTGTTTGATGGGACAGTGTAGAGGGAGCTTTACTCTGTATCTAACCCGTGCTGTACCTGCCCTGAGAGTGTTTGATGGGACAGTGTAGAGGGAGCTTTACTCTGTATCTAACCCATGCTGTACCTGCCCTGGGAGTGTTTGATGGGACAGTGTAGAGGGAGCTTTACTCTGTATCTAACCCGTGCTGTAACTGACCTGGGAGTGTTTGATGGGACAGTGTAGAGGGAGCTTTACTCTGTATCTAACCCATGCTGTACCTGCCCTGGGAGTGTTTGATGGGACAGTGTAGAGGGAGCTTTACTCTGTATCTAACCCATGCTGTACCTGCCCTGGGAGTGTTTGATGGGACAGTGTAGAGGGAGCTTTACTCTGTATCTAACCCCGTGCTGTACCTGCCCTGGGAGTGTTTGATGGGACAGTGTAGAGGGAGCTTTACTCTGTATCTAACCCGTGCTGTACCTGCCCTGGGAGTGTTTGATGGGACAGTGTAGAGGGAGCTTTACTCTGTATCTAACCCCGTGCTGTACCTGCCCTGGGAGTGTTTGATGGGACTGTTTAGAGGGAGCTTTACTCTGTATCTAACCCGTGTTTTACCTGCCCTGGGGGTGTTTGATGGGACACTGTTGAGGGAGCTTTACTCTGTATCTAACCCGTGTTTTACCTGCCCTGGGAGTGTTTGATGGGACAGTGTAGAGGGAGCTTTACTCTGTATCTAACCCGTGCTGTACCTGCCCTGGGAGTGTTTGATGGGACAGTGTAGAGGGAGCTTTACTCTGTATCTAACCCGTGCTGTACCTGCCCTGGGAGTGTTTGATGGGACAGTGTAGAGGGAGCTTTACTCTGTATCTAACCCATGCTGTACCTGCCCTGGGAGTGTTTGATGGGACAGTGTAGAGGGAGCTTTACTCTGTATCTAACCCCGTGCTGTACCTGCCCTGGGAGTGTTTGATGGGACAGTGTAGAGGGAGCTTTACTCTGTATCTAACCCGTGCTGTACCTGCCCTGGGAGTGTTTGATGGGACAGTGTAGAGGGAGCTTTACTCTGTATCTAACCCCGTGCTGTACCTGCCCTGGGAGTGTTTGATGGGACTGTTTAGAGGGAGCTTTACTCTGTATCTAACCCGTGTTTTACCTGCCCTGGGGGTGTTTGATGGGACACTGTTGAGGGAGCTTTACTCTGTATCTAACCCGTGTTTTACCTGCCCTGGTAGTGTTTGATGGGACAGTGTAGAGGGAGCTTTACTCTGTATCTAACCCGTGCTGTACCTGCCCTGGGAGTGTTTGATGGGACAGTGTAGAGGGAGCTTTACTCTGTATCTAACCCGTGCTGTACCTGCCCTGGGAGTGTTTGATGGGACAGTGTAGAGGGAGCTTTACTCTGTATCTAACCCGTGCTGTACCTGCCCTGGGAGTGTTTGATGGGACAGTGTAGAGGGAGCTTTACTCTGTATCTAACCCGTGCTGTACCTGTCCTGGGAGTGTTTGATGGGACTGTTTAGAGGGAGCTTTACTCTGTATCTAACCCGTGTTTTACCTGCCCTGGGAGTGTTTGATGGGACAGTGTAGAGGGAGCTTTACTCTGTATTTAAACCATGCTGTACGTGCCCTGGGAGTGTTTGATGGAACAGTGTAGAGGGAGCTTCACTCTGTGTCTAACCCGTGCTGTACTTGCCCTGGGAGTGTTTAATGAGGCAGTGGAGAGGGAGCTTTACTCTGCATCTAACCCGGGGATTCTATTGTAATAGGAATAGATAGGCATTTCTGCGGGTGCAAACGAGATTCCAGGATGGTATGTTGCCTCCCTGGTGCAAGGGTCAAGTATGTCTGGAGGGGGAAGGTGAACAGCCAGTTGTTGTGGTGCATATAGGTACCAACGATATAGGTAAAAAACAGGATGAGGTCACAAAAGCTGAATATAGGGAGTTAGGAGGTAAATTAAAAAATAGGACCTCAAAGGTATTAATCTCAGGATTGCTACCAGTGCCACGTGCTCGTCAGAGTAGAAATAGAAGGATATTTCAGATGTATACGTGGCTGGAGGAATGGTGCAAGGGGGAGGGATTCAAATTCCTGGGACATTGGAACCAGTTCTGGGGGAGGTGGGACCAGTACAAACTGGATGGTTTGCACCTGGGCTGGAACAGGACCAATGTCCTAGGGGGAGTCTTTGCTAGTGCTGTTGGTTTAAACTAAAATGATAGGGGGTTGGGAACCTGTGCAGGGAGACAGAGGAAAGGAAAGCAAGAATAGAAACAAAAGACAGGAAGTGGAAAAGCAAAATTGGAAGGCAGAGAAATCAAAGGTGTAAATCAAACAGGGCTACAGTAAATAATAATTTTAAAAGGACTAAGAGTGTTAAAAAATCAAGCCTGAAGACTTTGGGGTAAAAATTCAGTTGATTGCGCCTCCCGTTAGCGCCTTAAGAGGGCGCTAATGGGGCGCAAAGCCTCTAACGCCCGGGCGCAGCGATGTTTGCGCCGCTCGAGAACTTAACTAGAGATTGTGCGGCGGCGCTAAAACTTACCGCTGCGACCACCTGCGCGCGCAGATTATGACGTCATTCCATGGTGCAACGCCATGGGGTGCCCCGGAGCGGAAATTGAGTGGCGCCCCCTGCCTTACCGCCTGGCGCTTCCAACGACTGGAAGACTGGAACGCTATCAATCGCTGTGGGGCTGGGGGGGGCGCTATTTAAAGGGGGCCTCTTCCTGTCTTTTTCTGTGGTCGACATTTATGCACCACTCGTTCTGAGAGAGAGAGAGAGATTCGGAGAGAGAGAGAGAGAGACTTCTACATTGACTCAACGCTTTGTGAGGTAGTTTTGCCTATTCATCCTAACTTTGTTGCTACTTTAGTTGCTGTCCCTCATTACTTTTCTTGCAAAGAGAATATGGGGGCTGCTCTGATTGGGGGCGTCGTCCTGCTCCAGCTGAATCAGAGGATACAGAGACGCAGAGAGAGAGTGGCAATACTGGCCAGACGGAGGAGGGCCATCAGGCGCATGTACAGGAGAGCTTACCCTCCCAGGGTATATCGTGAACAGCTCTCCTACATCCATATGTCCGAGGAGCTGTGTTTGCGAAGGCTGCGATTCAGCAAGGAGGTGGTCACTGAGCTCTGCCACCTGCTGCAGCCAGATCTGCAGCCTCAACTGAGGTCCAGGACGTCTCTGTCGGTGGCAGTGAAGGTCACAGTGGCTTTGAACTTCTACGCCACTGGCTCATTCCAAGCTGCTGTTGGGGACCTCGCCAATATCTCCCAGTTCGCGGTGCATCGCTGCATCCGGCAGGTCACAAATGCCCTCTTCAGAAGGAGACGAGAGTTCATCTCTTTCCCTATGACCCCAGACAAGCAGCGTGACCGCGCTCTGGGCTTTGCGAGGGTAGCGGGCTTCCCCATGGTGCAGGGCGCCATTGACTGCACGCATGTGGCTTTGCGTGCTCCGCGTGAGAATGCAGAGGAATTCAGGAACAGAAAGGGGTTCCATTCCTTGAATGTCCAGTTGGTCTTTGACCACAGACAGCTGATACTCGCTGTCAATGCCCACTATCCTGGCAGCTGCCACGATGCTTTTATCCTGCGCCAGACTACTGTGGCAGAACTTTTCGAGGCACCGCATCAGCCAGTTGGTTGGCTTCTCGGGGACAAGGGGTACGCATTGAGCACCTGGCTGATGACACCGCTCCGTACGCCAAACACCCCTGCTGAGCTGCGGTACAATGAAAGCCATCAAGCAACCAGGAACATTATTGAGCGCACAATCGGCGTGCTGAAACAACGGTTCCGCTGTCTGGACCATTCCGGAGGAGCCCTGCAGTACTCGCCTGAGCAAGTATCGAACTTCGTAGTCGTGTGCTGCATGTTGCACAACATGGCAATCCTCAGGACCCAGCCAATGCCACCAGGCCTTGGAGCACCACCAGAGGAGGAGGAGGAAGAGGAGGAAGAGGACGAGGACGATGATCATCAGCAGCACCAAGGCGGGAGGGCGGCCCACAATGGTCAAACTGCAAGGGCCGTCCGTCAACGGCTAATAGCAAGCCGCTTCTAGGGCCCCTGCCATTGCTACCAACATTAATCAACCCAGCACGCAACCCCTAAGCCGGCCAAGGCACCAATAATTCCAACCACCAGCCATGTATATTTTGAATACAGAAACTTATTTATTTTACAAACTCTGTGTGAATCAATTCCTCATGACAAACTCATAGAAATAAACACAAAAAAACAGTCAATAACATAACTGGTTCTCACAACCTGGAGATAATGTCCAAAACACTAAACAAAAGTTGGACCATGAACCTCGGCCTTTAATAAAAAAATGACCAGCATTTTGTCACACCTCCTACTTTTTGCCCTTCGAGGGTGATCTCCTTCCCTTGCGCACTTCCCCCCTTCTAACCCTACTGCTCCTCCGTAATGGGACCTCAGTGGCTGCAGCAAGGCTGGTGGAAGGCTGCTGCTCGTCAGACCCTGACACTGCAGATGCCCCTGAAGGACGGCCTCGACCACTTCTGGGCCTGGAGGGCCCGGCTGCAGACTGCACCAACTCTGCATGGGCGGCAGCAGTCTGTCCTACAGGCGGTGGCAAGTGCAGTGGAGAAGTGACAGTGTTGGCAGCAGGAATGCTGTCATCGTGAGAGAGGACAGCAACTCCCTGCTCGCCCGACACACTGGCACTCCCACGGGGCAGCACTTCAGCATCCGGAGCAATCTGCCGGAGAACAGATTGCTGGCCTGCTGCGGCGCGGTGACAGCCCCGGGGACATGTGCACGAACCATCGAGGTTGGCAGCAGTCTGTGCTCGCGTGGCCTCAATCTGAGTCTGTATGAGCGCAGTCAGAGATGGGATCACGGCAGCCAGTGACTGAATTGCAGCACTAAGCGTTAGTGTGGCATCCGCCTGTGCTACAGCGAAGTGCTCCACACTCCTTGCCAGTGACTCAATGCATTCGGGCACCCTTCCCACTGCACCCATGAGCTCAGTGTGCATGCCCACCGCCTGGGTGTTCATTTCTGCGATCAGCCGCTCCTCCTCTGCGTCCATTGCAGTAGGAGTGTCTGGCATACTCTCCCTCTGGGGAGAAGGCCCCCGTTCTTCCCTACCCCCCCCCCCCCATGGCGTTGCTGCAGCCCGCTGGGTCCTGGAGCTTCACCCTCATCAGCCCCTTCCCCCCTGCTCCCCTCCGGGGAAGGCGTGTTCCCAGTGTGGGCATGGGCTTCCTCGGGAGAGGGTGGCACTGATGCTCTGGCTTCCTCTTCCTCCTCAGCTGCAGCATCACTCCCAGTGGCAGCTTCAGGGCCCGTCTCCTCAGCTGGTGAATCACCATCTGATAGCAGGGAGGTACAAGAGTGGCTTTAGCGTGAGGACAGGGTGGCAGTAAGGGAGGAATAAGTGCAGCGAGTTAGCAAGTTGGATTGAAAGTGTCAAAGGCTGGTGTTGTGAGGGACAAGTGGAAGGACAGAGGACATAAAGGTGATGACCTTACCATTGCTGTCCAGAATGGGGTCGGCGTCTCCAGTGGCGACGGGACCGATCACCCGGCTTGCCACAATCCTGTGGACGCGCTCCTCAAGATCGCTGAGGGGTTGCAGCTGAGGCCGCCCTCCACCTGTCCGTTGCTGCTGTCTCCTATTATGAGCCAGCTTAGCCTGCAAGAAAAAGGACAGCATCTGAGTAAATATACAGCCAAGGTCTTGCCTGATGTGCCTCCCATAGGTGAATAGCCCTTACAATATACAGCCATGGTCTTGCCTGATGTGCCTCCCATAGGTGAATAGCCCTTACTCTATGCAAAGTGTGGAATGTGTGTGTGTGTTTGATGAAAGGGCCATAGGTGTTGGATGAGTGTTGTGCATTGGGGTTTTATGACCCTCTGGCCATAGAGTGAGGTTGAGATGGAGGGATGGAGAGGTATTGAGAAAAAGCCACTCACCCTGACGACCCGAGTGAGGTCGTTGAACTTTTTGCGACATTGAGTATGGGTCCTGGGCACCATGCTCCTGGAGGAGACGCTCTGAGCCATCTCCCTCCACACTCTTCTGAACTCACGTGGCAAAGGCCTCCTGCCACTCTCAGGGAACAGCATACATCGTCTGCGCTCCACTGCGCCAACCAGAGCATCCAAGGCCCGCTCGGTGAAGCGATGAGCGCGTTCTCTCACCCTCTCCATGCTTGACAGCAAAATGGATTCACAGGTCTCTCCAGGCTGAGATTCAAGGCTGCAATGAGCAGGGTGTGGCTGGGGAGCAAGTGGCCCCCCCCCGCTTTAAGAAGTGGCCGGCGCCAGTGTGTCTGTGTTCCCTCGCTAACTGGCAGCAGCTGCGCTGCGCTCGCGCGCTGAGTTAGCGCCTCACTCCTTGGCCTTTGCACCTTAAGACAGGTGTGCAGCGCCTGCTTTAGCGCTCCACTCACCTCCCAGGGCGGTAAAAGTGAAGTTTCCAGTCAGTGCCGATAATTAGCGAAAGGCGCTAATATTTGCGTCCAGACGATATTTGCACCCCAAATGGGGCGCGACCTAATTTCTACCCCTTTGTGTCTTAATGCGAGGAGCATTCGTAATAAGGTGGATGAATTAGCAGTGCAAATAGATGTAAACGGATATGATATAATTGGGATTATGGAGACATGGCTCCAGGGTGACCAAGGCTGGGAATTCAACATCCAGGGGTATTCAATATTCAGGAAGGACAGGCAAAAAGGAAAAGGAGGTGGGGTAGCATTGCTGGTTAAAGAGGAGATTAACACAATAGTAAGGAAGGATATTAGCTCAGATGATGTGGAATCTGTATGGGTAGAGCTGAGAAATACCAAGGGGCAGAAAATGTTAGTGGGAGTTGTATACAGACCCCCAAACAATAATACTGAGCTTGGGGATGGCATTAAACGGGAAATTAGAGATGCGTGCAATAAGCGCACAGCAGTTATCATGGGTGACTTTAATCTACATATAGATTGGGCTAACCAAATTAGTAGCAATACTGTGGAGGAGGAATTCCTAGAAGGTATACGGGATGGTTTCCTGGACCAATATGTTGAGGAACCAACTAGAGATCAGGCCATCTTAGACTGGGTATTATGTAATGAGAAAGGATTAATTAGCAATCTTGTTGTGTGAGACCCCTTGGGGAGGAGCGATCATAATATGATAGAATTCTTCTTTAAGATGGCGAGTGAAGTAGTTGACTCAGAGACTAGGGTGCTGAATTTAAATAAAGGAAACTATGATGGTATGAGGTGCGAGTTGGCTAGGATGGATTGGGGAACGTTACTTAAAGTTTTGACGGTGGATAGGCAATGGCAAACAATTAAAGATCACATGGATGAACTACAGAATTTGTTCATCCCTGTTTGGCATAAAAAAAAGGTGACTCAACCGTGGCTAACAAGGGAAATTAGGGATAGCATAAGATCCAAGGAGAGGACATATAAATTGGCCAGAAAAAGCAGCAAACCTGAGGATTGGGAGCAGTTTAGGATTCAGCAAAGGAGGATAAAGGGATTAATTAAGAAGGGGAAAATAGAGTATGAGAGTAAGCTATCAGAGAACATAAAAACTGACTGTAAAAGTTTCTATAGATATGTGAAGAGAAAAAGATTGGTGAAGTCAAGTGTAGGTCCCTTGCAGTCAGAATCAGGGGAATTTATAATGGGGAACAAAGAAATGGCAGACCAATTAAATACATACTTTGGTTCTGTCTTCACAAAGGAGGACACAAATAACCTCCCAGAGGTGTCAGGGAACATAGGATCTAATGAGAGGGAAGAAATGAATGAAATCAGTATTTGTAGGGAAATGGTGTTAGGGAAATTGACGGGATTGAAGGCAGATAAATCCCCAGGGCCTGATAATCTACATCCTGGGGAACTTAAGGAAGTGGCCCTAGAAATAGTAGATGCATTGCTGGTTATCTTCCAAAATTCTATAGACTCTGCAACAGTTCCCATGGATTGGAGAGTAGCTAATGTAACCCCACTATTCAAAAAAGGTGGTAGAGAGAAAACGGGGAATTATAGACCGGTAAGCCTGACATCGGTAGTGGGAAAAATGCTAGAGTCCATTATAAAAAATGTAATAGCAGAGCACTTGGAAAACAGGGACAGGATCAGCAAAGTCAAAATGGATTTACAAAAGGTAAATCATGCTTGACTAACCTCCTGGAATTTTTTGAGGATGTAACTGGTAGAATACATAAGGGAGAACCAGTGGATGTGGTGTATTTGGACTTTCAGAAGGCTTTCGATAAGGTCCCGCTTAAGAGATTAGCGTGCAAAGTTAAAGCACATGGGTTTGGGGGTAAGGTACTGACTTGGATAGAGAACTGGTTGGCAGACAGGAAGCAAAGAGTTGGAATAAACGGGTCTTTTTCCGAGTGGCAGGCAGTGAATAGTGGGGTACCGCAGGGATCGGTGCGAGGACCCCAGCTATTCACAATATATATTGATGATCTAGACGAGGGAACTAGATGTAATATCTCCATGTTTGCAGACAACACAAAGCTAGGTGGGCGTGTGTGCTGTGAGGAGGATGCAGAGAAACTCCAGTATGATTTGGACAGGTTGGGTGATTGGGCAGATGCATGGCAGACGCAGTATAATGTGGATAAATGCGAGGTTATCCACTTTGGTGGCAAAAACAGGAAGACAGATTTTTATCTGAACGGCAATAGATTGAGAAAAGGGGAAGTGCAACGAGACCTGGGTGTCCTTGTGCACCAGTCGCTGAAGGTAAGCATGCAGGTGCAGCAGGCGGTTAAGAGGCAAATGGTATGTTGGCCTTCATAGCGAGAGGATTCGAGTACAGGAGCAAGGATGTCTTGCTGCAGTTGTACAAGGCCTTGGTGAGACCACACCTTGAGTATTGTGTGCAGTTTTGGTCGCCTTATCTGAGGAAGGATGTTCTTGCCATGGAGGGAGTGCAGCGAAGATTCACCAGACTGATAGCTGGGATGGCAGGAATGAAGTATGAAGAGAGATTGGATCGATTAGGCTTATATTCGCTAGAGTTTAGAAGAATGAGAGGGGATCTTATTGAAACTTATAAAATTCTAACAGGACTAGACAGAGTAGATGCAGGAATGATGTTCACGATGGTGGGGGAGTCCAGAACCAGGGGTCACAGTCTAAGGAAAAGGGGTAAGCCATTTAGGACTGAGATGAGGAGGAATTTCTTCACCCAGAGAGTCGTGAACCTGTGGAATTCTTTACCACAGAAGGCAGTTGAGGCCACTTCATTAAATATATTCAAGAAGGAGTTAGATATATTTCTTAAGGCTAAAGGGATCAAGGGAAATGGGGAGAAAGCAGGGACAGGGTACTGAATTTGGATGATCAGCCATGATCTCATTAAATGGCGGAACAGGCTCGAGGGGCCGAATGGCCTACTCCTGCTCCTATCTTCTATGTTTCTGTATCTAACCCGTGCTGTACCTGCCCTGGGATTGTTTGATGGGACAGTTTGGAGGGGACTTTACTCTGTATCTCACCCGTGCTGTACCTGCCCTGGGAGTGTTTGATAGGACAGTGTATAGTGAGCTTTACTCTGTATCTAACCCGTGTTGTACCTGCCCTGGGAATGTTTGATGTGACGGTGTAGAGGGAGCTTTACTCTGTATCTTACACATGCTGTACCTGCCCTGGAAGTGTTTGATGGGACAGTGTAGAGAGAGCTTTACTCTGTATCTAACACATGCTGTACCTGCCCTGGGAGTGTTTAAAGGGACAGTTTAGAGGCAGCTTTACTCTGTATCTCACCCGTGCTGTACCTTCCCTGGGAGTGTTTGATGGGACAGTGTAGACGGAGCTTTACTCTGTATCTAACCCGTGCTGTACCTGCCCTGGGAGTGTTTGATGGGACAGTGTGGAGGGAGCTTTACTCTGTATCTAACCTGTGCTGTAACTGCCCTGGGAATGTTTGTTGGAGCAGTGTAGAGGGAGCTTTACTCTGTATCTAACCCGTGCTGTACCTTCCCTGGGAGTGTTTGATGGGACAGTGTAGAGGGAGCTTTACTCTGTATCTAACCCATGCTGTACCTGCCCTGGGAGTGCCGGCGTTTATGCTCCACTTGAACCTTCTCCCATCTTTCCTTATCTAAGTCTATCAGTGTAATCCTCTTTTCCTTTCTCCCTCATATGCTTGTCTAGCCTCCCCTTAAATGCATCTATAATAGTCGGTTCAACCACTCCCTGTGGGAGTGAGTTCCACATTCTCACCACTCTCTGGGTAAAGAAGTTTCTTCTGAATTCCCTATCTGATTTCTTGTTGTCTTTCTGAAATTGATGACCTCTAGTTTTGCTCTTCCCTTCAAGTGGAAACACTCTCTCTGTGTCTACTCTGGTAAATCTCCTCTGCACCCTCTTTTAATTTTAAAGTCCTGTATTAGGTCACCCATTTGCCTTCTCTTTTCAAGAGAAAAGAGACCCAGCCTGTTCATCCATTCCTGATAGGTATAACCTCGGCATATCTGGTATCATCCTTGTAAATCTTTTTCGCATCCTCTCCAGTGCCTCTATTTTCTTTTGTAATATGGCGACCAGAACTGCACGCAGTACTCTAAGTGTGGGCAAACCAAGGTTCGATACAAGTTTAGCATAACTTCCCTACTTGTCAATTCTATTCCTCTAGAAATAAACCCTAGTGCTTGGTTTGCTTATTTTATGGCCTTGCGCTACTTTATCGCCTGTGTCGCTACTTTTAGTGATTTGTGTATTTGTACTCCGAGATCCCTTTGCTCACCAACCCCATTTAGATTCTTATTTTCCAAGTAATATGTGACCTCCTTATTCTTACTACAAAACTGTAATACCTCACATTTATCTGTGTTGAATTTTAATTGCCAAATTTATGCCCACTCTGCAAGTTTATTAATGTCTTCATGTAATTTGTTGCAGTCCTCCTCAGTATTGACTGTCCCCCAATATTGGGTCATAAGGGAGTTTAGTTTAAGCAGGTTCAAACAGCTCTTCAAAAAGCCAGAACAGGCACGATGGGCCAAATGGCCTCCTTCTGTGTTGTGAGATTCTGGGATATTTTCCCCTGTTTTAAGGGAGTTATTTTAAGCAGGTTCGAACAGCAGACGGGATCTCAGTCTGAACGTGCCAAACATTCGCTCTGTAATATCGCAGCCCGTTCTATTGGGTCTGGGACTAAACCTTTAATACTCAGACTGAAAACCCAGGGCCTGGGAAAGGCTACAGTAAGTGGATTAAACCTGAGGCCACAGACTTTATCCCCATTAATCCTCTCCCTGACCAATATCTCACTCACTGCCCACTGTCCCCAGTAAACCGGCTGCACATTAAACTTCACCAGTCTCTTTATTCCGGGATCAGAGCTCCCTCACTGCACTGTTCCCTCTGCCAATGTTCTGCTCACTTTAGCAGCTCAGAGAGGAGAATGTTTGAAGAATGATTTACTGTTGTTGTGGCGATGACTGACTGACCCCTGACCCTGTCACCAGTGGATGGGTTTTTCTATCGAGCAGTTTGAATGATGAGGAGTCTCGGTTCCGTCTCCTGTTATTCTCTGTTTCCCATTCTCAGTATTGCCCAGACGCAAATTTCATTATAAACACAGATAGAGACAGACAGGCAAGGTCGAGGGTTCAAGTCCCACTCCAGAGACTCGAGCACAAAATCCAGGACGACACTCCCAGTGCAGTACTGAGGGAGCGCCGCACTGTCGGACGGACAGTACTGAGGGAGTGATGCACTGTCGGAGGGGCGGTACTGAGGGAGCACTGCACTGTCGGAGGGGCAGTACTGAGGGAGCGCTGCACTGTCGGAGCACTGTCGGAGGGGCAGTACTGAGGGAGCGCTGCACTGTCGGAGGGACAGTACTGAGGGAGTGCTGCACTGTCGGAGGGGCAGTACTGAGGGAGTGCTGCACTGTCGGAGGGGCAGTACTGAGGGAGCGCTGCACTGTCGGAGGGGCAGTACTGAGGGAGCGCTGCACTGTCAGAGGGGCAGTACTGAGGGAGTGCTGCACTGTCGGAAGGTCAGTACTGAGGGAGTGATGCACTGTCGGAGGGGCAGTACTGAGGGAGCACTGCACTGTCGGAGGGGCAGTACTGAGGGAGCGCTGCACTGTCGGAAGGTCAGTACTGAGGGAGTGATGCACTGTCGGAGGGGCAGTACTGAGGGAGTGATGCACTGTCGGAAGGTCAGTACTGAGGGAGTGATGCACTGTGGGAGGGCAGTACTGAGGGAGCGCTGCACTGTTGGAGGGGCAGAACTGAGGGAGCGCGTCACTGTCGGAGGGTCAGTACTGAGGGAGAGCTGCACTGTCGGAGGGGCAGTACTGAGGGAGCGCTGCACTGTCGGAGGGACAGTACTGAGGGAGCGCGTCACTGTCAGAGGGCAGTACTGAGGGAGCACTGAACTGTCGGAGGGTCAGTACTGAGGGAGTGCTGCACTGTTGGAGGGGCAGAACTGATGTAACACTTCGCTGTTGTTGGGGCAGTACTGAGGGAGTGCTGCACTGTCGGAGGGGCAGTACTGAGGGAGCGCTGCACTGTCGGAGGGACAGTACTGAGGGAGTGCTGCACTGTCGGAGGGGCAGTACTGAGGGAGTGCTGCACTGTCGGAGGGGCAGTACTGAGGGAGCGCTGCACTGTCGGAGGGGCAGTACTGAGGGAGCGCTGCACTGTCAGAGGGGCAGTACTGAGGGAGTGCTGCACTGTCAGAGGGGCAGTACTGAGGGAGAGCGTCACTGTCGGAGGGACAGTACTGAGGGAGTGCTGCACTGTCGGAGGGGCAGTACTGAGGGAGTGCTGCACTGTCGGAGGGGCAGTACTGAGGGAGCGCTGCACTGTCGGAGGGGCAGTACTGAGGGAGCGCTGCACTGTCAGAGGGGCAGTACTGAGGGAGTGCTGCACTGTCGGAGGGGCAGTACTGAGGGAGAGCGTCACTGTCGGAGGGACAGTACTGAGAGAGTGCTGCACTGTCGGAGGGGCAGTACTGAGGGAGTGCTGCACTGTCGGAGGGGCAGTACTGAGGGAGCGCTGCACTGTCGGAGGGGCAGTACTGAGGGAGTGCTGCACTGTCGGAGGGGCATTACTGAGGGAGTGCTGCACTGTCGGAGGGGCAGTACTGAGGGAGTGCTGCACTGTCGGAGGGGCAGTACTGAGGGTGTGCTGCACTGTCGTAGCATCAGTACTGAGGGAGTGCTGTACTGTTGGAGGGGCAGTACTGAGAGAGCGCTGCACTGTCGGAGGGGCAGTACTGAGGGAGTGCTGCACTGTCAGAGTGGCAGTACTGAGGGAGTGCTGCACTGCGAGAGGGACAGTACTGAGGGAGTGCTGCACTTTCGGAGGGGCAGTACTGAGGGAATGCTGCACTGTCGGAGGGGCAGTACTGAGGGAGCGCTGCACTATCGGAGGGGCAGTACTGAGGGAGCGCTGCACTGTCGGAGGGGCGGTACTGAGGGAATGCTGCACTGTCGGAGGGGCAGTCTCAGGGAGTGCTGCACTGTCGGAGGAACAGTACTGGGGGAGCGCTGCACTGTCGGAGGAGCAGTACTGAGGGAGCACTGCACTGTCGGAGGGGCAGTACTGAGGGCGTGCTGAACTGTCAGAGGGGCAGTACTGAGGGAGAGCGTCACTGTCGGAGGGACAGTACTGAGGGAGTGCTGCACTGTCGGAGGGGCAGTACTGAGGGAGTGCTGCACTGTCGGAGGGGCAGTACTGAGGGAGCGCTGCACTGTCGGAGGGGCAGTACTGAGGGAGTGCTGCACTGTCGGAGGGGCATTACTGAGGGAGTGCTGCACTGTCGGAGGGGCAGTACTGAGGGAGTGCTGCACTGTCGGAGGGGCAGTACTGAGGGTGTGCTGCACTGTTGTAGCATCAGTACTGAGGGAGTGCTGTACTGTTGGAGGGGCAGTACTGAGAGAGCGCTGCACTGTCGGAGGGGCAGTACTGAGGGAGTGCTGCACTGTCAGAGTGGCAGTACTGAGGGAGTGCTGCACTGCGAGAGGGACAGTACTGAGGGAGTGCTGCACTTTCGGAGGGGCAGTACTGAGGGAGCACTGCACTGTCGGAGTGGCAGTACTGAGGGAGCGCTGCACTGTCGGAAGGTCAGTACTGAGGGAGTGATGCACTGTCGGAGGGGCAGTACTGAGGGAGCACTGCACTGTCGGAGGGGCAGTACTGAGGGAGCGATGCACTGTCGGAAGGTCAGTACTGAGGGAGTGATGCACTGTCGGAGGGGCAGTACTGAGGGAGTGATGCACTGTCGGAAGGTCAGTACTGAGGGAGTGATGCACTGTGGGAGGGCAGTACTGAGGGAGCGCTGCACTGTTGGAGGGGCAGAACTGAGGGAGCGCGTCACTGTCGGAGGGTCAGTACTGAGGGAGAGCTGCACTGTCGGAGGGGCAGTACTGAGGGAGCGCTGCACTGTCGGAGGGACAGTACTGAGGGAGCGCGTCACTGTCAGAGGGCAGTACTGAGGGAGCACTGAACTGTCGGAGGGTCAGTACTGAGGGAGTGCTGCACTGTTGGAGGGGCAGAACTGATGTAACACTTCGCTGTTGTTGGGGCAGTACTGAGGGAGTGCTGCACTGTCGGAGGGGCAGTACTGAGGGAGCGCTGCACTGTCGGAGGGACAGTACTGAGGGAGTGCTGCACTGTCGGAGGGGCAGTACTGAGGGAGTGCTGCACTGTCGGAGGGGCAGTACTGAGGGAGCGCTGCACTGTCGGAGGGGCAGTACTGAGGGAGCGCTGCACTGTCAGAGGGGCAGTACTGAGGGAGTGCTGCACTGTCAGAGGGGCAGTACTGAGGGAGAGCGTCACTGTCGGAGGGACAGTACTGAGGGAGTGCTGCACTGTCGGAGGGGCAGTACTGAGGGAGTGCTGCACTGTCGGAGGGGCAGTACTGAGGGAGCGCTGCACTGTCGGAGGGGCAGTACTGAGGGAGCGCTGCACTGTCAGAGGGGCAGTACTGAGGGAGTGCTGCACTGTCGGAGGGGCAGTACTGAGGGAGAGCGTCACTGTCGGAGGGACAGTACTGAGGGAGTGCTGCACTGTCGGAGGGGCAGTACTGAGGGAGTGCTGCACTGTCGGAGGGGCAGTACTGAGGGAGCGCTGCACTGTCGGATGGGCAGTACTGAGGGAGTGCTGCACTGTCGGAGGGGCATTACTGAGGGAGTGCTGCACTGTCGGAGGGGCAGTACTGAGGGAGTGCTGCACTGTCGGAGGGGCAGTACTGAGGGTGTGCTGCACTGTCGTAGCATCAGTACTGAGGGAGTGCTGTACTGTTGGAGGGGCAGTACTGAGAGAGCGCTGCACTGTCGGAGGGGCAGTACTGAGGGAGTGCTGCACTGTCAGAGTGGCAGTACTGAGGGAGTGCTGCACTGCGAGAGGGACAGTACTGAGGGAGTGCTGCACTTTCGGAGGGGCAGTACTGAGGGAATGCTGCACTGTCGGAGGGGCAGTACTGAGGGAGCGCTGCACTATCGGAGGGGCAGTACTGAGGGAGCGCTGCACTGTCGGAGGGGCGGTACTGAGGGAATGCTGCACTGTCGGAGGGGCAGTCTCAGGGAGTGCTGCACTGTCGGAGGAACAGTACTGGGGGAGCGCTGCACTGTCGGAGGAGCAGTACTGAGGGAGCACTGCACTGTCGGAGGGGCAGTACTGAGGGCGTGCTGAACTGTCAGAGGGGCAGTACTGAGGGAGAGCGTCACTGTCGGAGGGACAGTACTGAGGGAGTGCTGCACTGTCGGAGGGGCAGTACTGAGGGAGTGCTGCACTGTCGGAGGGGCAGTACTGAGGGAGCGCTGCACTGTCGGAGGGGCAGTACTGAGGGAGTGCTGCACTGTCGGAGGGGCATTACTGAGGGAGTGCTGCACTGTCGGAGGGGCAGTACTGAGGGAGTGCTGCACTGTCGGAGGGGCAGTACTGAGGGTGTGCTGCACTGTCGTAGCATCAGTACTGAGGGAGTGCTGTACTGTTGGAGGGGCAGTACTGAGAGAGCGCTGCACTGTCGGAGGGGCAGTACTGAGGGAGTGCTGCACTGTCAGAGTGGCAGTACTGAGGGAGTGCTGCACTGCGAGAGGGACAGTACTGAGTGAGTGCTGCACTTTCGGAGGGGCAGTAATGAGGGAATGCTGCACTGTCGGAGGGGCAGTACTGAGGGAGCGCTGCACTATCGGAGGGGCAGTACTGAGGGAGCGCTGCACTGTTGGAGGGGTGGTACTGAGGGAATGCTGCACTGTCGGAGGGGCAGTCTCAGGGAGTGCTGCACTGTCGGAGGAACAGTACTGGGGGAGCGCTGCACTGTCGGAGGAGCAGTACTGAGGGAGCACTGCACTGTCGGAGGGGCAGTACTGAGGGCGTGCTGAACTGTTGGAGTGTCAGTACTGATGGAGCGCTGCACTGTCGGAGGGTCAGTACTGAGCGAGCGCTGTACTGTCAGAGGGGCAGTACTGAGGGAATTCCGCACTGTTGTAGGTGCTTTCTTTTGGATAAGACATTAATCCGAAGCCCCGTCTGTCCTTTAAGGTGGATGTATAAGATCCCATGGCAATATTTCGAAGAAAAGCAGTGGCGTTCTCCCGGTGTCCTGGGGCCAATACTTATTCCTCAACCATCATCACTGAACAGATTATCTGATCATTATCACATTGCTGTTTCTGGGAGCTTGCTGTGCGCAAATTGGCTGCCATGTTTCCTACATTACAACAGTGACTACACTTCAAAAAGTACTTCATTGGCTGTGAAGCACTTTAGGACGTCCTGAGACGGTGAAAGGTGCTGCAGAAATCATTCTCTCTCCTCCTTCTTTTCTCTTTCCTCCCTTTATCTCTCTCTTGCTGTCTCTCTTTCCTTCCCTCTTTCATCCTCTCTTTCTGTCTCCTCTCTTTCTTTCCTCTTCTCTCTTCTTCCTCTCTCTTTCTTTCTATATTTCCTCCTTCCTCTCTTTTTCTCTCTTTCCCCACATTCTCTTTCTTTCTGTCTCTCTTTCTGTTTCTCTCTTTCTTTCCCTCCTCTCTCTTTCTCTCTCTCTCTTTCTTTCCATCCTCCTCTCTCTCTCCCTCCCTCCTCCTCCTCCCACATTGTGTGGGCTGATTCACCAGAAACACCCTTTGTCTTTTGTTGATGGAGTTCAGTTCTCGCTGTGAGCTCCTATTTTATTTTCCACCCCCCCAGTAACCTGCTCACTGATGGAGCTGAAATGAGCCTGGAATTAAAGTGATTGTTTAAATCTGGTTTCGCAGACAGTCCGTGGGTTCCCTGAACACCTGCTCACAGCCCTGAGTCTCAGTGAGGCTGGGGCTCTGGGGAGATTAGTTTGGGGAGAAGGCCCTTTATTGGAGACCTTTCATTAGAAGGAGGTCACCCATAGGGAAATGACGGTTTAAAATTGGAAGCTCAGTGTTTAATAAAAATGACTGTGGTCTATAAGGACTGATCGACACAAGGCCCGGTCAATAAAGTGGGCCGACACCACTGCTTGTTGAAGATTGGCTGGAGATTCTCATTCTTTCACCAGTCTGGTTTCCGTTCTCTGAAACCTCCCTCTGGTCTTCTCATTACTGAAATGTTTCGACACAAACACCAGGTGCAGAGTTCTGGGTTTCATTAACTTGAACAAACATTCATTTCTGCCAGCTCACATTCTCTATAATTAAATTCCAACGTGTAGAATCCCATCGAGCTCCCTGTCAAGATGTTGACTTAAAACCGCCGTTCCTTTATTAAATTAATTCTGGGGATGTGGGCGTCGCTGGCAAGGCCGGCATTTATTGCCCATCCCGAGTTGCCCTGAGAAGGTGGGGGTGGGTCTTCTTGTTGAACCACTGGGAGCGGGTTTGATACAAACTGAGTGTCTCGCTCGGCCACTTCAGAGGGCAGTTGAGTCAACCACGTTGGAGTGGGACTGGAGTCACATATAGGCCCAGACCGGGTAAGGATGGCAGGTTCCCTTCCCTAAAGAACTTTAGTGAACCAGTGGGGTTTTACGACAATCTCCCTGAGCTGCAGGCTGTAGGGAGATGGAACTTCTCCCTGACCCACTGTGGGCCGTAATGAGATGGAACTTCTCCCTGACCCACTGTGGGCCGTGGGGAGATGGACCTTCTCCCTAACCCACTGCAGGCCGTGGGGAGATAGACCTTCTCCCTGACCCACCGTGGGCTGTGGGGAGATGGACCTTCTCCCTGACCCACTGCGGGCCGTGGGGAGATGGACCTTCTCCCTGACACACTGCAGGCCGTGGGGAGATGGACCTTCTCCCTGACCCACTGCCGGCCGTGGGGAGATGGACCTTCTCACTGACCCACTGCGGGCCGTGGGGAGATGGACCTTCTCCCTGACCCACTGCGGGCCGTGGGGAGATGGACCTTCTCCCTGACCCACTGCCGGCCGTGGGGAGATGGACCTTCTCCCTGACCCACTGTGGGCCGTGGGGAGATGGACCTTCTCCCTGACCCACTGCGGACCATGGGGAGATGGACCTTCTCCCTGACCCACTGCGGGCTGTGGGGAGATGGACCTTCTCCCTGACCCACTGCGGGCCGTGGGGAGATGGACCTTCTCCCTGACCCACTGAGGACCGTGGGGAGATGAACCTTCTATAAGTTGATGAGTGAAGGTTGAATGGAGATCAGTTCCCCTGGTTTTTGTTTCTGAGGGAACGATTCATTGCCAATAGTCTGACTGCAGCAGGACATTAAAATAAGGCAAAGAAGATCGAAAAACCCTCTAATTTATCCTTTTTATTCACTTTCCGAGCTGTATTAATGATGTAAACAAACCATCGCCCAAAATAGTCGAGTTTGTGATAAAAGTTAGAGTTCCGTCATAATTATTAGCAGGATTTCCATTTGCTGTTGGGGTTTTGTCAGTGAGTTGGTGTAAAAGTCTCGGGGTTTGGAGCTGATTTATTGTCTCTTTAACCCTCAGACAGTATGGAGTATCGGGGTGAATCTCCGACCCGTTTTATCATCTCGCTGCCTCTGTCCTGTGGGGATTCCGGGAGAGTCTTTCAGCTCAGCACTGGCCCACTAAATGCTGCTCATTTTATTCTTGGCCCAATCATTAACCTCCTAACTGAGCAACTCTGCTCGAAAATTAACTCCAACAAAGGGCCTGATCACTCGGTGATGGGAAGTGACAGGAATCTGTGGGATTGGACTTTATGGAGCCACTAACTTCTGTGCTCAATAATACACTAATTAACATCATTAACCAGGGGACTGAACCGTGCTGATAGCGAGTGGTTTAGTTAGTGAGAACGACAGGCTCTTAGTCACACCACACAGTGTAAACCCCAGATAGCAACACTTAAAGCCCGGAAATAAATGTCAAGTGGTGAGTGGATTTGGAGAAGTAACTTACTCTCTCCGTCTCTCACTTCACTCCCGCTGTGGGTTCACACTGAACTCCCAGCAGCGATTGGCCTGGAGATTCCTCACCGTTTACACAGCGTCCTTTCATAGAACCGTCAGTTGTAGCGCTGGGGCACGGTGCTGTTAATTATGTACCGAGGACACGGCAATTCAGGAGCACTTAACATCTGGACCGTTCGATTATTCATTCATACTTTACACAGCTTTAGGATTCTGTTACTAATGCTCACTCGATTCCTTCTACATCGAGAATTAAAAATAACCTATTCCAATATGCGGCTTTAGTCAATGCCTTTAGTCGATGCTGTGACAATTGTCGATTCATTAATCTCTATTATCTCTGTATATTGCCACGCTCTCCATCTTTATCACCCATTAGTTTTATTGATTGCTGCAACAGCCACTTTCTGGAGATTCCGGTCCAACAGGCGAGCTGTCTGATCATTTGGAAAAGGATGTTGGGCTGATTCTGTGTTGCGATGTCTGGGAGAGTCGCAGTGTGACTGACCCACAGGATGCACTGCAGCAACTCGCCAAGGCTTCTTCGGCAGCACCTCCCAAACCCACCACCTCCGACTGCTCCCTGAGGTGAAGCATCATCAGGCCCCCAGGCTGGGCGAGGGTCTGACACAAGATTCACAACACATTCCCGATCACAACTTGTGGAGCTGCCGCTGTCTCTGTCGCTGCTTCACCGCGGGAGGTCGATGACCTGAAGTGACCCCGGGGGAGCCCTGTGACCTCCGACTGCTCCCTCACAAACCAGCCTGAGGTGAAGCATCATTAGGCCCCCAGGCTGGGCGAGGGTCTGACACACACAGCCCAGGGTTATGGCCTGAGCGCAAATAAGGGATTGTTTTAACAGCAGACTATAAAAAGACAAGTTCCCGTCAATCATTCCGTCCACAAAACTCTCGTCCTTTCTCGCTCTGTCTTTAACTCAAACAGACAGCTGAAGTGAGACTCATTTCCCCAAGGGAAACTTTTCAAAAGGGAATTGGATAAGTACCTGAAAGAAAAAAATGGCAGGGCTGCGGGGAAAGGGTGGGGTAGCGGGACTAACTGAGGTGCTCTTGCAGAGAGCCGGCATGGGCTCGACGGGCCGATTGGCCGCCTTCTGTGCTGTAACCATTCTATTATCTCTAGAGGTCAGAGGTCGGTGCTTCTTACACACTGAACATGAACTTTGGAAAATCGAAACAAACAAAAGGTCCAAAATATCGTCATGTCAGAAATCCTTTCAAATGTCAGCTCCCTTGTCTCTTTACAGTACATTTTATTTTCCTAAAAAAGATTCACGAGGATGATTCCAGAACTGAGAGGTTGTAACTATCGGGAGAGGCTGAACAGGCTGGGGCTCGTTTCTGGCACCAGGGATGATGGACTTCAGTTACGTGGAGAGACTGGAGAGGCTGAGATTGTTCACCTTAGGGCAGAGAAGGTTAAGGGGAGATTTAATGGAGATGTTCAAAATAATGAGCGAATGTTTCTTGCCCCTTATCAGCCCAAGCCTGAATGTTGTCCAGGTCTTGCTGCATGCGGGCACAGACTGCTTCATTATCTGAGAAGTGGCGAATGGCACCGAACACTGCAATCATCAGCGAACATCCCCACTTCTGACCTTATGATGGAGGGCAGGTCATTGATGAAGCAGCTGAAGATGGTTGGACCTCAGACACTGACCTGAGGAACTCCTGCAGCAATGTCCTGGGGTTGAGATGATTGACCTCCAACAACCACATTCTTTTGTGCTAGATATGACTCCAGCCAGTGGAGCGTTTTCCCCCTGATTCCCATTGACTTCAATTATACTCGAGCTCCTTGATACCGCACTTGGTCAACTGCTGCCTTAGAGCAGAGAAGGTTAAGAGGAGTCTTCATAGAGGTGTTCAAAATCATGAACAGTTTTGAGTAAATAAGGAAAAAATGCATCCAGAGGCAGGAGGGTCGGTAACCAGAGGAATTGATTTAAAACTATTGGCAAATCACTCCCAGTGATGGAGAATCGCTCCCAGTGACGGGGAATCGCTCCCGGTGACAGGGAATCTCTCCCGGTGACGGGGAATCTCTCCCGGTGACGGGGAATCACTCCCGGTGATGGGGAATCTCTCCCGGTGATGGGGAATCTCTCCCGGTGATGGGGAATCTTTCCCGGGAATGAGATGAGATTCTTGCAGTTGTTTCCAAATCCTGTGCCATTTAATAATTCATGTCTCTAAATATTTCAGTGGCGTGAAACTATTTTTAGTTAGACAGCTAACATCATTCTTCGACACTACAGCGATATAATTACCCAGCTGTCTAACTGTCCAGCACACAGTGCAGTGCGATGGAGCGCACACAGTTTTATTAAGAAATCCCTGAAAAATGTAGAGTGTGTGGATAATCCTGGATTCCAAGATATTGTAGAGGGAGCTTCACTCTGTATCTAACCCGTGCTGTACCTGCCCTGGGAGTGTTTGATGGGACAGTGTAGAGGGAGCTTTACTCTGTATCTAACCCGTGCTGTACCTGCCCTGGGAGTGTTTGATGGGACAGTGTAGAGGGAGCTTTACTCTGTATCTAACCCGTGCTGTACCTGCCCTGGGAGTGTTTGATGGGACAGTGTAGAGGGAGCTTCACTCTGTATCTAACCCGTGCTGTACCTGCCCTGGGAGTGTTTGATGGGACAGTGTAGAGGGAGCTTTACTCTGTATCTAACCCGTGCTGTACCTGCCCTGGGAGTGTTTGATGGGACAGTGTAGAGGGAGCTTTACTCTGTATCTAACCCGTGCTGTACCTGCCCTGGGAGTGTTTGATGGGACAGTGTAGAGGGAGCTTCACTCTGTATCTAACCCGTGCTGTACCTGCCCTGGGAGTGTTTGATGGGACAGTGTAGAGGGAGCTTTACTCTGTATCTAACCCGTGCTGTACCTGCCCTGGGAGTGTTTGATGGGACAGTGTAGAGGGAGCTTTACTCTGTATCTAACCCGTGCTGTACCTGCCCTGGGAGTGTTTGATGGGACAGTGTAGAGGGAGCTTTACTCTGTATCTAACCCGTGCTGTACCTGCCCTGGGAGTGTTTGATGGGGACAGTGTAGAGGGAGCTTTACTCTGTATCTAACCCGTGCTGTACCTGCCCTGGGAGTGTTTGATGGGACAGTGTAGAGGGAGCTTTACTGTGTATCTAACCCGTGCTGTACCTGCCCTGGGAGTGTTTGATGGGACAGTGTAGAGGGAGCTTTACTCTGTATCTAACCCCGTGCTGTACCTGCCCTGGGAGTGTTTGATCGGACAGTGTAGAGGGAGCTTTACTCTGTATCTAACCCCGTGCTGTACCTGCCCTGGGAGTGTTTGATGGGACAGTGTAGAGGGAGCTTTACTCTGTATCTAACCCGTGCTGTACCTGCCCTGGGAGTGTTTGATGGGACAGTGTAGAGGGAGCTTTACTCTGTATCTAACCCGTGCTGTACCTGCCCTGGGAGTGTTTGATGGGACAGTGTCGAGGGAGCTTTACTCTGTATCTAACCCGTACTGTACCTGCCCTGGGAGTGTTTGATGGGACAGTGTAGAGGGAGCTTTACTCTGTATCTAACCCGTGCTGTACCTGCCCTGGGAGTGTTTGATGGGGCAGTGTAGAGGGAGCTTTACTCTGTATCTAACCCGTGCTGTACCTGCCCTGGGAGTGTTTGATGGGACAGTGTAGAGGGAGCTTTACTCTGTATCTAACCCGTGCTGTACCTGCCCTGGGAGTGTTTGATGGGACAGTGTAGAGGGAGCTTTACTCTGTATCTAACCCGTGCTGTACCTGCCCTGGGAGTGTTTGATGGGACAGTGTAGAGGGAGCTTTACTCTGTATCTAACCCGTGCTGTACCTGCCCTGGGAGTGTTTGATGGGACAGTGTAGAGGGAGCTTTACTCTGTATCTAACCCGTGCTGTACCTGCCCTGGGAGTGTTTGATGGGACAGTGTAGAGGGAGCTTTACTCTGTATCTAACCCGTGCTGTACCTGCCCTGGGAGTGTTTGATGGGACAGTGTAGAGGGAGCTTTACTCTGTATCTAACCCGTGCTGTACCTGCCCTGGGAGTGTTTGATGGGACAGTGTAGAGGGAGCTTTACTCTGTATCTAACCCGTGCTGTACCTGCCCTGGGAGTGTTTGATGGGACAGTGTAGAGGGAGCTTTACTCTGTATCTAACCCGTGCTGTACCTGCCCTGGGAGTGTTTGATGGGACAGTGTAGAGGGAGCTTTACTCTGTATCTAACCCGTGCTGTACCTGCCCTGGGAGTGTTTGATGGGACAGTGTAGAGGGAGCTTTACTCTGTATCTAACCCGTGCTGTACCTGCCCTGGGAGTGTTTGATGGGACAGTGTAGAGGGAGCTTTACTCTGTATCTAACCCGTGCTGTACCTGCCCTGGGAGTGTTTGATGGGACAGTGTAGAGGGAGCTTTACTCTGTATCTAACCCGTGCTGTACCTGCCCTGGGAGTGTTTGATGGGACAGTGTAGAGGGAGCTTTACTCTGTATCTAACCCGTGCTGTACCTGCCCTGGGAGTGTTTGATGGGACAGTGTAGAGGGAGCTTTACTCTGTATCTAACCCGTGCTGTACCTGCCCTGGGAGTGTTTGATGGGACAGTGTAGAGGGAGCTTTACTCTGTATCTAACCCGTGCTGTACCTGCCCTGGGAGTGTTTGATGGGACAGTGTAGAGGGAGCTTTACTCTGTATCTAACCCGTGCTGTACCTGCCCTGGGAGTGTTTGATGGGACAGTGTAGAGGGAGCTTTACTCTGTATCTAACCCGTGCTGTACCTGCCCTGGGAGTGTTTGATGGGACAGTGTAGAGGGAGCTTTACTCTGTATCTAACCCGTGCTGTACCTGCCCTGGGAGTGTTTGATGGGACAGTGTAGAGGGAGCTTTACTCTGTATCTAACCCGTGCTGTACCTGCCCTGGGAGTGTTTGATGGGACAGTGTAGAGGGAGCTTTACTCTGTATCTAACCCGTGCTGTACCTGCCCTGGGAGTGTTTGATGGGACAGTGTAGAGGGAGCTTTACTCTGTATCTAACCCATGCTGTACCTGCCCTGGGAGTGTTTGATGGGACAGTGTAGAGGGAGCTTTACTCTGTATCTAACCCGTGCTGTACCTGCCCTGGGAGTGTTTGATGGGACAGTGTAGAGGGAGCTTTACTCTGTATCTAACCCCGTGCTGTACCTGCCCTGGGAGTGTTTGATGGGACAGTGTAGAGGGAGCTTTACTCTGTATCTAACCCCGTGCTGTACCTGCCCTGGGAGTGTTTGATGGGACAGTGTAGAGGGAGCTTTACTCTGTATCTAACCCGTGCTGTACCTGCCCTGGGAGTGTTTGATGGGACAGTGTAGAGGGAGCTTTACTCTGTATCTAACCCGTGCTGTACCTGCCCTGGGAGTGTTTGATGGGACAGTGTAGAGGGAGCTTTACTCTGTATCTAACCCGTGCTGTACCTGCCCTGGGAGTGTTTGATGGGACAGTGTAGAGGGAGCTTTACTCTGTATCTAACCCGTGCTGTACCTGCCCTGGGAGTGTTTGATGGGACAGTGTAGAGGGAGCTTTACTCTGTATCTAACCCCGTGCTGTACCTGCCCTGGGAGTGTTTGATGGGACAGTGTAGAGGGAGCTTTACTCTGTATCTAACCCGTGCTGTACCTGTCCTGGGAGTGTTTGATGGGACAGTGTAGAGGGAGCTTTACTCTGTATCTAACCCGTGCTGTACCTGCCCTGGGAGTGTTTGATGGGACAGTGTAGAGGGAGCTTTACTCTGTATCTAACCCGTGCTGTACCTGCCCTGGGAGTGTTTGATGGGACAGTGTAGAGGGAGCTTTACTCTGTATCTAACCCGTGCTGTACCTGCCCTGGGAGTGTTTGATGGGACAGTGTAGAGGGAGCTTTACTCTGTATCTAACCCGTGCTGTACCTGCCCTGGGAGTGTTTGATGGGACAGTGTAGAGGGAGCTTTACTCTGTATCTAACCCGTGCTGTACCTGCCCTGGGAGTGTTTGATGGGACAGTGTAGAGGGAGCTTTACTCTGTATCTAACCCGTGCTGTACCTGCCCTGGGAGTGTTTGATGGGACAGTGTAGAGGGAGCTTTACTCTGTATCTAACCCGTGCTGTACCTGCCCTGGGAGTGTTTGATGGGACAGTGTAGAGGGAGCTTTACTGTGTATCTAACCCGTGCTGTACCTGCCCTGGGAGTGTTTGATGGGACAGTGTAGAGGGAGCTTTACTCTGTATCTAACCCGTGCTGTACCTGCCCTGGGAGTGTTTGATGGGACAGTGTAGAGGGAGCTTTACTCTGTATCTAACCCGTGCTGTACCTGCCCTGGGAGTGTTTGATGGGACAGTGTAGAGGGAGCTTTACTCTGTATCTAACCCGTGCTGTACCTGCCCTGGGAGTGTTTGATGGGACAGTGTAGAGGGAGCTTTACTCTGTATCTAACCCGTGCTGTACCTGCCCTGGGAGTGTTTGATGGGACAGTGTAGAGGGAGCTTTACTCTGTATCTAACCCGTGCTGTACCTGCCCTGGGAGTGTTTGATGGGACAGTGTAGAGGGAGCTTTACTCTGTATCTAACCCGTGCTGTACCTGCCCTGGGAGTGTTTGATGGGACAGTGTAGAGGGAGCTTTACTCTGTATCTAACCCATGCTGTACCTGCCCTGGGAGTGTTTGATGGGACAGTGTAGAGGGAGCTTTACTCTGTATCTAACCCTGTGCTGTACCTGCCCTGGGAGTGTTTGATGGGACAGTGTAGAGGGAGCTTTACTCTGTATCTAACCCGTGCTGTACCTGCCCTGGGAGTGTTTGATGGGACAGTGTAGAGGGAGCTTTACTCTGTATCTAACCCGTGCTGTACCTGCCCTGGGAGTGTTTGATGGGACAGTGTAGAGGGAGCTTTACTCTGTATCTAACCCGTGCTGTACCTGCCCTGGGAGTGTTTGATGGGACAGTGTAGAGGGAGCTTTACTCTGTATCTAACCCGTGCTGTACCTGCCCTGGTAGTGTTTGATGGGACAGTGTAGAGAGAGCTTTACTCTGTATCTAACCCGTGCTGTACCTGCCCTGGGAGTGTTTGATGGGACAGTGTAGAGGGAGCTTTACTCTGTTTCTAACCGGTGCTGTACCTGCCCTGGGAGTGTTTGATGGGACAGTGTAGAGGGAGCTTTACTCTGTATCTAACCCGCGCTGTACCTGCCCTGGGAGTGTTTGATGGGACAGTGTAGAGGGATCTTTACTCTGTTTCTAACCGGTGCTGTACCTGCCCTGGGAGTGTTTGATGGGGACAGTGTAGAGGGAGCTTTACTCTGTATCTAACCCGTGCTGCACCAGCCCTGGGAGTGTTTGATGGGACAGTGTAAAGTGAGCTTTACTCTGTATCTAACCCGTGCTGTACCTGTCCTGGGAGTGTTTGATGGGACAGTGCAGAGGGAGCTTTACTGTGTATCTAACCCATGCTGTACCTGCCCTGGGAGTGTTTGATGGGACAGTGTAGAGTGAGCTTTACTCTGTATCTAACCCGTGCTGTACCTGCCCTGAGAGTGTTTGATGGGACAGTGTAGAGGGAGCTTTACTCTGTATCTAACCCATGCTGTACCTGCCCTGGGAGTGTTTGATGGGACAGTGTAGAGGGAGCTTTACTCTGGATCTAACCCGTGCTGCACCAGCCCTGGGAGTGTTTGATGGGACAGTGTAAAGTGAGCTTTACTCTGTATCTAACCCGTGCTGTACCTGTCCTGGGAGTGTTTGATGGGACAGTGCAGAGGGAGCTTTACTGTGTATCTAACCCATGCTGTACCTGCCCTGGGAGTGTTTGATGGGACAGTGTAGAGTGAGCTTTACTCTGTATCTAACCCGTGCTGTACCTGCCCTGGGAGTGTTTGATGGGACAGTGTTGAGGGTGCTTTACTCTGTATCTAACCCTTTGCTGTACCTGCCCTGGGAGTGTTTGATTGGACAGTGTAGAGGGAGCTTTACTCTGTATCTAACCCATACTGTTCCTGTCTCCGTTTCCAGGAGAACCCGTACATGTGCAACAACGAGTGTGACGCTCACACGCCCGAGCTCGCACACCCGCCCGAGCTGATGCTGGATGACGAGGGGCGGATTCCCAACACCTTTTGGCAAAGCGTCTCCTGGAGGAGTTTCCCCGAGCCCCTCCTGATCAACATCACTCTGTCCTGGGGCAAGACCATCGAGCTGACCGAGGACATTGTTATCACCTTTGAGTCGGGCCGGCCGGAGCAGATGGTCCTGGAGAAATCTCTGGACCACGGCCGGACGTGGCAGCCCTACCAGTTCTACGCGGCCGACTGCCTCACCTCCTTCGGGATGGAGCTGAGAACGGCCCGGGATCTGAGCCCGGCTCGGTGCTGGACATCATCTGCACGGAGGAGTACTCCAGGGGCTACGTGTGGAAGGTGGACAAGATGTTTCGCTTCGAGATCCAGGAGCGTTTCGCCCTGTTCGGGGGGCCCCGTCTCCGCGACATGGCCTCGCTGTACGGCCAGCTGGACACCACCAAGGACCTGAGGGACTTCTTCACCCTGACCGACCTGCGGGTCAGGCTGCTCCGGCCGGCCACTGGGGCCACCAGTGTTGACCAGCACAACCTCTCCAAATACTTCTACGCCATCTCCAACCTGGACATTCGCGGGCGGTGAGAGCTCCTCGCCCCTTTTGGTCAGAGTCGCTGACCCCACATTTCACACCCAGGGGGCGCCGTGTCAGTCCAACATCTGGGGGCACTCACAGGGCCAACATCTGGGGACACTCACAGGGCCAACAGCTGCAGGACACTCTATCAGGGCCAACATCTGGAGTTGCTCTCACTCTATCGGAGATTCCCGGAGGTTGAGAGCTCCTCACCGCTTCTGCTCCGAGCCGCTGATGTGGGCGCTCGGTAACTGGGGAGGTTTTACAGCGATCGATCGGGATCCCTCCCCCGGCCCACTCGGCACCGTCAGCTGTCCCTGTGTGGGGTGTGAAAGCTTCCCTGAATGGCTCTGTGACAGTGTGCACAGACCAGCACTGTGACAGCTCCCCCTGCCCCTGGTGATGGGCTCGTTAGCGAGCTTTCAGAGTCCTGCTGGCTGGCTGGTGATGAGGCAGCGATTTCCTGCTCAGTGTTCAGCCAATCGAGCAGCACGGAGCGAGCAGAATCTGTCCCTTTACTCTCAACACTGCCGACCTCCAGTCTCATCAGGATTCAGAGAGTCAGAGAATCAGACAGCACAGGAGGAGGCCATTCGGCCCATCATGCCTGTGCCAGTGTGGTCTCACCAAGGCCCTGTACAACTGCAGCAGGACATCCCTGTTCCTATACTCAAACCCTTTCGCTATGAAGGCCAACATACCATTTGCCTTCTTCACCGCCTGCTGCACCTGCATGCTTACCTTCAGCGACTGGTGCACAAGGACACCCAGGTCTCGTTGCACTTCCCCTTCTCCCAATCTATTGCCATTCAGATAATAGTCTGCCTTTCTTTTTTTGACACCAAAGTGGATAACCTCGCATTGATCCACGTTATATTACATCTGCCATGCTTCTGCCCACTCACCCAACCTGTCCATATCATCCTGGAGTTTCTCGCTATCCTCCTCGGAGCACACACGCCCACCCAGTTTTGTGTCATCTGCAAACTTGGAGATATTACATTTAGTTCCCTTATCCAGATCATTAATGTATATTGTGAATAGCTGGGGTCCAAGGACCAAACCCTGCGGTCCCCCACTAGTCACTGCCTGCCACTCAGAAAAAGACCCAATAATTCCTACTCTCTGCTTTCTGTCCGCCAACCAGTTCTCTATCCAAGTCAATACCTTGCCCCCAATCCCATGTGCCTTAACTGTACACGCTAATCTCTTATGCGGGACCTTATCGAAAGCCTTTTGAAAGTCCAAATACACCACATCTACTGGTTCTCCCTTATCTATTTTCCCAGTTACATCCTCAAAAAATTCCAGTAGTTTAGTCAAGCGCGATTTACCTTTTGTAAATCCATGTTGACTTTGTCCGATCCTGTCACTGTTTTTCAAGTGCTCAGCTATTACATCCTTTATAATGGACTCTAGCATTTTCCCCACTACCGATGTCAGGCTTACCGGTCTGTAATTCCCCGCTTTCTCTCTACCACCCTTTTTGAATAGTGGGGTAACATTATCTACCCTCCAATCCATGGGTACAGTTCCAGATTCCATCTAATGTTGGAAGATGATCAGCAATGCATCTACTATTTCTAGGGCCACTTCCTTAAGTACCCTAGGATGTAGATTATCAGGCACTGGGGATTTATCGGCCTTCAATCCCGTCAATTTCCTAACACCATTTCCCTGCAAATACTGATTTATTTCAGTTCCTCCCTCTCATTAGACCCTATGTTCTCCAACATCTCTGGGAGGTTAATTGTGTCCTCCTTTGTGAAGACAGAACCAAAATATGCATTTAATTGGTCTGCCATTTCTTTGTTCCCCATTATAACTTCCCCCGCTTCTGACTGCAAGGGACCTACACTTGATTTCAATAATCTTTTTCTCTTCACATATCTATAAAAGCTCTTACAGTCAGTTTTTATGTTCCCTGCAAGCTTACTTTCATATTCTATTTTCCCCTTCTTAATTAATCCCTTTGTCCTCCTTTGTTGAATCCTAAACTGCTCCCAATCCTCAGGGTTACCGCTTTTTCTGGCCAATTTATATGCCCTCTCCTTGAATCTTATGCTATCCCTAATTTCCCTTGTTAGCCATGGTTGAGTCACCCTTTTTGTTTTATTCTTATGCCACACTGGGATGAACAAATTCTGTAGTTCATCCATGCAGTCTTTGAATGTTTGCCATTGCCTATCCACCGTCAACCCTTTGAGTGACATTCCCCAATCAATCCTACCCAATTCACGCCTCATACCATCGTAGTTTTCTTTATTTAAATTCAGGACCCTAGTCTCTGATTCAACTACTTCACTTTCCATCCTAATGAAGAATTCTATCATATTATGATCACTCTGACCCAAGGGGCCTCGTACAACAAGATTGCTAATTATTCCTTTCTCATTACATAATACCCAGTCTAAGATGGCCTGATCTCTGGTTGGTTCCTCGACATATTGTTCCAGAAAACCATCCCGTAAACATTCTAGGAATTCCTCCTCATAATTTTATACACCTCAATCAAGTCTCCCCTCAGCCTCCTCTGTTCCAAAGAAAAACACCCCAGCCTCTCCAGTCTTTCCTCATGGCTAAAATTCTCCAGCCCAGCAAGATCCTCACGCTTCATGGTAGAGAGACGGTCACAACACTTTGGTCCTTTCAACTGAACAACAACAACTTGCACTCATCCAATTGTGTCTCTAAACGCTGTCCAATAAGGAGCGTTTTACAGGAGGAGGGAGAGGCCGAGATGTTTAGGGAGGGAAACTGTGGGAGCTTGCTGTGCACAAATTAGCTGCTGCATTTCCAAAGATCCAATGGCAATATTTCAAAGAAGAGCAGGAGATTTATCCCCGGTACACTGGCCAGTATTTATCCCTCAATCAAAATCACAAAAGCAGATTATATGGTCATAGAAACATAGAAAAATAGGAGCAGGAGTAGGCCATACGGCCCATCGACCCTGCTCCGCCATTCAATATGATCATGGCTGATCCTCTATCTCAATACCATATTCCCGCTCTCTCTCCATACCCCTTGATGCCTTTTATGTCTAGAAATCTATCTATTGTGTCTAGAAATCTATCTCATTACTGTTTGTGGGAGCTTGCTGTGCACAAATTGGCTGCCTTGTTTCCAACATTACAACAGTGACCACACTTCAGAAGTACTTCATTGGCTGTGAAGCGCATTGGGACGTCCTGAGGTGGTGAAATACTCCGTGGAAATGCAAGGCCATTGTTCCTTAGAATGAGGGGCCAGAGAAAGATTAAATGTGAGAGATTGAGGAGAGAGGGCAGGAGAAACGTCTTCACACAGAGAGTGGTGAGGCTGTGGGATTCACTCCCAGGGTCAGAGGTTGAGGAGTTTGTGATCGGGAGAGTGGAGGAGCCCGGGACAGAGTGCTCGCTGTGTGGGGTGGGGTTAAAATCCACCCTTTCATCTTTTGGATTGTTGGATTGTACAGGAGTAAAGTAGATCAGCGAATCTATCCCACTGATCCCAAATCTCACCCTGTGCTTACTCTTTATATCCTGAATCACTGATATCCGCTTCTGTCAGTTTTACTCTCCCGTTTCCTGGAGATTTGTGTGGAAAAGGAGAGTAATTTGTTGTGTAAACCACTCATTCTCTCACTGAATGTTGCTCATTCACCTGATCTGAACCTGTAGCTCACGGTGAAGTGCGTAGGTATGAGGGGCGAGTTGGCTAAAGCAAATTGGGAACTACATTTAAAGGTATGACGGTAGACAAGCAATGGTTAGTATTTACAGAATTAATACATCATTTACAAAAAATATACATTCCTTTAATGCACAAAAACCCCACAGGAAAAGTGGTCCAACCGTGGCTAACAAGAGAAGTTAAAGATAGTATTAGATCAAAGGAAGAGGCTTTTAATGTTGCCAAAAAGAGTAGTAAGTGTGAGGATTGGGAGGATTTTAGAATTCAGCAAAGGAGGACCAAGAAATTGATAAAGAAAGGAAAAATAGCATATGAGAGTAAACTTGTGAGAGATATAAAAACAGACTGTAAAAGCTACAGGTATGTAAAAAGAAAAAGATTTGTGAAAGTAAATGTTGGTCCCTCACAGGCTGAGACAGGAGAAATTATAATGGGGAATAAGGAAATGGTGGAGAAAATAAACAAATACTTTGTGTCTGTCTTCACAGAAGGAGATGCAAAAAACTTCCCGGAAATAGTGGAGAACCAAGGGACTAGTGAGAATGATGAACTGAAAGAAATTAGTATTAATAAAAAAATAGATTGGAGAAATTAATGGGACTAAAAGCCGATAAATCCCCTGGACCTGATGGCCTACATCCTGGGGTTTTGAAGGAGGTGGCTATAGAGATAGTGGATGCATTGGTTGTCATTTTCCAAAATTCCGTAGATTCTAGAACGGTTCCTGTGGATTGGAAGGTAGCAAATGTAACCCCATTATTTAAGAAAGGAGGGAGAGAGAAAACGGGGAACTACAGACCAGTTAGCCTGACATCAGTAGTAGGGAAAATGCTAGAATCTATTATTAAGGACGTGGTAACAGGGCAGCTAGAAAATAATAATAGGATTGGGCAGAGTCAGCACGGATTTATGAAAGGGAAATCATGTTTGACAAATATGTTAGAGTTTTTTGAGGTTGTAACTAGCAGAATAGATAAGGGGGAACCAGTGGATGTGGTGTATTTGGATTTTCAGAAGGCATTCGATAAGGTGCCACACAAGACGTTATTAAACAAAATTAGGGCTCATGGGATTGGGGGTAATATACTAGCATGGATTGAGGATTGGTTAACGGACAGAAAACAGAGAGTAGGAATAAACGGGTCAGTTTCGGGTTGGCAGGCTGTAACTAGTGGGGTACTGCAAGGATCAGTGCTTGGGCCTCAGCTATTCACAATCTACATCAATGATTTGGATGAGGGGACCAAATGTAATATATCCAAGTTTGCTGATGATAGAAAGCTGGGTGGGAAAGTAAGTTGTGAGGAGAATGCAAGGAGGCTTCAAGGGGATATAGACAAGCTGAGTGAGTGGGCAAGAACATGGCAAAGTGGAGAAATGTAAAGTTATCCACTTTGTCAGAAAAAATAGAAAAGCAGAGTATTTTTTAAAAGGTGAGAGGTTGGTGCTCAGAGGGGCCTGGGTGCCCTTGTACACAAAAGTTAACATGCAGGTAGAGCAAGCAATCTGGAAAGCAAATGGCATGATGGCCTTTATTTTAAGAGGATTTGAGTATAAGAGTAAAGAAGTCTTACTGCAATTATAGCACATTTCGGGAGCTGGTCACCCCGCAGCTTAAGAGTGTGCAGGCAGAGAGGGAATGGGTGACCGCCAGACAGAAGGGGAGGACCAGGCAGATAGTGCAGGAGTCCCCTGAGTCCATCTTGCTCACCAACCAGTATTCGGTGCTGAGTACTGGTGAGGACGATGGTTACTCTGGGGAGTGCAGCCAAAGCCAAGACCACAGCACCATGGAAGGCTCAGCTGCACAGGCGGGGGGGGTGGGGGGGGGGGGGGGAAGAGGAGAGGGAGAGCAATAGTGATAGGGGACTCAATATTTAGGGGAGCAGACAGAAGTTTATGCGGCCGCAGACGTGACTGCAGGATGGTATGTTGCCTCCCTGGAACCAGGGTCAAGGATGTCACTGAACAGCTGCAGGGCATTCTGAGGGGGGAGGGTGAACAGCCAGAGGTCATGGCCCATATCGGTACCAACGACATAGGTAGGAAGAGGGATGAAGTCCTGCAGGCAGAGTTTAGGGAGCTAGGAAAAATGTTAAAAAGCAGGATTACTACCAGTGCCACGTGCTAGTGAGTACAGAAATAGGAAAATAGAGCAGATGAATGCGTGGCTGGAGAGATGGTGTAGGAGGGAGGGCTTTAGATTCCTGAGGAATTGGAACCGTTTCTGGGGGAGGTGGGACCTCTACAAGCCAGACGGGTTGCACCTCAATGGGAACGGGACTAATATCCTCGTGGGAGGGTTTGCTACTGCTGTTGGGGAGGGTTTCAACTAGCTTGGCAGGGGGATGGGAACCTAAGTATAGAGTCAATAGGGAGGGAAGAAAAACTGGAATTGGAAATCAAAAACATAGAAAGTAAATTGGAAGGACAGAGGAATCAAGAGATAGATAGTAGTCAACAAGGAGGTTTGCCTGTACTAAATGGTATATACTTCAACGCAAGGAGTATAGCGAACAAGGCAGATGAGCTGAGGGCACAGGTAGATACTTGGGACTATGATATTATAGCTATTACAGAGACGTGGCTGAAAGAGGGGCAGGTATGGCAGCTCAACTTTCCTGTTTACAGGATTTTGAGACTGGATAGAGAGGGAGGTAAAAAGGGAGGGGGGGTCGCGGTATTGATTAAAGAAACTATTGCAGCTGTGAGGAGGGATGATATATTGGAGGGATCATCAAACGAGGCCATATGGGTCGAATTGAAAAACAAAAAAGGGGCGATCACACTGCTGGGAGTGTACTACAGAACCCCAAACAGTGAGAGGGAGAGAGAAGAACAAATATGTCGACACATTTCTGAGAAGTGCAAAAGCCATAGGGCAGTAATTGTAGGGGATTTCAACTACCCCAATATTAACTGGGATAAAATTAGTGTGAAGGGTATAGAGGGTGCAGAATTCCTAAAATGCATCCAGGAGAACTTTTTTAGCCAGTATGTAGCAAGCCCAACAAGGGAGGGGGCGGTTCTGGACTTAGTTTTAGGGAATGAAGCTGGGCAGGTAGAAGGTGTATCAGTGGGGGAGCATTTTGGGGCTAGTGACCATTATTCTGTTAGATTTAACGTAGTTATGGAAGAGGACAAGGATAGACCAGGAATAAAATTCTAAATTGGGGAAAAGCAAATTTTGCTAAGCTCAGAGGGGATTTAGCCATAGTGGACTGGAAACAGCTACTTGAAGGTAAATCAGTGTCAGAGCAGTGGGAGGCATTCAAGGAGGAGATCCGGAGGGTTCAGACCAAATATGTGCCCTTAAAGAAAAAAGGTGGGACTAACAAATCTAGAGCCCCCTGGATGTCTAGGGACATACAGGGTAGGATAAAGAAAAAAAGGGAGGCGTATGACAGATACCGAGGGCTAAATACTCCAGAATCTTTAGAGGAGTACAGAAAGTGCAGGGGTGCAATTAAAAATGATATTAGGAAAGCAAAGAGAGAGCATGAAAAATTCTTGGCAAGTAAAATCAAGGAAAACCCAAAGATGTTTTATAAATATATTAAGAGTAAGAGGATAACTAAAGAAAGGGTAGGGCCTATTGGAGATCATGAGGGTAATCTGTGTGTGGAGGCGGGAGATGTCGGTAGGGTTCTTAATGAATACTTTGCGTCTGTTTTCACAAAGGAGAGGGACGAAGCAGACATTGCTATCGGGGGAGGAGTGTGAAATATTAGATGAAATAAACATAGTGAGAGAGGAAGTATTAAGGGGTTTAGCAGCTTCAAAAGTGGATAAATCCCCAGGCCCAGATGAAATGTATCCCAGGCAGTTAAGCGAAGCAAAAGAGGAAATTGCAGAGGTCCTGACCATCATTTTCCAATATTCTCTGGTGTGGTGTCGGAGGACTGGAGGATGCTAATGTGGTACCCTTGTTTAAAAAGAGAGAAAAGGATACTCTTCTTCTTAGGCAGTCCCTCGGAACCGAGGATGACTTGCTTCCACATTAAAAATGAGTTCGCAGGTGACTGATGAGTCCAATGCGGGACCTATAGGGGTAAAAATTGAGTCGCGCCCCATTTGGGGCGCTAACCTCGCCGGGGCGCGACTTTTAGCGCCCCGAAAAAATTAGCGGCCCCGCGCCGGAACTTCAGTGGTTGCGCCCCAAGAGGGAAGCGGGGCGCAACTGGAAGCACCCCGCATCCCTCTTGGGGCGCTGCGAGTGAATATCCTGGCGCTACGTGCCGCAGCGCCATGCGCTGCGGCACGTCGCGCCGCGGTATTGCAGGCCTTCCTCCCCTTCTTAAAGGGGAGGGGCCTTGCGCAGCGCGAACCGGGGCCCAGCTGGGCTCCCAGGGATCGGGAGTGCCGGCAAAAGAGCGCGGCACTCAAGAGAAGTGCCGGGCTCTTGGAGCGCAGCCGGCACTTCACGGTGGGGGGGCTTCACGGGGGCCGGGGACAGCAACGGGGGCAGGTGCTGGCAGGCGGCCAGCAACAAAAATGGCCGCCTGCCACCTCCCCTTTAAATATCGCCGCCCCGGCCGCACGTACGCCCCCCTGAACCCGTCGGACATAGCGTCTGGCGGTAAATCAGGGGGCGCGACTGAAGATCACGGCCGGGGCGCGAGCGGGGCGCTGCGCACGGCGATGACGTCATCGCCGGCGGCGCAGCGCCACAGGGCGCTACCGGCTGCCGCCGCCGCTAACCTCCCACTAAATTTTTCGGGAGGCGTGGGCGGCGCTGCGCCCGGGCGTTAGCTGCTTTACGCCCCATTAGCGCCCATTTAAGGCGCTAACGGGAGGCGCAAGCAGCTGAATTTTTCCCCCATAGTCTCTGTCACAGGTGAGGCAGACGCTGGTTGAAGGGGCGGGTGGGTGGGGTGCTTGGGTTGACGTGCGCTCTTTGCGCTGCCTGCACTTGGCTTCCGCTTGCTCCCGGCGAAGAGACTCGAGGTGTTTGGCGCCTTCTCGGATGCTTCTCCTCCACTTTGTGCGGTCTTGGGCCAGGGATTCCCAGGTGTCAGTGGGGATGTTACACTTTTTCAAGGAGGCTTTGAGGGTGTCCTTGAAGCATTTCCTCTGCCCACCTGGGGCTCTCTTGCCGTGTCGGAGCTCCGAGTAGAGCGCTTGTTTCGGGAGTCTCGTATCGGGCATGCGGACAATCTGACCCGCCCATCGGAGCTGATCGAGCGTGGTCAAAGCTTTGATGTTTGGGATGTTGGCCTGAGCAAGAACACTGACGTTGGTGTGCCTATCCTGCCAATGGATTTGCAGGATCTTGCAGAGGCAGCGTTGGTGGCACCTCTCCAGTGCTTTGAGGTGCCTGCTGTACATGGTCCATGTCTCTGAGGCATACAGGAGGGCGGGTATCTCAGCTGCTCTGTAGACCAGAAAAGGGTAGTTCGAGTAATTATAGGCCAGTCAGCCTAACCTCGGTGGTAGGAAAATTATTGGAAAGAATTCTGAAGGACAGGATAAATTTTTATTTTGAAAGACACGGATTAAGCAAGGACAGTCAGCACGGACTTGTTAAGGGAAGGTCGTGTTTGACAAACTTGATTGAATTTTTTGAGGAGGTAACAAGGAGGGTAGATGAGCGCAGTGCATTTGATGTAGTGTAAATGGACTTTAGCAAGGCTTTTTAAGGTCCACATGGCAGACTGATCACAAAATTAAAACACCATGGGATCCAGGGCAAAGGGTCAAATTGGATTCAAAACTGGCTCGGAGACAGGAAGCAGAGGCTAATGGTTGATGGGTGTTTTTGTGACTGGAAGGCTGTTTCCAGTGGGGTTCCGCAGGGCTCAGTACTAGATCCCTTGCTTTTTGTGGTATATATCGATGATCTAGACTTGAAAATAGGGGGTATGATTAAGAAGTTTTCAGATGATACTAAAATCAGCTGTGTGGTTGATACTGAAGAAGGAAGCTGTAGACTGCAGGAAGATATCAATAAATTGGTCAGGTGGGCAGAACAGTGGCAAATGGAATTCAATCCGGAGAATTGTGATGTAATGCATTTAGGGAGGGCTAACAAGGAAAGGGAGTACAGATTAAATGGTAACACGGAGTAGTGTAGAGGAACAAAGGGTCCTAGGAGTGCATGGTCACAGGACGGAGTGAAGAGACTCAGTTCAAACTGTCACAGGATGGAGAGTGAAGAGACTCAGTTCAAAGTGTCAGGACAGAGAGTGAAGAGACTCAGTTCAAACTGTCACAGGACGGAGAGTGAAGAGACTCAGGTCAAACTGTCAGGACAGAGATTGAAGAGACTCAGTTCAAATTGTCGCAGGACAGAGATTGAAGAGACTCAGTTAAAACTGTCACAGGATGGAGTGAAGAGACTCAGTTCAAACAGTCAGAACAGACAGTGAAGAGACTCAGTTCAAACTGTCACAGGACGGAGAGTGAAGATAGTCAGTTCAAACTATCACAGGACGGAGAGTGAAGAGACTCAGTTCAAACTGTCAGGACGGAGAGTGAAGAGACTCAGTTCAAACTGTCAGGATGGAGAGTGAAGAGACTCAGTTCAAACTGTCACAGGATGGAGAGTGAAGAGACTCAGTTCAAAGTGTCAGGACAGTGAGTGAAGAGACTCAGTTCAAACTGTCACAGGACGGAGAGTGAAGAGACTCAGGTCAAACTGTCAGGACAGAGATTGAAGAGACTCAGTTCAAATTGTCGCAGGACAGAGATTGAAGAGACTCAGTTAAAACTGTCACAGGATGGAGTGAAGAGACTCAGTTCAAACAGTCAGAACAGACAGTGAAGAGACTCAGTTCAAATTGTCACAGGACGGAGAGTGAAGATACTCAGTTCAAACTATCACAGGACGGAGAGTGAAGAGACTCAGTTCAAACTGTCAGGACAGAGAGTGAAGAGACTCAGTTCAAACTGTCAGGACAGAGAGTGAAGAGACTCAGTTCAAACTGTCACAGGACAGAGAGTGAAGAGACTCAGTTCAAACTGTCACAGGATGGAGTGAAGAGACTCAGTTCAAACAGTCAGGACAGAGCGTGAAAAGACTCAGTTCAAACTGTCACAGGACGGAGTGAAGAGACTCAGTTCAAACTGTCACAGGACGGATTGAAGAGACTCAGTTCAAACTGTCACAGGACAGAGAGTGAAGAGACTCTGTTCAAACTGTCACAGGACAGAGAGTGAAGAGACTCAGTTCAAACAGTCAGGACAGAGCGTGAAAAGACTCAGTTCAAACTGTCACAGGACGGAGTGAAGAGACTCAGTTCAAACTGTCACAGGACGGATTGAAGAGACTCAGTTCAAACTGTCAGGACGGAGAGTGAAGAGACTCAGTTCAAACTGTCACAGGACAGAGAGTGAAGAGACTCAGTTCAAACTGTCAGGACAGAGAGTGAAGAGACTCAGTTCAAACTGTCACAGGACAGAGAGTCAAGAGACTCAGTTCAAACTGTCACAGGACAGAGAGTGAAGAGACTCAGTTCAAACTGTCACAGGACAGATTGAAGAGTCTCAGTTCAAACTGTCACAGGACAGAGAGTGAAGAGTCTCAGTTCAAACTGTCAGGACAGAGAGTGAAGAGACTCAGTTTAAACTGTCACAGGACAGAGAGTGAAGAGATTCAGTTGAAACTGTCACAGGACGAAGTGAAGAGACTCAGTTCCAAGTGTCAAAGGACGGAGTGCAGGGACACAGTTCAAACTGTCACAGGACAGAGAGTGAAGAGACTCAGTTCAAACTGTCACAGGACAGAGAGTGAAGAGACTCAATTCAAACTGTCACAGGACGGAGAGTGAAGAGACTCAGTTCAAACTGTCACAGGACAGAGTTTGATGAGACTCAGTTCAAACTGTCACAGGACAGAGAGTGAAGAGATTCGGTTGAAACTGTCACAGGACGAAGTGAAGAGACTCAGTTCCAACTGTCACAGGACGGAGTGAAGAGACTCAGTTCAAACTGTCAAAGGACGGAGAGTGAAGAGACTCAGTTCAAACTGTCACAGGACAGAGTTTGATGAGACTCAGTTCAAACTGTCAGAGGACGGAGAGTGAAGAGATTCGGTTGAAACTGTCACAGGACGAAGTGAAGAGACTCAGTTCCAACTGTCACAGGACGGAGTGAGGAGACTCAGAACAAACTGACACAGGACGGAGAGTGAGGAGACTCAGAACAAACTGACACAGGACGGAGAGTGAAGAGACTCAGTTCAAACTGCCACAGGACGGAGAGTGAGGAGACTCAGAACAAACTGACACAGGACGGAGAGTGAAGAGACTCAGTTCAAACTGTCACAGGATAGAGAGTGAAGAGACTCAGTTCAAACTGTCAGGATGGAGAGTGAAGAGACTCAGTTCAAACTGTCACAGGACAGAGAGTGGAGAGAGTCAGTTCAAACTGTCACAGGACGGAGACTGAAGAGACTCAGTTCAAACTGTCACAGGACAGAGAGTGAAGAGAGTCAGTTCAAACTGTCACAGGACAGAGAGTGAGGAGACTCAGAACAAACTGACACAGGACGGAGAGTGAAGAGACTCAGTTCAAACTGTCAGGATGGAGAGTGAAGAGACTCAGTTCAAACTGTCAGGATGGAGAGTGAAGAGACTCAGTTCAAACTGAAACAGGACAGAGAGTGAAGAGAGGCAGTTCAAACTGTCACAGGACAGAGAGTGAAGAGACTCAGTTCAAACTGTCACAGGACGGAGAGTGAGGAGACTCAGTTCAAACTGACACAGGACAGAGAGTGAAGAGACTCAGTTCAAACTGTCACAGGACAGAGAGTGAAGAGACTCACTTCAAACTGTCACAGGACGGAGAGTGAAGAGACTCAGTTCAAACTGTCACAGGACAGAGAGTGAAGAGACTCACTTCAAACTGTCAGGACGGAGAATGAAGAGACTCAGTTCAAACTGTCACAGGACGGAGAGTGAAGAGACTCAGTTCAAACTGTCACAGGACAGAGACTGAAGAGACTCAGGTCAAACTGTCACAGGACGGAGAGTGAAGAGACTCAGTTCAAACTGTCAGGACGGAGAATGAAGAGACTCAGTTCAAACTGTCACAGGACAGAGAGTGAAGAGACTCTGTTCAAACTGTCACAGGACAGAGTTTGATGAGACTCAGTTCAAACTGTCACAGGACGGAGAGTGAAGAGACTCATTTCAAACTGAAACAGGACTGAGAGTGAAGAGAGTCAGTTCAAACTGTCACAGGACGGAGAGTGAGGAGACTCAGAACAAACTGTCACAGGACGGAGAGTGAAGAGACTCAGTTCAAACTGTCACAGGATAGAGAGTGAAGAGACTCAGTTCAAACTGTCAGGATGGAGAGTGAAGAGACTCAGTTCAAACTGTCAGGATGGAGAGTGAAGAGACTCAGTTCAAACTGTCACACGACAGAAAGTGAAGAGACTCAGTTCAAACTGTCACAGGACAGAGAGTGATGAGACTCAGTTCAAACTGTCACACGACAGAGAGTGAAGAGACTCAGTTCAAACAGTCACAGGACGGAGAGTGAAGAGACTCAGTTCAAACTGTCACAGGACAGAGAGTGAAGAGACACATTTCAAACTGTCACAGGACGGAGAGTGAAGAGACTCAGTAAACTGTCACAGGACAGAGAGTGAAGAGACTCAGTTCAAACTGTCACAGGACAGAGAGTGAAGAGACTCATTTCAAACTGTCACAGGACGGAGAGTGAAGAGACTCAGTAAACTGACTTAGTACAGAGAGTGAAGAGACTCAGTTCAAACTGTCACAGGACGGAGAGTGAAGAGACTCATTTCAAACTGTCACAGGACGGAGAGTGAAGAGACTCAGTAAACTGTCACAGGACAGAGAGTGAAGAGACTCAGTTCAAACTGTCACAGGACAGAGAGTGAAGAGACTCAGTTCAAACTGTCACAGGACAGAGAGTGAAGAGACTCAGTTCAAACTGTCACAGGACAGAGAGTGAACAGACTCAGTTCAAACTGTCACAGGACAGAGAGTGAAGAGACTCAGTTCAAACTGTCACAGGACAGAGAGTGAAGAGACTCAGTTCAAACTGTCACAGGACAAAGAGTGAACAGACTCAGTTCAAACTGTCACAGGACGGAGAGTGAAGAGACTCAGTTCAAACTGTCACAGGACAGAGAGTGAAGAGACTCAGTAAACTATCACAGGACAGAGAGTGAAGAGACTCAGTTCAAACTGTCACAGGACAAAGAGTGAACAGACTCAGTTCAAACTGTCACAGGACGGAGAGTGAAGAGACTCAGTTCAAACTGTCACAGGACAGAGAGTGAAGAGACTCAGTAAACTATCACAGGACAGAGAGTGAAGAGACTCAGTTCAAACTGTCACAGGACAGAGAGTGAAGAGACTCAGTTCAAACTGTCACAGGACAAAGAGTGAAGAGACTCAGTTCAAACTGTCACAGGACGGAGAGTGAAGAGACTCAGTTCAAACTGTCACAGGACGGAGAGTGAAGAGACTCAGTTCAAACTGTCACAGGACAGAGAGTGAAGAGACTCAGTTCAAACTGTCACAGGACAGAGAGTGAAGAGACTCAGTAAACTATCACAGGACTGAGAGTGAAGAGACTCAGTTCAAACTGTCACAGGACAGAGAGTGAAGAGACTTAGTAAACTGTCACAGGACGGAGAGTGAAGAGACTCAGTTCAAACTGTCACAGGACAGAGAGTGAAGAGACTCAGTTCAAACTGTCACAGGACGGAGAGTGAAGAGACTCAGTTCAAACTGTCACAGGACAGAGAGTGAAGAGACTCAGTTCAAACTGTCACAGGACGGAGAGTGAAGAGACTCAGTTCAAACTGTCACAGGACGGAGAGTGAAGAGACTCAGTTCAAACTGTCACAGGACAGAGAGTGAAGAGACTCAGTTCAAACTGTCACAGGACGGAGAGTGAAGAGACTCAGTTCAAACTGTCACAGGACAGAGAGTGAAGAGACTTAGTAAACTGTCACAGGAAAGAGAATGAAGAGACTCAGTTCAAACTGTCACAGGACAGAGAGTGAAGAGACTCAGTTCAAACTGTCACAGGACAGAGAGTGAAGAGACTCAGTTCAAACTGTCACAGGACGGAGAGTGAAGAGACTCAGTTCAAACTGTCACAGGACGGAGAGTGAAGAGACTCAGTTCAAACTGTCACAGGACGGAGAGTGAAGAGACTCAGTAAACTGTCACAGGACAGAGGTTGAAGAGACTCAGTTCAAACTGTCACAGGACAGATAGTGAAGAGACACAGTGCAAAATGTCACAGGACGGAGAGTGAGGAGACTCAGTTCAAACTGTCACAGGACGGAGAGTGAAGAGACTCAGTTCAAACTGTCACAGGACGGAGAGTGAAGAGACTCAGTTCAAACTGTCACAGGACAGAGAGTGAAGAGACTCAGTTCAAATTGTCACAGGACAGAGAGTGAAGAGAGTCAGTTCAAACTGTCACAGGACAGAGAGTGAAGAGACTCAGTTCAAACTGTCACAGGACGGAGAGTGAAGAGACTCAGTTCAAACTGTCACAGGACGGAGAGTGAAGAGACTCAATTCAAACTGTCACAGGACGGAGAGTGAAGAGACTCAGTTCAAACTGTCACAGGACTGAGATTGAAGAGACTCAGTTCAAACTATGTCAGGACAGAGAGTGAAGAGACTCAGTTCAAACTGTCACAGGACAGAGAGTGATGAGACTCAGTAAACTGTCACATGACAGAGAGTGAAGAGACTCAGTTCAAACTGTCACAGGACAGAGAGTGAAGAGACTCAGTTCAAAATGTCACAGGACAGAGAGTGAAGAGACTCAGTTCAAACTGTCACAGGACAGAGAGTGAAGAGACTCAGTTCAAACTGTCACAGGACAGAGAGTGAAGAGACTCAGTTCAAACTATATCAGGACAGAGAGTGAAGAGACTCAGTTCAAACTGTCACACGACAGAGAGTGATGAGACTCAGTTCAAACTGTCACAGGACAGAGAGTGAAGAGACTCAGTTCAAACTGTCACAGGACAGAGAGTGAAGAGACTCAGTTATCTGTCACATGACAGAGAGTGAAGAGACTCAGTTCAAACTGTCACAGGACAGAGAGTGAAGAGACTCAGTTCAAACTGTCACAGGACAGAGAGTGAAGAGACTCAGTTCAAACTATATCAGGACAGAGAGTGAAGAGACTCAGTTCAAACTGTCACAGGACAGAGAGTGAAGAGACTCAGTTCAAACTGTCACAGGACAGAGAGTGAAGAGACTCAGTTCAAACTGTCAGGACGGAGAGTGAAGAGACTCAGTTCAAACTGTCACAGGACAGAGAGTGAAGAGACTCAGTTCAAACTGTCAGGACGGAGAGTGAAGAGACTCAGTTCAAACTGTCACAGGACAGAGAGTGAAGAGACTCAGTTCAAACTGTCAGGACGGAGAGTGAAGAGACTCAGTTCAAACTGTCACAGGACAGAGAGTGAAGAGACTCAGTTCAAACTGTCACAGGACAGAGAGTGAAGAGACTCAGTTCAAACTGTCACAGGACAGAGAGTGAAGAGACTCAGTTCAAACTGTCACAGGACAGAGAGTGAAGAGACTCAGTTCAAACTGTCACAGGACAGAGAGTGAAGAGACTCAGTTCAAACTGTCACAGGACAGAGAGTGAAGAGACTCAGTTCAAACTGTCAGGACGGAGAGTGAAGAGACTCAGTTCAAACTGTCACAGGACAGAGAGTGAAGAGACTCAGTTCAAACTGTCACAGGACAGAGAGTGAAGAGACTCAGTTCAAACTGTCAGGATGGAGAGTGAAGAGACTCAGTTCAAACTGTCACAGGACAGAGAGTGAAGAGACTCAGTTCAAACTGTCACAGGACAGAGAGTGAAGAGACTCAGTTCAAACTGTCACAGGACAGAGAGTGAAGAGACTCAGTTCAAACTGTCAGGATGGAGAGTGAAGAGACTCAGTTCAAACTGTCACAGGACAGAGATTGAAGAGACTCAGTTCAAACTGTCACAGGACAGAGATTGAAGAGACTCAGTTCAAACTGTCACAGGACAGAGAGTGAAGAGACTCAGTTCAAACTGTCAGGATGGAGAGTGAAGAGACTCAGTTCAAACTGTCACAGGACAGAGATTGAAGAGACTCAGTTCAAACTGTCAGGATGGAGAGTGAAGAGACTCAGTTCAAACTGTCACAGGACAGAGAGTGAAGAGACTCAGTTCAAACTGTCACAGGACAGAGAGTGAAGAGACTCAGTTCAAACTGTCACAGGACAGAGATTGAAGGGACTCAGTTCAAACTGTCACAGGACAGAGAGTGAAGAGACTCAGTTTAAACTGTCACAGGCCAGAGAGTGAAGAGACTCAGTTCAAACTGTCACAGGACAGAGAGTGAAGAGACTCAGTTCAAACTGTCACAGGACGGAGAGTGAAGGGACTCAGTTCAAACTGTCACAGGACAGAGAGTGAAGAGACTCAGTTCAAACTGTCACAGGACAGAGAGTGAAGAGACTCAGTTCAAACTGTCACAGGACAGAGAGTCAAGAGACTAAGTTCAGTCTGTCACAGGACAGAGAGTGAAGAGACTCAGTTCAAACTGTCACAGGACAGAGAGTGAAGAGACTCAGTTCAAACTGTCACAGGACGGAGAGTGAAGAGACTCATTTCAAACTGTCACAGGACAGAGAATGAAGAGACTCAGTTCAAACTGTCACAGGACAGAGAGTGAAGAGACTCAGTTCAAACTGTCACAGGACGGAGAGTGAAGAGACTCAGTTCAAACTGTCACAGGACGGAGAGTGAAGAGACTCAGTTCAAACTGTCACAGGACAGAGAATGAAGAGACTCAGTTCAAACTGTCACAGGACAGAGAGTGAAGAGACTCAGTTCAAACTGTCACAGGACAGAGAGTGAAGAGACTCAGTTCAAACTGTCACAGGACGGAGAGTGAAGAGACTCAGTTCAAACTGTCACAGGACGGAGAGTGAAGAGACTCAGTTTAAACTGTCACAGGACAGAGAGTGAAGAGACTCAGTTCAAACTGTCACAGGACAGAGAGTGAAGAGACTCAGTTCAAACTATATCAGGACAGAGAGTGAAGAGACTCAGTTCAAACTGTCACAGGACGGAGAATGAAGAGACTCAGTTCAAACTGTCACAGGACAGAGAGTGAAGAGACTCAGTTCAAACTGTCACAGGACGGAGAGTGAAGAGACTCAATTCAAGCTGTCACAGGACGGAGAGTGAAGAGACTCAGTTCAAACTATATCAGGACAGAGAGTGAAGAGACTCAGTTCAAACTGTCACAGGACAGAGAGTGATGAGACTCAGTAAACTGTCACATGACAGAGAGTGAAGAGACTCAGTTCAAACTGTCACAGGACAGAGAGTGAAGAGACTCAGTTCAAACTGTCAGGATGGAGAGTGAAGAGACTCAGTTCAAACTGTCACAGGACAGAGATTGAAGGGACTCAGTTCAAACTGTCACAGGACAGAGAGTGAAGAGACTCAGTTCAAACTGTCACAGGACAGAGAGTGAAGAGACTCAGTTCAAACTATATCAGGACAGAGAGTGAAGAGACTCAGTTCAAACTGTCACAGGACAGAGAGTGAAGAGACTCAGTTCAAACTGTCAGGATGGAGAGTGAAGAGACTCAGTTCAAACTGTCACAGGACGGAGAGTGAAGAGACTCAGTTCAAAGTGTCACAGGACAGAGAGTGAAGAGACTCAGTTCAAAGTGTCACAGGACAGAGAGTGAAGAGACTCAGTTCAAACTGTCACAGGACAGAGAGTGAAGAGACTCAGTTCAAACTGTCACAGGACAGAGATTGAAGGGACTCAGTTCAAACTGTCACAGGACAGAGAGTGAAGAGACTCAGTTTAAACTGTCACAGGCCAGAGAGTGAAGAGACTCAGTTCAAACTGTCACAGGACAGAGAGTGAAGAGACTCAGTTCAAACTGTCACAGGACGGAGAGTGAAGGGACTCAGTTCAAACTGTCACAGGACAGAGAGTGAAGAGACTCAGTTCAAACTGTCACAGGACAGAGAGTGAAGAGACTCAGTTCAAACTGTCACAGGACAGAGAGTCAAGGGACTAAGTTCAGTCTGTCACAGGACAGAGAGTGAAGAGACTCAGTTCAAACTGTCACAGGACAGAGAGTGAAGAGACTCAGTTCAAACTGTCACAGGACGGAGAGTGAAGAGACTCATTTCAAACTGTCACAGGACAGAGAATGAAGAGACTCAGTTCAAACTGTCACAGGACAGAGAGTGAAGAGACTCAGTTCAAACTGTCACAGGACGGAGAGTGAAGAGACTCAGTTCAAACTGTCACAGGACGGAGAGTGAAGAGACTCAGTTCAAACTGTCACAGGACAGAGAATGAAGAGACTCAGTTCAAACTGTCACAGGACAGAGAGTGAAGAGACTCAGTTCAAACTGTCACAGGACAGAGAGTGAAGAGACTCAGTTCAAACTGTCACAGGACGGAGAGTGAAGAGACTCAGTTCAAACTGTCACAGGACGGAGAGTGAAGAGACTCAGTTTAAACTGTCACAGGACAGAGAGTGAAGAGACTCAGTTCAAACTGTCACAGGACAGAGAGTGAAGAGACTCAGTTCAAACTATATCAGGACAGAGAGTGAAGAGACTCAGTTCAAACTGTCACAGGACGGAGAATGAAGAGACTCAGTTCAAACTGTCACAGGACAGAGAGTGAAGAGACTCAGTTCAAACTGTCACAGGACGGAGAGTGAAGAGACTCAATTCAAGCTGTCACAGGACGGAGAGTGAAGAGACTCAGTTCAAACTATATCAGGACAGAGAGTGAAGAGACTCAGTTCAAACTGTCACAGGACAGAGAGTGATGAGACTCAGTAAACTGTCACATGACAGAGAGTGAAGAGACTCAGTTCAAACTGTCACAGGACAGAGAGTGAAGAGACTCAGTTCAAACTGTCAGGATGGAGAGTGAAGAGACTCAGTTCAAACTGTCACAGGACAGAGATTGAAGGGACTCAGTTCAAACTGTCACAGGACAGAGAGTGAAGAGACTCAGTTCAAACTGTCACAGGACAGAGAGTGAAGAGACTCAGTTCAAACTATATCAGGACAGAGAGTGAAGAGACTCAGTTCAAACTGTCACAGGACAGAGAGTGAAGAGACTCAGTTCAAACTGTCAGGATGGAGAGTGAAGAGACTCAGTTCAAACTGTCACAGGACGGAGAGTGAAGAGACTCAGTTCAAAGTGTCACAGGACAGAGAGTGAAGAGACTCAGTTCAAAGTGTCACAGGACAGAGAGTGAAGAGACTCAGTTCAAACTGTCACGGGACAGAGAGTGAAGAGACTCAGTTCAAACTGTCACAGGACAGAGAGTGAAGAGACTCAGTTCAAACTGTCACAGGACAGAGAGTGAAGAGACTCAGTTCAAACTGTCACAGGACAGAGAGTGAAGAGACTCAGTTCAAACTCTCACAGGACAGAGAGTGAAGAGACTCAGTTCAAACTGTCACGGGACAGAGAGTGAAGAGACTCAGTTCAAACTGTCACAGGACAGAGAGTGAAGAGACTCAGTTCAAACTGTCACAGGACAGAGAGTGAAGAGACTCAGTTCAAACTGTCACAGGACGGAGAGTGAAGGGACTCAGTTCAAACTGTCAAAGGACAGAGAGTGAAGAGACTCAGTTCAAACTGTCACAGGACAGAGAGTGAAGAGACTCAGTTCAAACTGTCAGGACGGAGAGTGAAGAGACTCAGTTCAAACTGTCACAGGACAGAGAATGAAGAGACTCAGTTCAAACTGTCACAGGACAGAGAGTGAAGAGACTCAGTTCAAACTGTCACAGGACAGAGAGTGAAGAGACTCAGTTCAAACTGTCACAGGACGGAGAGTGAAGAGACTCAGTTCAAACTGTCACAGGACGGAGAGTGAAGAGACTCAGTTTAAACTGTCACAGGACAGAGAGTGAAGAGACTCAGTTCAAACTGTCACAGGACAGAGAGTGAAGAGACTCAGTTCAAACTGTCACAGGACGGAGAGTGAAGAGACTCAGTTCAAACTGTCACAGGACGGAGAATGAAGAGACTTAATTCAAACTTTCACAGGACGGAGAGTGAAGAGACTCAGTTCAAACTGTCACAGGACAGAGAGTGAAGAGACTCAGTTCAAACTGTCACAGGACAGAGAGTGAAGAGACTCAGTTCAAACTGTCACAGGACGGAGAGTGAAGAGACTCAGTTCAAACTGTCACAGGACAGAGAGTGAAGAGACTCAGTTCAAACTGTCACAGGACAGAGAGTGAAGAGACTCAGTTCAAACTGTCACAGGACGGAGTGAAGAGACTCAGTTCAAACTGTCACAGGACAGAGAGTGAAGAGACTCAGTTCAAACTGTCACAGGACGGAGAGTGAAGAGACTCAGTTCAAACTGTCAGGACAGAGAGTGAAGAGACTCAGTTCAAACTGTCACAGGACAGAGAGTGAAGAGACTCAGTTCAAACTGTCACAGGACAGAGAGTCAAGAGACTCAGTTCAAACTGTCACAGGACAGAGAGTGAAGAGACTCAGTTCAAACTGTCACAGGACAGAGAGTGAAGAGACTCAGTTCAAACTGTCACAGGACAGAGAGTGAAGAGACTCAGTTCAAACTGTCACAGGACAGAGAGTGAAGAGACTCAGTTCAAACTGTCACAGGACAGAGAGTGAAGAGACTCAGTTCAAACTGTCACAGGACAGAGAGTGAAGAGACTCAGTTCAAACTGTCACAGGACAGAGAGTGAAGAGACTCAGTTCAAACTGTCACAGGACAGAGAGTGAAGAGACTCAGTTCAAACTGTCACAGGACAGAGAGTGAAGAGACTCAGTTCAAACTGTCACAGGACAGAGAGTGAAGAGACTCAGTTCAAACTGTCACAGGACAGAGAGTGAAGAGACTCAGTTCAAACTGTCACAGGACAGAGAGTGAAGAGACTCAGTTCAAACTGTCACAGGACAGAGAGTGAAGAGACTCAGTTCAAACTGTCACAGGACGTAGAGTGAAGAGACTCAGTTCAAACTGTCACAGGACAGAGAGTGAAGAGACTCAGTTCAAACTGTCACAGGACAGAGAGTGAAGAGACTCAGTTCAAACTGTCACAGGACAGAGAGGGAAGAGACTCAGTTCAAACTGTCACAGGACGGAGAGTGAAGAGACTCAGTTCAAACTGTCACAGGACAGAGAGTGAAGAGACTCAGTTCAAACTGTCACAGGACAGAGAGTGAAGAGACTCAGTTCAAACTGTCACAGGACGGAGAGTGAAGAGACTCAGTTCAAACTGTCACAGGACGGAGAGTGAAGAGACTCAATTCAAACTTTCACAGGACGGAGAGTGAAGAGACTCAGTTCAAACTGTCACAGGACAGAGATTGAAGAGACTCAGTTCAAACTATATCAGGACAGAGAGTGAAGAGACTCAGTTCAAACTGTCACAGGACAGAGAGTGAAGAGACTCAGTTCAAACTGTCACAGGACAGAGATTGAAGAGACTCAGTTCAAACTATATCAGGACAGAGAGTGAGGACACTCAGTTCAAACTATATCAGGACAGAGAGTGAAGAGACTCAGTTCAAACTGTCACAGGACAGAGAGTGAAGAGACTCAGTTCAAACTGTCACAGGACAGAGTGAAGAGACTCAGTTCAAACTGTCACAGGACGGAGAGTGAAGAGACTCAGTTCAAACTGTCACAGGACGGAGAGTGAAGAGACTCAGTTCAAACTGTCACAGGACAGAGATTGAAGAGACTCAGTTCAAACTATATCAGGACAGAGAGTGAAGAGACTCAGTTCAAACTGTCACAGGACAGAGAGTGATGAGACTCAGTAAACTGTCACATGACAGAGAGTGAAGAGACTCAGTTCAAACTGTCACAGGACAGAGAGTGAAGAGACTCAGTTCAAACTATATCAGGACAGAGAGTGAAGAGACTCAGTTCAAACTGTCACAGGACAGAGAGTGATGAGACTCTGTTCAAACTGTCACAGGACTGAGAGTGAGGAGACTCAGAACAAACTGTCACAGGACAGAGAGTGAAGAGACTCAGTTCAAACTGTCAGGATGGAGAGTGAAGAGACTCAGTTCAAACTGTCACAGGACAGAGAGTGAAGGACTCAGTTCAAACAGTCACAGGACAGAGAGTGAAGAGACTCAGTTCAAACTGTCACAGGACAGAGATTGAAGAGACTCAGTTCAAACTGTCACAGGACAGAGAGTGAAGAGACTCAGTTCAAACTGTCACAGGACAGAGAGTGAAGAGACTCAGTTCAAACTGTCACAGGACAGAGAGTGAAGAGACTCAGTTCAAACTGTCACAGGACAGAGAGTGAAGAGACTCAGTTCAAACTGTCACAGGACAGAGAGTGAAGAGACTCAGTTCAAACTGTCACAGGACAGAGAGTGAAGAGACTCAGTTCAAACTGTCACAGGACAGAGAGTGAAGAGACTCAGTTCAAACTGTCACAGGATGGAGAGTGAAGAGACTCAGTTCAAACTGTCACAGGACGGAGAGTGAAGAGACTCAGTTAAACTGTCACAGGACGGAGAGTGAAGAGACTCAGTTCAAACTGTCACAGGACAGAGAGTGAAGAGACTCAGTTCAAACTGTCACAGGACAGAGAGTGAAGAGACTCAGTTCAAACTGTCACAGGACAGAGAGTGAAGAGACTCAGTTCAAACTATATCAGGACAGAGAGTGAAGAGACTCAGTTCAAACTGTCAGGACAGAGAGTGAAGAGACTCAGTTCAAACTGTCACAGGACAGAGAGTGAAGAGACTCAGTTCAAACTGTCACAGGACAGAGTGAAGAGACTCAGTTCAAACTGTCACAGGACAGAGAGTGAAGAGACTCAGTTCAAACTGTCACAGGACAGAGAGTGAAGAGACTCAGTTCAAACTGTCAAGGACAGAGAGTGAAGAGACTCAGTTCAAACTGTCACAGGACGGAGAGTGAAGAGACTCAGTTCAAACTGTCACAGGACAGAGAGTGAAGAGACTCAGTTCAAACTGTCACAGGACAGAGAGTGAAGAGACTCAGTTCAAACTGTCACAGGACAGAGAGTGAAGAGACTCAGTTCAAACTGTCACAGGACAGAGAGTGAAGAGACTCAGTTCAAACTGTCACAGGACAGAGAGTGAAGAGACTCAGTTCAAACTGTCACAGGACAGAGAGTGAAGAGACTCAGTTCAAACTGTCACAGGACAGAGAGTGAAGAGACTCAGTTCAAACTGTCACAGGACAGAGAGTGAAGAGACTCAGTTCAAACTGTCACAGGACAGAGAGTGAAGAGACTCAGTTCAAACTGTCACAGGACAGAGAGTGAAGAGACTCAGTTCAAACTGTCACAGGACAGAGAGTGAAGAGACTCAGTTCAAACTGTCACAGGACAGAGAGTGAAGAGACTCAGTTCAAACTGTCACAGGACAGAGAGTGAAGAGACTCAGTTCAAACTGTCACAGGACAGAGAGTGAAGAGACTCAGTTCAAACTGTCACAGGACAGAGAGTGAAGAGACTCAGTTCAAACTGTCACAGGACAGAGAGTGAAGAGACTCAGTTCAAACTGTCACAGGACAGAGAGTGAAGAGACTCAGTTCAAACTGTCACAGGACAGAGAGTGAAGAGACTCAGTTCAAACTGTCACAGGACAGAGAGTGAAGAGACTCAGTTCAAACTGTCACAGGACAGAGAGTGAAGAGACTCAGTTCAAACTGTCACAGGACAGAGAGTGAAGAGACTCAGTTCAAACTGTCACAGGACAGAGAGTGAAGAGACTCAGTTCAAACTGTCACAGGACAGAGAGTGAAGAGACTCAGTTCAAACTGTCACAGGACAGAGAGTGAAGAGACTCAGTTCAAACTGTCACAGGACAGAGAGTGAAGAGACTCAGTTCAAACTGTCACAGGACAGAGAGTGAAGAGACTCAGTTCAAACTGTCACAGGACAGAGAGTGAAGAGACTCAGTTCAAACTGTCACAGGACAGAGAGTGAAGAGACTCAGTTCAAACTGTCACAGGACAGAGAGTGAAGAGACTCAGTTCAAACTGTCACAGGACAGAGAGTGAAGAGACTCAGTTCAAACTGTCACAGGACAGAGAGTGAAGAGACTCAGTTCAAACTGTCACAGGACAGAGAGTGAAGAGACTCAGTTCAAACTGTCACAGGACAGAGAGTGAAGAGACTCAGTTCAAACTGTCACAGGACAGAGAGTGAAGAGACTCAGTTCAAACTGTCACAGGACAGAGAGTGAAGAGACTCAGTTCAAACTGTCACAGGACAGAGAGTGAAGAGACTCAGTTCAAACTGTCACAGGACAGAGAGTGAAGAGACTCAGTTCAAACTGTCACAGGACAGAGAGTGAAGAGACTCAGTTCAAACTGTCACAGGACAGAGAGTGAAGAGACTCAGTTCAAACTGTCACAGGACAGAGAGTGAAGAGACTCAGTTCAAACTGTCACAGGACAGAGAGTGAAGAGACTCAGTTCAAACTGTCACAGGACAGAGAGTGAAGAGACTCAGTTCAAACTGTCACAGGACAGAGATTGAAGGGACTCAGTTCAAACTGTCACAGGACAGAGAGTGAAGAGACTCAGTTCAAACTGTCACAGGACAGAGAGTGAAGAGACTCAGTTCAAACTGTCACAGGACAGAGAGTGAAGAGACTCAGTTCAAACTGTCACAGGACAGAGAGTGAAGAGACTCAGTTCAAACTGTCACAGGACAGAGAGTGAAGAGACTCAGTTCAAACTGTCACAGGACAGAGAGTGAAGAGACTCAGTTCAAACTGTCACAGGACAGAGAGTGAAGAGACTCAGTTCAAACTGTCACAGGACAGAGAGTGAAGAGACTCAGTTCAAACTGTCACAGGACGGAGAGTGAAGAGACTCAGTTCAAACTGTCACAGGACGAGAGTGAAGAGACTCAGTTCAAACTGTCACAGGACAGAGAGTGAAGAGACTCAGTTCAAACTGTCACAGGACAGAGAGTGAAGAGACTCAGTTCAAACTGTCACAGGACAGAGAGTGAAGAGACTCAGTTCAAACTGTCACAGGACAGAGAGTGAAGAGACTCAGTTCAAACTGTCACAGGACAGAGAGTGAAGAGACTCAGTTCAAACTGTCACAGGACAGAGAGTGAAGAGACTCAGTTCAAACTGTCACAGGACAGAGAGTGAAGAGACTCAGTTCAAACTGTCACAGGACAGAGAGTGAAGAGACTCAGTTCAAACTGTCACAGGACAGAGAGTGAAGAGACTCAGTTCAAACTGTCACAGGACAGAGAGTGAAGAGACTCAGTTCAAACTGTCACAGGACAGAGAGTGAAGAGACTCAGTTCAAACTGTCACAGGACAGAGAGTGAAGAGACTCAGTTCAAACTGTCACAGGACAGAGAGTGAAGAGACTCAGTTCAAACTGTCACAGGACAGAGAGTGAAGAGACTCAGTTCAAACTGTCACAGGACAGAGAGTGAAGAGACTCAGTTCAAACTATATCAGGACAGAGAGTGAAGAGACTCAGTTCAAACTGTCACAGGACAGAGAGTGAAGAGACTCAGTTCAAACTGTCACAGGACAGAGAGTGAAGAGACTCAGTTCAAACTGTCACAGGACAGAGAGTGAAGAGACTCAGTTCAAACTGTCACAGGACAGAGAGTGAAGAGACTCAGTTCAAACTGTCACAGGACAGAGAGTGAAGAGACTCAGTTCAAACTGTCACAGGACAGAGAGTGAAGAGACTCAGTTCAAACTGTCACAGGACAGAGAGTGAAGAGACTCAGTTCAAACTGTCACAGGACAGAGAGTGAAGAGACTCAGTTCAAACTGTCACAGGACAGAGAGTGAAGAGACTCAGTTCAAACTGTCACAGGACAGAGAGTGAAGAGACTCAGTTCAAACTGTCACAGGACAGAGAGTGAAGAGACTCAGTTCAAACTGTCACAGGACAGAGAGTGAAGAGACTCAGTTCAAACTGTCACAGGACAGAGAGTGAAGAGACTCAGTTCAAACTGTCACAGGACAGAGAGTGAAGAGACTCAGTTCAAACTGTCACAGGACAGAGAGTGAAGAGACTCAGTTCAAACTGTCACAGGACAGAGAGTGAAGAGACTCAGTTCAAACTGTCACAGGACAGAGAGTGAAGAGACTCAGTTCAAACTGTCACAGGACGGAGAGTGAAGAGACTCAGTTCAAACTGTCACAGGACGGAGAGTGAAGAGACTCAGTTCAAACTGTCACAGGACGGAGAGTGAAGAGACTCAGTTCAAACTGTCACAGGACGGAGAGTGAAGAGACTCAGTTCAAACTGTCACAGGACGGAGAGTGAAGAGACTCAGTTCAAACTGTCACAGGACAGAGAGTGAAGAGACTCAGTTCAAACTGTCACAGGACAGAGAGTGAAGAGACTCAGTTCAAACTGTCACAGGACAGAGAGTGAAGAGACTCAGTTCAAACTGTCACAGGACAGAGAGTGAAGAGACTCAGTTCAAACTGTCACAGGACAGAGAGTGAAGAGACTCAGTTCAAACTGTCACAGGACGGAGAGTGAAGAGACTCAGTTCAAACTGTCACAGGACAGGAGAGTGAAGAGACTCAGTTCAAACTGTCACAGGACAGAGAGTGAAGAGACTCAGTTCAAACTGTCACAGGACAGAGAGTGAAGAGACTCAGTTCAAACTGTCACAGGACAGAGAGTGAAGAGACTCAGTTCAAACTGTCACAGGACAGAGAGTGAAGAGACTCAGTTCAAACTGTCACAGGACAGAGAGTGAAGAGACTCAGTTCAAACTGTCACAGGACAGAGAGTGAAGAGACTCAGTTCAAACTGTCACAGGACAGAGAGTGAAGAGACTCAGTTCAAACTGTCACAGGACAGAGAGTGAAGAGACTCAGTTCAAACTGTCACAGGACGGAGAGTGAAGAGACTCAGTTCAAACTGTCACAGGACAGAGAGTGAAGAGACTCAGTTCAAACTGTCACAGGACAGAGAGTGAAGAGACTCAGTTCAAACTGTCACAGGACAGAGAGTGAAGAGACTCAGTTCAAACTGTCACAGGACAGAGAGTGAAGAGACTCAGTTCAAACTGTCACAGGACAGAGAGTGAAGAGACTCAGTTCAAACTGTCACAGGACAGAGAGTGAAGAGACTCAGTTCAAACTGTCACAGGACAGAGAGTGAAGAGACTCAGTTCAAACTGTCACAGGACAGAGAGTGAAGAGACTCAGTTCAAACTGTCACAGGACAGAGAGTGAAGAGACTCAGTTCAAACTATATCAGGACAGAGAGTGAAGAGACTCAGTTCAAACTATATCAGGACAGAGAGTGAAGAGACTCAGTTCAAACTGTCTCAGGACAGAGAGTGAAGAGACTCAGTTCAAACTGTCACAGGACTGAGAGTGAAGAGACTCAGTTCAAACTGTCCAGGACAGAGAGTGAAGAGACTCAGTTCAAACTGTCACAGGACAGAGAGTGAAGAGACTCAGTTCAAACTGTCACAGGACAGAGAGTGAAGAGACTCAGTTCAAACTGTCACAGGACAGAGAGTGAAGAGACTCAGTTCAAACTGTCACAGGACAGAGAGTGAAGAGACTCAGTTCAAACTGTCACAGGACAGAGAGTGAAGAGACTCAGTTCAAACTGTCACAGGACAGAGAGTGAAGAGACTCAGTTCAAACTGTCACAGGACAGAGAGTGAAGAGACTCAGTTCAAACTGTCACAGGACAGAGAGTGAAGAGACTCAGTTCAAACTGTCACAGGACAGAGAGTGAAGAGACTCAGTTCAAACTGTCACAGGACAGAGAGTGAAGAGACTCAGTTCAAACTGTCACAGGACAGAGAGTGAAGAGACTCAGTTCAAACTGTCACAGGACAGAGAGTGAAGAGACACAGTTCAAACTGTCACAGGACAGAGAGTGAAGAGACTCAGTTCAACTGTCACAGGACAGAGAGTGAAGAGACACAGTTCAAACTGTCACAGGACGAGAGTGAAGAGACTCAGTTCAAACTGTCACAGGACGGAGAGTGAAGAGACTCAGTTAAAACTGTCACAGGACGGAGAGTGAAGAGACTCAGTTCAAATTGTCACAGGACAGAGAGTGAAGAGACTCAGTTCAAACTGTCACAGGACAGAGAGTGAAGAGACTCAGTTCAAACTGTCACAGGACAGAGAGTGAAGAGACTCAGTTCAAACTGTCACAGGACAGAGAGTGAAGAGACTCAGTTCAAACTGTCACAGGACAGAGAGTGAAGAGACTCAGTTCAAACTGTCACAGGACAGAGAGTGAAGAGACTCAGTTCAAACTGTCACAGGACAGAGAGTGAAGAGACTCAGTTCAAACTGTCACAGGACAGAGAGTGAAGAGACTCAGTTCAAACTGTCACAGGACAGGAGAGGTGAAGAGACTCAGTTCAAACTGTCACAGGACAGAGAGTGAAGAGACTCAGTTCAAACTGTCACAGGACAGAGAGTGAAGAGACTCAGTTCAAACTGTCACAGGACGGAGAGTGAAGAGACTCAGTTCAAACTGTCACAGGACGGAGAGTGAAGAGACTCAGTTCAAACTGTCACAGGACGGAGAGTGAAGAGACTCAGTTCAAACTGTCACAGGACGGAGAGTGAAGAGACTCAGTTCAAACTTGTCACAGGACAGAGAGTGAAGAGACTCAGTTCAAACTGTCAGGACAGAGAGTGAAGAGACTCAGTTCAAACTGTCACAGGACGGAGAGTGAAGAGACTCAGTTCAAACTGTCACAGGACAGAGAGTGAAGAGACTCAGTTCTAACTGTCACAGGACAGAGAGTGAAGAGACTCAGTTCAACCTGTCACAGGACAGAGAGTGAAGAGACTCAGTTCAAACTGTCACAGGACAGGAGAGTGAAGAGACTCAGTTCAAACTGTCACAGGACGGAGAGTGAAGAGACTCAGTTCAAACTGTCACAGGACAGAGAGTGAAGAGACTCAGTTCAAACTGTCACAGGACAGAGAGTGAAGAGACTCAGTTCAAATTGTCACAGGACAGAGAGTGAAGAGACTCAGTTCAAACTGTCACAGGACAGAGAGTGAAGAGACTCAGTTCAAACTGTCACAGGACAGAGAGTGAAGAGACTCAGTTCAAACTGTCACAGGACAGAGAGTGAAGAGACTCAGTTCAAACTGTCACAGGACAGAGAGTGAAGAGACTCAGTTCAAACTGTCACAGGACAGAGAGTGAAGAGACTCAGTTCAAACTGTCACAGGACAGAGAGTGAAGAGACTCAGTTCAAACTGTCACAGGACAGAGAGTGAAGAGACTCAGTTCAAACTGTCACAGGACAGAGAGTGAAGAGACTCAGTTCAAACTGTCACAGGACAGAGAGTGAAGAGACTCAGTTCAAACTGTCACAGGACAGAGAGTGAAGAGACTCAGTTCAAACTGTCACAGGACAGAGAGTGAAGAGACTCAGTTCAAACTGTCACAGGACAGAGAGTGAAGAGACTCAGTTCAAACTGTCACAGGACAGAGAGTGAAGAGACTCAGTTCAAACTGTCACAGGACAGAGAGTGAAGAGACTCAGTTCAAACTGTCACAGGACAGAGAGTGAAGAGACTCAGTTCAAACTGTCACAGGACAGAGAGTGAAGAGACTCAGTTCAAACTGTCACAGGACAGAGAGTGAAGAGACTCAGTTCAAACTGTCACAGGACAGAGAGTGAAGAGACTCAGTTCAAACTGTCACAGGACAGAGAGTGAAGAGACTCAGTTCAAACTGTCACAGGACAGAGAGTGAAGAGACTCAGTTCAAACTGTCACAGGACAGAGAGTGAAGAGACTCAGTTCAAACTGTCACAGGACAGAGAGTGAAGAGACTCAGTTCAAACTGTCACAGGACAGAGAGTGAAGAGACTCAGTTCAAACTGTCACAGGACAGAGAGTGAAGAGACTCAGTTCAAACTGTCACAGGACAGAGAGTGAAGAGACTCAGTTCAAACTGTCACAGGACAGAGAGTGAAGAGACTCAGTTCAAACTGTCACAGGACAGAGAGTGAAGAGACTCAGTTCAAACTGTCACAGGACAGAGAGTGAAGAGACTCAGTTCAAACTGTCACAGGACAGAGAGTGAAGAGACTCAGTTCAAACTGTCACAGGACAGAGAGTGAAGAGACTCAGTTCAAACTGTCACAGGACAGAGAGTGAAGAGACTCAGTTCAAACTGTCACAGGACAGAGAGTGAAGAGACTCAGTTCAAACTGTCACAGGACAGAGAGTGAAGAGACTCAGTTCAAACTGTCACAGGACAGAGAGTGAAGAGACTCAGTTCAAACTGTCACAGGACAGAGAGTGAAGAGACTCAGTTCAAACTGTCACAGGACAGAGAGTGAAGAGACTCAGTTCAAACTGTCACAGGACAGAGAGTGAAGAGACTCAGTTCAAACTGTCACAGGACAGAGAGTGAAGAGACTCAGTTCAAACTGTCACAGGACAGAGAGTGAAGAGACTCAGTTCAAACTGTCACAGGACAGAGAGTGAAGAGACTCAGTTCAAACTGTCACAGGACAGAGAGTGAAGAGACTCAGTTCAAACTGTCACAGGACAGAGAGTGAAGAGACTCAGTTCAAACTGTCACAGGACAGAGAGTGAAGAGACTCAGTTCAAACTGTCACAGGACAGAGAGTGAAGAGACTCAGTTCAAACTGTCACAGGACAGAGAGTGAAGAGACTCAGTTCAAACTGTCACAGGACAGAGAGTGAAGAGACTCAGTTCAAACTGTCACAGGACAGAGAGTGAAGAGACTCAGTTCAAACTGTCACAGGACAGAGAGTGAAGAGACTCAGTTCAAACTGTCACAGGACAGAGAGTGAAGAGACTCAGTTCAAACTGTCACAGGACAGAGAGTGAAGAGACTCAGTTCAAACTGTCACAGGACAGAGAGTGAAGAGACTCAGTTCAAACTGTCACAGGACAGAGAGTGAAGAGACTCAGTTCAAACTGTCACAGGACAGAGAGTGAAGAGACTCAGTTCAAACTGTCACAGGACAGAGAGTGAAGAGACTCAGTTCAAACTGTCACAGGACAGAGAGTGAAGAGACTCAGTTCAAACTGTCACAGGACAGAGAGTGAAGAGACTCAGTTCAAACTGTCACAGGACAGAGAGTGAAGAGACTCAGTTCAAACTGTCACAGGACAGAGAGTGAAGAGACTCAGTTCAAACTGTCACAGGACAGAGAGTGAAGAGACTCAGTTCAAACTGTCACAGGACAGAGAGTGAAGAGACTCAGTTCAAACTGTCACAGGACAGAGAGTGAAGAGACTCAGTTCAAACTGTCACAGGACAGAGAGTGAAGAGACTCAGTTCAAACTGTCACAGGACAGAGAGTGAAGAGACTCAGTTCAAACTGTCACAGGACAGAGAGTGAAGAGACTCAGTTCAAACTGTCACAGGACAGAGAGTGAAGAGACTCAGTTCAAACTGTCACAGGACAGAGAGTGAAGAGACTCAGTTCAAACTGTCACAGGACAGAGAGTGAAGAGACTCAGTTCAAACTGTCACAGGACAGAGAGTGAAGAGACTCAGTTCAAACTGTCACAGGACAGAGAGTGAAGAGACTCAGTTCAAACTGTCACAGGACAGAGAGTGAAGAGACTCAGTTCAAACTGTCACAGGACAGAGAGTGAAGAGACTCAGTTCAAACTGTCACAGGACAGAGAGTGAAGAGACTCAGTTCAAACTGTCACAGGACAGAGAGTGAAGAGACTCAGTTCAAACTGTCACAGGACAGAGAGTGAAGAGACTCAGTTCAAACTGTCACAGGACAGAGAGTGAAGAGACTCAGTTCAAACTGTCACAGGACAGAGAGTGAAGAGACTCAGTTCAAACTGTCACAGGACAGAGAGTGAAGAGACTCAGTTCAAACTGTCACAGGACAGAGAGTGAAGAGACTCAGTTCAAACTGTCACAGGACAGAGAGTGAAGAGACTCAGTTCAAACTGTCACAGGACAGAGAGTGAAGAGACTCAGTTCAAACTGTCACAGGACAGAGAGTGAAGAGACTCAGTTCAAACTGTCACAGGACAGAGAGTGAAGAGACTCAGTTCAAACTGTCACAGGACAGAGAGTGAAGAGACTCAGTTCAAACTGTCACAGGACAGAGAGTGAAGAGACTCAGTTCAAACTGTCACAGGACAGAGAGTGAAGAGACTCAGTTCAAACTGTCACAGGACAGAGAGTGAAGAGACTCAGTTCAAACTGTCACAGGACAGAGAGTGAAGAGACTCAGTTCAAACTGTCACAGGACAGAGAGTGAAGAGACTCAGTTCAAACTGTCACAGGACAGAGAGTGAAGAGACTCAGTTCAAACTGTCACAGGACAGAGAGTGAAGAGACTCAGTTCAAACTGTCACAGGACAGAGAGTGAAGAGACTCAGTTCAAACTGTCACAGGACAGAGAGTGAAGAGACTCAGTTCAAACTGTCACAGGACAGAGAGTGAAGAGACTCAGTTCAAACTGTCACAGGACAGAGAGTGAAGAGACTCAGTTCAAACTGTCACAGGACAGAGAGTGAAGAGACTCAGTTCAAACTGTCACAGGACAGAGAGTGAAGAGACTCAGTTCAAACTGTCACAGGACAGAGAGTGAAGAGACTCAGTTCAAACTGTCACAGGACAGAGAGTGAAGAGACTCAGTTCAAACTGTCACAGGACAGAGAGTGAAGAGACTCAGTTCAAACTGTCACAGGACAGAGAGTGAAGAGACTCAGTTCAAACTGTCACAGGACAGAGAGTGAAGAGACTCAGTTCAAACTGTCACAGGACAGAGAGTGAAGAGACTCAGTTCAAACTGTCACAGGACAGAGAGTGAAGAGACTCAGTTCAAACTGTCACAGGACAGAGAGTGAAGAGACTCAGTTCAAACTGTCACAGGACAGAGAGTGAAGAGACTCAGTTCAAACTGTCACAGGACAGAGAGTGAAGAGACTCAGTTCAAACTGTCACAGGACAGAGAGTGAAGAGACTCAGTTCAAACTGTCACAGGACAGAGAGTGAAGAGACTCAGTTCAAACTGTCACAGGACAGAGAGTGAAGAGACTCAGTTCAAACTGTCACAGGACAGAGAGTGAAGAGACTCAGTTCAAACTGTCACAGGACAGAGAGTGAAGAGACTCAGTTCAAACTGTCACAGGACAGAGAGTGAAGAGACTCAGTTCAAACTGTCACAGGACAGAGAGTGAAGAGACTCAGTTCAAACTGTCACAGGACAGAGAGTGAAGAGACTCAGTTCAAACTGTCACAGGACAGAGAGTGAAGAGACTCAGTTCAAACTGTCACAGGACAGAGAGTGAAGAGACTCAGTTCAAACTGTCACAGGACAGAGAGTGAAGAGACTCAGTTCAAACTGTCACAGGACAGAGAGTGAAGAGACTCAGTTCAAACTGTCACAGGACAGAGAGTGAAGAGACTCAGTTCAAACTGTCACAGGACAGAGAGTGAAGAGACTCAGTTCAAACTGTCACAGGACAGAGAGTGAAGAGACTCAGTTCAAACTGTCACAGGACAGAGAGTGAAGAGACTCAGTTCAAACTGTCACAGGACAGAGAGTGAAGAGACTCAGTTCAAACTGTCACAGGACAGAGAGTGAAGAGACTCAGTTCAAACTGTCACAGGACAGAGAGTGAAGAGACTCAGTTCAAACTGTCACAGGACAGAGAGTGAAGAGACTCAGTTCAAACTGTCACAGGACAGAGAGTGAAGAGACTCAGTTCAAACTGTCACAGGACAGAGAGTGAAGAGACTCAGTTCAAACTGTCACAGGACAGAGAGTGAAGAGACTCAGTTCAAACTGTCACAGGACAGAGAGTGAAGAGACTCAGTTCAAACTGTCACAGGACAGAGAGTGAAGAGACTCAGTTCAAACTGTCACAGGACAGAGAGTGAAGAGACTCAGTTCAAACTGTCACAGGACAGAGAGTGAAGAGACTCAGTTCAAACTGTCACAGGACAGAGAGTGAAGAGACTCAGTTCAAACTGTCACAGGACAGAGAGTGAAGAGACTCAGTTCAAACTGTCACAGGACAGAGAGTGAAGAGACTCAGTTCAAACTGTCACAGGACAGAGAGTGAAGAGACTCAGTTCAAACTGTCACAGGACAGAGAGTGAAGAGACTCAGTTCAAACTGTCACAGGACAGAGAGTGAAGAGACTCAGTTCAAACTGTCACAGGACAGAGAGTGAAGAGACTCAGTTCAAACTGTCACAGGACAGAGAGTGAAGAGACTCAGTTCAAACTGTCACAGGACAGAGAGTGAAGAGACTCAGTTCAAACTGTCACAGGACAGAGAGTGAAGAGACTCAGTTCAAACTGTCACAGGACAGAGAGTGAAGAGACTCAGTTCAAACTGTCACAGGACAGAGAGTGAAGAGACTCAGTTCAAACTGTCACAGGACAGAGAGTGAAGAGACTCAGTTCAAACTGTCACAGGACAGAGAGTGAAGAGACTCAGTTCAAACTGTCACAGGACAGAGAGTGAAGAGACTCAGTTCAAACTGTCACAGGACAGAGAGTGAAGAGACTCAGTTCAAACTGTCACAGGACAGAGAGTGAAGAGACTCAGTTCAAACTGTCACAGGACAGAGAGTGAAGAGACTCAGTTCAAACTGTCACAGGACAGAGAGTGAAGAGACTCAGTTCAAACTGTCACAGGACAGAGAGTGAAGAGACTCAGTTCAAACTGTCACAGGACAGAGAGTGAAGAGACTCAGTTCAAACTGTCACAGGACAGAGAGTGAAGAGACTCAGTTCAAACTGTCACAGGACAGAGAGTGAAGAGACTCAGTTCAAACTGTCACAGGACAGAGAGTGAAGAGACTCAGTTCAAACTGTCACAGGACAGAGAGTGAAGAGACTCAGTTCAAACTGTCACAGGACAGAGAGTGAAGAGACTCAGTTCAAACTGTCACAGGACAGAGAGTGAAGAGACTCAGTTCAAACTGTCACAGGACAGAGAGTGAAGAGACTCAGTTCAAACTGTCACAGGACAGAGAGTGAAGAGACTCAGTTCAAACTGTCACAGGACAGAGAGTGAAGAGACTCAGTTCAAACTGTCACAGGACAGAGAGTGAAGAGACTCAGTTCAAACTGTCACAGGACAGAGAGTGAAGAGACTCAGTTCAAACTGTCACAGGACAGAGAGTGAAGAGACTCAGTTCAAACTGTCACAGGACAGAGAGTGAAGAGACTCAGTTCAAACTGTCACAGGACAGAGAGTGAAGAGACTCAGTTCAAACTGTCACAGGACAGAGAGTGAAGAGACTCAGTTCAAACTGTCACAGGACAGAGAGTGAAGAGACTCAGTTCAAACTGTCACAGGACAGAGAGTGAAGAGACTCAGTTCAAACTGTCACAGGACAGAGAGTGAAGAGACTCAGTTCAAACTGTCACAGGACAGAGAGTGAAGAGACTCAGTTCAAACTGTCACAGGACAGAGAGTGAAGAGACTCAGTTCAAACTGTCACAGGACAGAGAGTGAAGAGACTCAGTTCAAACTGTCACAGGACAGAGAGTGAAGAGACTCAGTTCAAACTGTCACAGGACAGAGAGTGAAGAGACTCAGTTCAAACTGTCACAGGACAGAGAGTGAAGAGACTCAGTTCAAACTGTCACAGGACAGAGAGTGAAGAGACTCAGTTCAAACTGTCACAGGACAGAGAGTGAAGAGACTCAGTTCAAACTGTCACAGGACAGAGAGTGAAGAGACTCAGTTCAAACTGTCACAGGACAGAGAGTGAAGAGACTCAGTTCAAACTGTCACAGGACAGAGAGTGAAGAGACTCAGTTCAAACTGTCACAGGACAGAGAGTGAAGAGACTCAGTTCAAACTGTCACAGGACAGAGAGTGAAGAGACTCAGTTCAAACTGTCACAGGACAGAGAGTGAAGAGACTCAGTTCAAACTGTCACAGGACAGAGAGTGAAGAGACTCAGTTCAAACTGTCACAGGACAGAGAGTGAAGAGACTCAGTTCAAACTGTCACAGGACAGAGAGTGAAGAGACTCAGTTCAAACTGTCACAGGACAGAGAGTGAAGAGACTCAGTTCAAACTGTCACAGGACAGAGAGTGAAGAGACTCAGTTCAAACTGTCACAGGACAGAGAGTGAAGAGACTCAGTTCAAACTGTCACAGGACAGAGAGTGAAGAGACTCAGTTCAAACTGTCACAGGACAGAGAGTGAAGAGACTCAGTTCAAACTGTCACAGGACAGAGAGTGAAGAGACTCAGTTCAAACTGTCACAGGACAGAGAGTGAAGAGACTCAGTTCAAACTGTCACAGGACAGAGAGTGAAGAGACTCAGTTCAAACTGTCACAGGACAGAGAGTGAAGAGACTCAGTTCAAACTGTCACAGGACAGAGAGTGAAGAGACTCAGTTCAAACTGTCACAGGACAGAGAGTGAAGAGACTCAGTTCAAACTGTCACAGGACAGAGAGTGAAGAGACTCAGTTCAAACTGTCACAGGACAGAGAGTGAAGAGACTCAGTTCAAACTGTCACAGGACAGAGAGTGAAGAGACTCAGTTCAAACTGTCACAGGACAGAGAGTGAAGAGACTCAGTTCAAACTGTCACAGGACAGAGAGTGAAGAGACTCAGTTCAAACTGTCACAGGACAGAGAGTGAAGAGACTCAGTTCAAACTGTCACAGGACAGAGAGTGAAGAGACTCAGTTCAAACTGTCACAGGACAGAGAGTGAAGAGACTCAGTTCAAACTGTCACAGGACAGAGAGTGAAGAGACTCAGTTCAAACTGTCACAGGACAGAGAGTGAAGAGACTCAGTTCAAACTGTCACAGGACAGAGAGTGAAGAGACTCAGTTCAAACTGTCACAGGACAGAGAGTGAAGAGACTCAGTTCAAACTGTCACAGGACAGAGAGTGAAGAGACTCAGTTCAAACTGTCACAGGACAGAGAGTGAAGAGACTCAGTTCAAACTGTCACAGGACAGAGAGTGAAGAGACTCAGTTCAAACTGTCACAGGACAGAGAGTGAAGAGACTCAGTTCAAACTGTCACAGGACAGAGAGTGAAGAGACTCAGTTCAAACTGTCACAGGACAGAGAGTGAAGAGACTCAGTTCAAACTGTCACAGGACAGAGAGTGAAGAGACTCAGTTCAAACTGTCACAGGACAGAGAGTGAAGAGACTCAGTTCAAACTGTCACAGGACAGAGAGTGAAGAGACTCAGTTCAAACTGTCACAGGACAGAGAGTGAAGAGACTCAGTTCAAACTGTCACAGGACAGAGAGTGAAGAGACTCAGTTCAAACTGTCACAGGACAGAGAGTGAAGAGACTCAGTTCAAACTGTCACAGGACAGAGAGTGAAGAGACTCAGTTCAAACTGTCACAGGACAGAGAGTGAAGAGACTCAGTTCAAACTGTCACAGGACAGAGAGTGAAGAGACTCAGTTCAAACTGTCACAGGACAGAGAGTGAAGAGACTCAGTTCAAACTGTCACAGGACAGAGAGTGAAGAGACTCAGTTCAAACTGTCACAGGACAGAGAGTGAAGAGACTCAGTTCAAACTGTCACAGGACAGAGAGTGAAGAGACTCAGTTCAAACTGTCACAGGACAGAGAGTGAAGAGACTCAGTTCAAACTGTCACAGGACAGAGAGTGAAGAGACTCAGTTCAAACTGTCACAGGACAGAGAGTGAAGAGACTCAGTTCAAACTGTCACAGGACAGAGAGTGAAGAGACTCAGTTCAAACTGTCACAGGACAGAGAGTGAAGAGACTCAGTTCAAACTGTCACAGGACAGAGAGTGAAGAGACTCAGTTCAAACTGTCACAGGACAGAGAGTGAAGAGACTCAGTTCAAACTGTCACAGGACAGAGAGTGAAGAGACTCAGTTCAAACTGTCACAGGACAGAGAGTGAAGAGACTCAGTTCAAACTGTCACAGGACAGAGAGTGAAGAGACTCAGTTCAAACTGTCACAGGACAGAGAGTGAAGAGACTCAGTTCAAACTGTCACAGGACAGAGAGTGAAGAGACTCAGTTCAAACTGTCACAGGACAGAGAGTGAAGAGACTCAGTTCAAACTGTCACAGGACAGAGAGTGAAGAGACTCAGTTCAAACTGTCACAGGACAGAGAGTGAAGAGACTCAGTTCAAACTGTCACAGGACAGAGAGTGAAGAGACTCAGTTCAAACTGTCACAGGACAGAGAGTGAAGAGACTCAGTTCAAACTGTCACAGGACAGAGAGTGAAGAGACTCAGTTCAAACTGTCACAGGACAGAGAGTGAAGAGACTCAGTTCAAACTGTCACAGGACAGAGAGTGAAGAGACTCAGTTCAAACTGTCACAGGACAGAGAGTGAAGAGACTCAGTTCAAACTGTCACAGGACAGAGAGTGAAGAGACTCAGTTCAAACTGTCACAGGACAGAGAGTGAAGAGACTCAGTTCAAACTGTCACAGGACAGAGAGTGAAGAGACTCAGTTCAAACTGTCACAGGACAGAGAGTGAAGAGACTCAGTTCAAACTGTCACAGGACAGAGAGTGAAGAGACTCAGTTCAAACTGTCACAGGACAGAGAGTGAAGAGACTCAGTTCAAACTGTCACAGGACAGAGAGTGAAGAGACTCAGTTCAAACTGTCACAGGACAGAGAGTGAAGAGACTCAGTTCAAACTGTCACAGGACAGAGAGTGAAGAGACTCAGTTCAAACTGTCACAGGACAGAGAGTGAAGAGACTCAGTTCAAACTGTCACAGGACAGAGAGTGAAGAGACTCAGTTCAAACTGTCACAGGACAGAGAGTGAAGAGACTCAGTTCAAACTGTCACAGGACAGAGAGTGAAGAGACTCAGTTCAAACTGTCACAGGACAGAGAGTGAAGAGACTCAGTTCAAACTGTCACAGGACAGAGAGTGAAGAGACTCAGTTCAAACTGTCACAGGACAGAGAGTGAAGAGACTCAGTTCAAACTGTCACAGGACAGAGAGTGAAGAGACTCAGTTCAAACTGTCACAGGACAGAGAGTGAAGAGACTCAGTTCAAACTGTCACAGGACAGAGAGTGAAGAGACTCAGTTCAAACTGTCACAGGACAGAGAGTGAAGAGACTCAGTTCAAACTGTCACAGGACAGAGAGTGAAGAGACTCAGTTCAAACTGTCACAGGACAGAGAGTGAAGAGACTCAGTTCAAACTGTCACAGGACAGAGAGTGAAGAGACTCAGTTCAAACTGTCACAGGACAGAGAGTGAAGAGACTCAGTTCAAACTGTCACAGGACAGAGAGTGAAGAGACTCAGTTCAAACTGTCACAGGACAGAGAGTGAAGAGACTCAGTTCAAACTGTCACAGGACAGAGAGTGAAGAGACTCAGTTCAAACTGTCACAGGACAGAGAGTGAAGAGACTCAGTTCAAACTGTCACAGGACAGAGAGTGAAGAGACTCAGTTCAAACTGTCACAGGACAGAGAGTGAAGAGACTCAGTTCAAACTGTCACAGGACAGAGAGTGAAGAGACTCAGTTCAAACTGTCACAGGACAGAGAGTGAAGAGACTCAGTTCAAACTGTCACAGGACAGAGAGTGAAGAGACTCAGTTCAAACTGTCACAGGACAGAGAGTGAAGAGACTCAGTTCAAACTGTCACAGGACAGAGAGTGAAGAGACTCAGTTCAAACTGTCACAGGACAGAGAGTGAAGAGACTCAGTTCAAACTGTCACAGGACAGAGAGTGAAGAGACTCAGTTCAAACTGTCACAGGACAGAGAGTGAAGAGACTCAGTTCAAACTGTCACAGGACAGAGAGTGAAGAGACTCAGTTCAAACTGTCACAGGACAGAGAGTGAAGAGACTCAGTTCAAACTGTCACAGGACAGAGAGTGAAGAGACTCAGTTCAAACTGTCACAGGACAGAGAGTGAAGAGACTCAGTTCAAACTGTCACAGGACAGAGAGTGAAGAGACTCAGTTCAAACTGTCACAGGACAGAGAGTGAAGAGACTCAGTTCAAACTGTCACAGGACAGAGAGTGAAGAGACTCAGTTCAAACTGTCACAGGACAGAGAGTGAAGAGACTCAGTTCAAACTGTCACAGGACAGAGAGTGAAGAGACTCAGTTCAAACTGTCACAGGACAGAGAGTGAAGAGACTCAGTTCAAACTGTCACAGGACAGAGAGTGAAGAGACTCAGTTCAAACTGTCACAGGACAGAGAGTGAAGAGACTCAGTTCAAACTGTCACAGGACAGAGAGTGAAGAGACTCAGTTCAAACTGTCACAGGACAGAGAGTGAAGAGACTCAGTTCAAACTGTCACAGGACAGAGAGTGAAGAGACTCAGTTCAAACTGTCACAGGACAGAGAGTGAAGAGACTCAGTTCAAACTGTCACAGGACAGAGAGTGAAGAGACTCAGTTCAAACTGTCACAGGACAGAGAGTGAAGAGACTCAGTTCAAACTGTCACAGGACAGAGAGTGAAGAGACTCAGTTCAAACTGTCACAGGACAGAGAGTGAAGAGACTCAGTTCAAACTGTCACAGGACAGAGAGTGAAGAGACTCAGTTCAAACTGTCACAGGACAGAGAGTGAAGAGACTCAGTTCAAACTGTCACAGGACAGAGAGTGAAGAGACTCAGTTCAAACTGTCACAGGACAGAGAGTGAAGAGACTCAGTTCAAACTGTCACAGGACAGAGAGTGAAGAGACTCAGTTCAAACTGTCACAGGACAGAGAGTGAAGAGACTCAGTTCAAACTGTCACAGGACAGAGAGTGAAGAGACTCAGTTCAAACTGTCACAGGACAGAGAGTGAAGAGACTCAGTTCAAACTGTCACAGGACAGAGAGTGAAGAGACTCAGTTCAAACTGTCACAGGACAGAGAGTGAAGAGACTCAGTTCAAACTGTCACAGGACAGAGAGTGAAGAGACTCAGTTCAAACTGTCACAGGACAGAGAGTGAAGAGACTCAGTTCAAACTGTCACAGGACAGAGAGTGAAGAGACTCAGTTCAAACTGTCACAGGACAGAGAGTGAAGAGACTCAGTTCAAACTGTCACAGGACAGAGAGTGAAGAGACTCAGTTCAAACTGTCACAGGACAGAGAGTGAAGAGACTCAGTTCAAACTGTCACAGGACAGAGAGTGAAGAGACTCAGTTCAAACTGTCACAGGACAGAGAGTGAAGAGACTCAGTTCAAACTGTCACAGGACAGAGAGTGAAGAGACTCAGTTCAAACTGTCACAGGACAGAGAGTGAAGAGACTCAGTTCAAACTGTCACAGGACAGAGAGTGAAGAGACTCAGTTCAAACTGTCACAGGACAGAGAGTGAAGAGACTCAGTTCAAACTGTCACAGGACAGAGAGTGAAGAGACTCAGTTCAAACTGTCACAGGACAGAGAGTGAAGAGACTCAGTTCAAACTGTCACAGGACAGAGAGTGAAGAGACTCAGTTCAAACTGTCACAGGACAGAGAGTGAAGAGACTCAGTTCAAACTGTCACAGGACAGAGAGTGAAGAGACTCAGTTCAAACTGTCACAGGACAGAGAGTGAAGAGACTCAGTTCAAACTGTCACAGGACAGAGAGTGAAGAGACTCAGTTCAAACTGTCACAGGACAGAGAGTGAAGAGACTCAGTTCAAACTGTCACAGGACAGAGAGTGAAGAGACTCAGTTCAAACTGTCACAGGACAGAGAGTGAAGAGACTCAGTTCAAACTGTCACAGGACAGAGAGTGAAGAGACTCAGTTCAAACTGTCACAGGACAGAGAGTGAAGAGACTCAGTTCAAACTGTCACAGGACAGAGAGTGAAGAGACTCAGTTCAAACTGTCACAGGACAGAGAGTGAAGAGACTCAGTTCAAACTGTCACAGGACAGAGAGTGAAGAGACTCAGTTCAAACTGTCACAGGACAGAGAGTGAAGAGACTCAGTTCAAACTGTCACAGGACAGAGAGTGAAGAGACTCAGTTCAAACTGTCACAGGACAGAGAGTGAAGAGACTCAGTTCAAACTGTCACAGGACAGAGAGTGAAGAGACTCAGTTCAAACTGTCACAGGACAGAGAGTGAAGAGACTCAGTTCAAACTGTCACAGGACAGAGAGTGAAGAGACTCAGTTCAAACTGTCACAGGACAGAGAGTGAAGAGACTCAGTTCAAACTGTCACAGGACAGAGAGTGAAGAGACTCAGTTCAAACTGTCACAGGACAGAGAGTGAAGAGACTCAGTTCAAACTGTCACAGGACAGAGAGTGAAGAGACTCAGTTCAAACTGTCACAGGACAGAGAGTGAAGAGACTCAGTTCAAACTGTCACAGGACAGAGAGTGAAGAGACTCAGTTCAAACTGTCACAGGACAGAGAGTGAAGAGACTCAGTTCAAACTGTCACAGGACAGAGAGTGAAGAGACTCAGTTCAAACTGTCACAGGACAGAGAGTGAAGAGACTCAGTTCAAACTGTCACAGGACAGAGAGTGAAGAGACTCAGTTCAAACTGTCACAGGACAGAGAGTGAAGAGACTCAGTTCAAACTGTCACAGGACAGAGAGTGAAGAGACTCAGTTCAAACTGTCACAGGACAGAGAGTGAAGAGACTCAGTTCAAACTGTCACAGGACAGAGAGTGAAGAGACTCAGTTCAAACTGTCACAGGACAGAGAGTGAAGAGACTCAGTTCAAACTGTCACAGGACAGAGAGTGAAGAGACTCAGTTCAAACTGTCACAGGACAGAGAGTGAAGAGACTCAGTTCAAACTGTCACAGGACAGAGAGTGAAGAGACTCAGTTCAAACTGTCACAGGACAGAGAGTGAAGAGACTCAGTTCAAACTGTCACAGGACAGAGAGTGAAGAGACTCAGTTCAAACTGTCACAGGACAGAGAGTGAAGAGACTCAGTTCAAACTGTCACAGGACAGAGAGTGAAGAGACTCAGTTCAAACTGTCACAGGACAGAGAGTGAAGAGACTCAGTTCAAACTGTCACAGGACAGAGAGTGAAGAGACTCAGTTCAAACTGTCACAGGACAGAGAGTGAAGAGACTCAGTTCAAACTGTCACAGGACAGAGAGTGAAGAGACTCAGTTCAAACTGTCACAGGACAGAGAGTGAAGAGACTCAGTTCAAACTGTCACAGGACAGAGAGTGAAGAGACTCAGTTCAAACTGTCACAGGACAGAGAGTGAAGAGACTCAGTTCAAACTGTCACAGGACAGAGAGTGAAGAGACTCAGTTCAAACTGTCACAGGACAGAGAGTGAAGAGACTCAGTTCAAACTGTCACAGGACAGAGAGTGAAGAGACTCAGTTCAAACTGTCACAGGACAGAGAGTGAAGAGACTCAGTTCAAACTGTCACAGGACAGAGAGTGAAGAGACTCAGTTCAAACTGTCACAGGACAGAGAGTGAAGAGACTCAGTTCAAACTGTCACAGGACAGAGAGTGAAGAGACTCAGTTCAAACTGTCACAGGACAGAGAGTGAAGAGACTCAGTTCAAACTGTCACAGGACAGAGAGTGAAGAGACTCAGTTCAAACTGTCACAGGACAGAGAGTGAAGAGACTCAGTTCAAACTGTCACAGGACAGAGAGTGAAGAGACTCAGTTCAAACTGTCACAGGACAGAGAGTGAAGAGACTCAGTTCAAACTGTCACAGGACAGAGAGTGAAGAGACTCAGTTCAAACTGTCACAGGACAGAGAGTGAAGAGACTCAGTTCAAACTGTCACAGGACAGAGAGTGAAGAGACTCAGTTCAAACTGTCACAGGACAGAGAGTGAAGAGACTCAGTTCAAACTGTCACAGGACAGAGAGTGAAGAGACTCAGTTCAAACTGTCACAGGACAGAGAGTGAAGAGACTCAGTTCAAACTGTCACAGGACAGAGAGTGAAGAGACTCAGTTCAAACTGTCACAGGACAGAGAGTGAAGAGACTCAGTTCAAACTGTCACAGGACAGAGAGTGAAGAGACTCAGTTCAAACTGTCACAGGACAGAGAGTGAAGAGACTCAGTTCAAACTGTCACAGGACAGAGAGTGAAGAGACTCAGTTCAAACTGTCACAGGACAGAGAGTGAAGAGACTCAGTTCAAACTGTCACAGGACAGAGAGTGAAGAGACTCAGTTCAAACTGTCACAGGACAGAGAGTGAAGAGACTCAGTTCAAACTGTCACAGGACAGAGAGTGAAGAGACTCAGTTCAAACTGTCACAGGACAGAGAGTGAAGAGACTCAGTTCAAACTGTCACAGGACAGAGAGTGAAGAGACTCAGTTCAAACTGTCACAGGACAGAGAGTGAAGAGACTCAGTTCAAACTGTCACAGGACAGAGAGTGAAGAGACTCAGTTCAAACTGTCACAGGACAGAGAGTGAAGAGACTCAGTTCAAACTGTCACAGGACAGAGAGTGAAGAGACTCAGTTCAAACTGTCACAGGACAGAGAGTGAAGAGACTCAGTTCAAACTGTCACAGGACAGAGAGTGAAGAGACTCAGTTCAAACTGTCACAGGACAGAGAGTGAAGAGACTCAGTTCAAACTGTCACAGGACAGAGAGTGAAGAGACTCAGTTCAAACTGTCACAGGACAGAGAGTGAAGAGACTCAGTTCAAACTGTCACAGGACAGAGAGTGAAGAGACTCAGTTCAAACTGTCACAGGACAGAGAGTGAAGAGACTCAGTTCAAACTGTCACAGGACAGAGAGTGAAGAGACTCAGTTCAAACTGTCACAGGACAGAGAGTGAAGAGACTCAGTTCAAACTGTCACAGGACAGAGAGTGAAGAGACTCAGTTCAAACTGTCACAGGACAGAGAGTGAAGAGACTCAGTTCAAACTGTCACAGGACAGAGAGTGAAGAGACTCAGTTCAAACTGTCACAGGACAGAGAGTGAAGAGACTCAGTTCAAACTGTCACAGGACAGAGAGTGAAGAGACTCAGTTCAAACTGTCACAGGACAGAGAGTGAAGAGACTCAGTTCAAACTGTCACAGGACAGAGAGTGAAGAGACTCAGTTCAAACTGTCACAGGACAGAGAGTGAAGAGACTCAGTTCAAACTGTCACAGGACAGAGAGTGAAGAGACTCAGTTCAAACTGTCACAGGACAGAGAGTGAAGAGACTCAGTTCAAACTGTCACAGGACAGAGAGTGAAGAGACTCAGTTCAAACTGTCACAGGACAGAGAGTGAAGAGACTCAGTTCAAACTGTCACAGGACAGAGAGTGAAGAGACTCAGTTCAAACTGTCACAGGACAGAGAGTGAAGAGACTCAGTTCAAACTGTCACAGGACAGAGAGTGAAGAGACTCAGTTCAAACTGTCACAGGACAGAGAGTGAAGAGACTCAGTTCAAACTGTCACAGGACAGAGAGTGAAGAGACTCAGTTCAAACTGTCACAGGACAGAGAGTGAAGAGACTCAGTTCAAACTGTCACAGGACAGAGAGTGAAGAGACTCAGTTCAAACTGTCACAGGACAGAGAGTGAAGAGACTCAGTTCAAACTGTCACAGGACAGAGAGTGAAGAGACTCAGTTCAAACTGTCACAGGACAGAGAGTGAAGAGACTCAGTTCAAACTGTCACAGGACAGAGAGTGAAGAGACTCAGTTCAAACTGTCACAGGACAGAGAGTGAAGAGACTCAGTTCAAACTGTCACAGGACAGAGAGTGAAGAGACTCAGTTCAAACTGTCACAGGACAGAGAGTGAAGAGACTCAGTTCAAACTGTCACAGGACAGAGAGTGAAGAGACTCAGTTCAAACTGTCACAGGACAGAGAGTGAAGAGACTCAGTTCAAACTGTCACAGGACAGAGAGTGAAGAGACTCAGTTCAAACTGTCACAGGACAGAGAGTGAAGAGACTCAGTTCAAACTGTCACAGGACAGAGAGTGAAGAGACTCAGTTCAAACTGTCACAGGACAGAGAGTGAAGAGACTCAGTTCAAACTGTCACAGGACAGAGAGTGAAGAGACTCAGTTCAAACTGTCACAGGACAGAGAGTGAAGAGACTCAGTTCAAACTGTCACAGGACAGAGAGTGAAGAGACTCAGTTCAAACTGTCACAGGACAGAGAGTGAAGAGACTCAGTTCAAACTGTCACAGGACAGAGAGTGAAGAGACTCAGTTCAAACTGTCACAGGACAGAGAGTGAAGAGACTCAGTTCAAACTGTCACAGGACAGAGAGTGAAGAGACTCAGTTCAAACTGTCACAGGACAGAGAGTGAAGAGACTCAGTTCAAACTGTCACAGGACAGAGAGTGAAGAGACTCAGTTCAAACTGTCACAGGACAGAGAGTGAAGAGACTCAGTTCAAACTGTCACAGGACAGAGAGTGAAGAGACTCAGTTCAAACTGTCACAGGACAGAGAGTGAAGAGACTCAGTTCAAACTGTCACAGGACAGAGAGTGAAGAGACTCAGTTCAAACTGTCACAGGACAGAGAGTGAAGAGACTCAGTTCAAACTGTCACAGGACAGAGAGTGAAGAGACTCAGTTCAAACTGTCACAGGACAGAGAGTGAAGAGACTCAGTTCAAACTGTCACAGGACAGAGAGTGAAGAGACTCAGTTCAAACTGTCACAGGACAGAGAGTGAAGAGACTCAGTTCAAACTGTCACAGGACAGAGAGTGAAGAGACTCAGTTCAAACTGTCACAGGACAGAGAGTGAAGAGACTCAGTTCAAACTGTCACAGGACAGAGAGTGAAGAGACTCAGTTCAAACTGTCACAGGACAGAGAGTGAAGAGACTCAGTTCAAACTGTCACAGGACAGAGAGTGAAGAGACTCAGTTCAAACTGTCACAGGACAGAGAGTGAAGAGACTCAGTTCAAACTGTCACAGGACAGAGAGTGAAGAGACTCAGTTCAAACTGTCACAGGACAGAGAGTGAAGAGACTCAGTTCAAACTGTCACAGGACAGAGAGTGAAGAGACTCAGTTCAAACTGTCACAGGACAGAGAGTGAAGAGACTCAGTTCAAACTGTCACAGGACAGAGAGTGAAGAGACTCAGTTCAAACTGTCACAGGACAGAGAGTGAAGAGACTCAGTTCAAACTGTCACAGGACAGAGAGTGAAGAGACTCAGTTCAAACTGTCACAGGACAGAGAGTGAAGAGACTCAGTTCAAACTGTCACAGGACAGAGAGTGAAGAGACTCAGTTCAAACTGTCACAGGACAGAGAGTGAAGAGACTCAGTTCAAACTGTCACAGGACAGAGAGTGAAGAGACTCAGTTCAAACTGTCACAGGACAGAGAGTGAAGAGACTCAGTTCAAACTGTCACAGGACAGAGAGTGAAGAGACTCAGTTCAAACTGTCACAGGACAGAGAGTGAAGAGACTCAGTTCAAACTGTCACAGGACAGAGAGTGAAGAGACTCAGTTCAAACTGTCACAGGACAGAGAGTGAAGAGACTCAGTTCAAACTGTCACAGGACAGAGAGTGAAGAGACTCAGTTCAAACTGTCACAGGACAGAGAGTGAAGAGACTCAGTTCAAACTGTCACAGGACAGAGAGTGAAGAGACTCAGTTCAAACTGTCACAGGACAGAGAGTGAAGAGACTCAGTTCAAACTGTCACAGGACAGAGAGTGAAGAGACTCAGTTCAAACTGTCACAGGACAGAGAGTGAAGAGACTCAGTTCAAACTGTCACAGGACAGAGAGTGAAGAGACTCAGTTCAAACTGTCACAGGACAGAGAGTGAAGAGACTCAGTTCAAACTGTCACAGGACAGAGAGTGAAGAGACTCAGTTCAAACTGTCACAGGACAGAGAGTGAAGAGACTCAGTTCAAACTGTCACAGGACAGAGAGTGAAGAGACTCAGTTCAAACTGTCACAGGACAGAGAGTGAAGAGACTCAGTTCAAACTGTCACAGGACAGAGAGTGAAGAGACTCAGTTCAAACTGTCACAGGACAGAGAGTGAAGAGACTCAGTTCAAACTGTCACAGGACAGAGAGTGAAGAGACTCAGTTCAAACTGTCACAGGACAGAGAGTGAAGAGACTCAGTTCAAACTGTCACAGGACAGAGAGTGAAGAGACTCAGTTCAAACTGTCACAGGACAGAGAGTGAAGAGACTCAGTTCAAACTGTCACAGGACAGAGAGTGAAGAGACTCAGTTCAAACTGTCACAGGACAGAGAGTGAAGAGACTCAGTTCAAACTGTCACAGGACAGAGAGTGAAGAGACTCAGTTCAAACTGTCACAGGACAGAGAGTGAAGAGACTCAGTTCAAACTGTCACAGGACAGAGAGTGAAGAGACTCAGTTCAAACTGTCACAGGACAGAGAGTGAAGAGACTCAGTTCAAACTGTCACAGGACAGAGAGTGAAGAGACTCAGTTCAAACTGTCACAGGACAGAGAGTGAAGAGACTCAGTTCAAACTGTCACAGGACAGAGAGTGAAGAGACTCAGTTCAAACTGTCACAGGACAGAGAGTGAAGAGACTCAGTTCAAACTGTCACAGGACAGAGAGTGAAGAGACTCAGTTCAAACTGTCACAGGACAGAGAGTGAAGAGACTCAGTTCAAACTGTCACAGGACAGAGAGTGAAGAGACTCAGTTCAAACTGTCACAGGACAGAGAGTGAAGAGACTCAGTTCAAACTGTCACAGGACAGAGAGTGAAGAGACTCAGTTCAAACTGTCACAGGACAGAGAGTGAAGAGACTCAGTTCAAACTGTCACAGGACAGAGAGTGAAGAGACTCAGTTCAAACTGTCACAGGACAGAGAGTGAAGAGACTCAGTTCAAACTGTCACAGGACAGAGAGTGAAGAGACTCAGTTCAAACTGTCACAGGACAGAGAGTGAAGAGACTCAGTTCAAACTGTCACAGGACAGAGAGTGAAGAGACTCAGTTCAAACTGTCACAGGACAGAGAGTGAAGAGACTCAGTTCAAACTGTCACAGGACAGAGAGTGAAGAGACTCAGTTCAAACTGTCACAGGACAGAGAGTGAAGAGACTCAGTTCAAACTGTCACAGGACAGAGAGTGAAGAGACTCAGTTCAAACTGTCACAGGACAGAGAGTGAAGAGACTCAGTTCAAACTGTCACAGGACAGAGAGTGAAGAGACTCAGTTCAAACTGTCACAGGACAGAGAGTGAAGAGACTCAGTTCAAACTGTCACAGGACAGAGAGTGAAGAGACTCAGTTCAAACTGTCACAGGACAGAGAGTGAAGAGACTCAGTTCAAACTGTCACAGGACAGAGAGTGAAGAGACTCAGTTCAAACTGTCACAGGACAGAGAGTGAAGAGACTCAGTTCAAACTGTCACAGGACAGAGAGTGAAGAGACTCAGTTCAAACTGTCACAGGACAGAGAGTGAAGAGACTCAGTTCAAACTGTCACAGGACAGAGAGTGAAGAGACTCAGTTCAAACTGTCACAGGACAGAGAGTGAAGAGACTCAGTTCAAACTGTCACAGGACAGAGAGTGAAGAGACTCAGTTCAAACTGTCACAGGACAGAGAGTGAAGAGACTCAGTTCAAACTGTCACAGGACAGAGAGTGAAGAGACTCAGTTCAAACTGTCACAGGACAGAGAGTGAAGAGACTCAGTTCAAACTGTCACAGGACAGAGAGTGAAGAGACTCAGTTCAAACTGTCACAGGACAGAGAGTGAAGAGACTCAGTTCAAACTGTCACAGGACAGAGAGTGAAGAGACTCAGTTCAAACTGTCACAGGACAGAGAGTGAAGAGACTCAGTTCAAACTGTCACAGGACAGAGAGTGAAGAGACTCAGTTCAAACTGTCACAGGACAGAGAGTGAAGAGACTCAGTTCAAACTGTCACAGGACAGAGAGTGAAGAGACTCAGTTCAAACTGTCACAGGACAGAGAGTGAAGAGACTCAGTTCAAACTGTCACAGGACAGAGAGTGAAGAGACTCAGTTCAAACTGTCACAGGACAGAGAGTGAAGAGACTCAGTTCAAACTGTCACAGGACAGAGAGTGAAGAGACTCAGTTCAAACTGTCACAGGACAGAGAGTGAAGAGACTCAGTTCAAACTGTCACAGGACAGAGAGTGAAGAGACTCAGTTCAAACTGTCACAGGACAGAGAGTGAAGAGACTCAGTTCAAACTGTCACAGGACAGAGAGTGAAGAGACTCAGTTCAAACTGTCACAGGACAGAGAGTGAAGAGACTCAGTTCAAACTGTCACAGGACAGAGAGTGAAGAGACTCAGTTCAAACTGTCACAGGACAGAGAGTGAAGAGACTCAGTTCAAACTGTCACAGGACAGAGAGTGAAGAGACTCAGTTCAAACTGTCACAGGACAGAGAGTGAAGAGACTCAGTTCAAACTGTCACAGGACAGAGAGTGAAGAGACTCAGTTCAAACTGTCACAGGACAGAGAGTGAAGAGACTCAGTTCAAACTGTCACAGGACAGAGAGTGAAGAGACTCAGTTCAAACTGTCACAGGACAGAGAGTGAAGAGACTCAGTTCAAACTGTCACAGGACAGAGAGTGAAGAGACTCAGTTCAAACTGTCACAGGACAGAGAGTGAAGAGACTCAGTTCAAACTGTCACAGGACAGAGAGTGAAGAGACTCAGTTCAAACTGTCACAGGACAGAGAGTGAAGAGACTCAGTTCAAACTGTCACAGGACAGAGAGTGAAGAGACTCAGTTCAAACTGTCACAGGACAGAGAGTGAAGAGACTCAGTTCAAACTGTCACAGGACAGAGAGTGAAGAGACTCAGTTCAAACTGTCACAGGACAGAGAGTGAAGAGACTCAGTTCAAACTGTCACAGGACAGAGAGTGAAGAGACTCAGTTCAAACTGTCACAGGACAGAGAGTGAAGAGACTCAGTTCAAACTGTCACAGGACAGAGAGTGAAGAGACTCAGTTCAAACTGTCACAGGACAGAGAGTGAAGAGACTCAGTTCAAACTGTCACAGGACAGAGAGTGAAGAGACTCAGTTCAAACTGTCACAGGACAGAGAGTGAAGAGACTCAGTTCAAACTGTCACAGGACAGAGAGTGAAGAGACTCAGTTCAAACTGTCACAGGACAGAGAGTGAAGAGACTCAGTTCAAACTGTCACAGGACAGAGAGTGAAGAGACTCAGTTCAAACTGTCACAGGACAGAGAGTGAAGAGACTCAGTTCAAACTGTCACAGGACAGAGAGTGAAGAGACTCAGTTCAAACTGTCACAGGACAGAGAGTGAAGAGACTCAGTTCAAACTGTCACAGGACAGAGAGTGAAGAGACTCAGTTCAAACTGTCACAGGACAGAGAGTGAAGAGACTCAGTTCAAACTGTCACAGGACAGAGAGTGAAGAGACTCAGTTCAAACTGTCACAGGACAGAGAGTGAAGAGACTCAGTTCAAACTGTCACAGGACAGAGAGTGAAGAGACTCAGTTCAAACTGTCACAGGACAGAGAGTGAAGAGACTCAGTTCAAACTGTCACAGGACAGAGAGTGAAGAGACTCAGTTCAAACTGTCACAGGACAGAGAGTGAAGAGACTCAGTTCAAACTGTCACAGGACAGAGAGTGAAGAGACTCAGTTCAAACTGTCACAGGACAGAGAGTGAAGAGACTCAGTTCAAACTGTCACAGGACAGAGAGTGAAGAGACTCAGTTCAAACTGTCACAGGACAGAGAGTGAAGAGACTCAGTTCAAACTGTCACAGGACAGAGAGTGAAGAGACTCAGTTCAAACTGTCACAGGACAGAGAGTGAAGAGACTCAGTTCAAACTGTCACAGGACAGAGAGTGAAGAGACTCAGTTCAAACTGTCACAGGACAGAGAGTGAAGAGACTCAGTTCAAACTGTCACAGGACAGAGAGTGAAGAGACTCAGTTCAAACTGTCACAGGACAGAGAGTGAAGAGACTCAGTTCAAACTGTCACAGGACAGAGAGTGAAGAGACTCAGTTCAAACTGTCACAGGACAGAGAGTGAAGAGACTCAGTTCAAACTGTCACAGGACAGAGAGTGAAGAGACTCAGTTCAAACTGTCACAGGACAGAGAGTGAAGAGACTCAGTTCAAACTGTCACAGGACAGAGAGTGAAGAGACTCAGTTCAAACTGTCACAGGACAGAGAGTGAAGAGACTCAGTTCAAACTGTCACAGGACAGAGAGTGAAGAGACTCAGTTCAAACTGTCACAGGACAGAGAGTGAAGAGACTCAGTTCAAACTGTCACAGGACAGAGAGTGAAGAGACTCAGTTCAAACTGTCACAGGACAGAGAGTGAAGAGACTCAGTTCAAACTGTCACAGGACAGAGAGTGAAGAGACTCAGTTCAAACTGTCACAGGACAGAGAGTGAAGAGACTCAGTTCAAACTGTCACAGGACAGAGAGTGAAGAGACTCAGTTCAAACTGTCACAGGACAGAGAGTGAAGAGACTCAGTTCAAACTGTCACAGGACAGAGAGTGAAGAGACTCAGTTCAAACTGTCACAGGACAGAGAGTGAAGAGACTCAGTTCAAACTGTCACAGGACAGAGAGTGAAGAGACTCAGTTCAAACTGTCACAGGACAGAGAGTGAAGAGACTCAGTTCAAACTGTCACAGGACAGAGAGTGAAGAGACTCAGTTCAAACTGTCACAGGACAGAGAGTGAAGAGACTCAGTTCAAACTGTCACAGGACAGAGAGTGAAGAGACTCAGTTCAAACTGTCACAGGACAGAGAGTGAAGAGACTCAGTTCAAACTGTCACAGGACAGAGAGTGAAGAGACTCAGTTCAAACTGTCACAGGACAGAGAGTGAAGAGACTCAGTTCAAACTGTCACAGGACAGAGAGTGAAGAGACTCAGTTCAAACTGTCACAGGACAGAGAGTGAAGAGACTCAGTTCAAACTGTCACAGGACAGAGAGTGAAGAGACTCAGTTCAAACTGTCACAGGACAGAGAGTGAAGAGACTCAGTTCAAACTGTCACAGGACAGAGAGTGAAGAGACTCAGTTCAAACTGTCACAGGACAGAGAGTGAAGAGACTCAGTTCAAACTGTCACAGGACAGAGAGTGAAGAGACTCAGTTCAAACTGTCACAGGACAGAGAGTGAAGAGACTCAGTTCAAACTGTCACAGGACAGAGAGTGAAGAGACTCAGTTCAAACTGTCACAGGACAGAGAGTGAAGAGACTCAGTTCAAACTGTCACAGGACAGAGAGTGAAGAGACTCAGTTCAAACTGTCACAGGACAGAGAGTGAAGAGACTCAGTTCAAACTGTCACAGGACAGAGAGTGAAGAGACTCAGTTCAAACTGTCACAGGACAGAGAGTGAAGAGACTCAGTTCAAACTGTCACAGGACAGAGAGTGAAGAGACTCAGTTCAAACTGTCACAGGACAGAGAGTGAAGAGACTCAGTTCAAACTGTCACAGGACAGAGAGTGAAGAGACTCAGTTCAAACTGTCACAGGACAGAGAGTGAAGAGACTCAGTTCAAACTGTCACAGGACAGAGAGTGAAGAGACTCAGTTCAAACTGTCACAGGACAGAGAGTGAAGAGACTCAGTTCAAACTGTCACAGGACAGAGAGTGAAGAGACTCAGTTCAAACTGTCACAGGACAGAGAGTGAAGAGACTCAGTTCAAACTGTCACAGGACAGAGAGTGAAGAGACTCAGTTCAAACTGTCACAGGACAGAGAGTGAAGAGACTCAGTTCAAACTGTCACAGGACAGAGAGTGAAGAGACTCAGTTCAAACTGTCACAGGACAGAGAGTGAAGAGACTCAGTTCAAACTGTCACAGGACAGAGAGTGAAGAGACTCAGTTCAAACTGTCACAGGACAGAGAGTGAAGAGACTCAGTTCAAACTGTCACAGGACAGAGAGTGAAGAGACTCAGTTCAAACTGTCACAGGACAGAGAGTGAAGAGACTCAGTTCAAACTGTCACAGGACAGAGAGTGAAGAGACTCAGTTCAAACTGTCACAGGACAGAGAGTGAAGAGACTCAGTTCAAACTGTCACAGGACAGAGAGTGAAGAGACTCAGTTCAAACTGTCACAGGACAGAGAGTGAAGAGACTCAGTTCAAACTGTCACAGGACAGAGAGTGAAGAGACTCAGTTCAAACTGTCACAGGACAGAGAGTGAAGAGACTCAGTTCAAACTGTCACAGGACAGAGAGTGAAGAGACTCAGTTCAAACTGTCACAGGACAGAGAGTGAAGAGACTCAGTTCAAACTGTCACAGGACAGAGAGTGAAGAGACTCAGTTCAAACTGTCACAGGACAGAGAGTGAAGAGACTCAGTTCAAACTGTCACAGGACAGAGAGTGAAGAGACTCAGTTCAAACTGTCACAGGACAGAGAGTGAAGAGACTCAGTTCAAACTGTCACAGGACAGAGAGTGAAGAGACTCAGTTCAAACTGTCACAGGACAGAGAGTGAAGAGACTCAGTTCAAACTGTCACAGGACAGAGAGTGAAGAGACTCAGTTCAAACTGTCACAGGACAGAGAGTGAAGAGACTCAGTTCAAACTGTCACAGGACAGAGAGTGAAGAGACTCAGTTCAAACTGTCACAGGACAGAGAGTGAAGAGACTCAGTTCAAACTGTCACAGGACAGAGAGTGAAGAGACTCAGTTCAAACTGTCACAGGACAGAGAGTGAAGAGACTCAGTTCAAACTGTCACAGGACAGAGAGTGAAGAGACTCAGTTCAAACTGTCACAGGACAGAGAGTGAAGAGACTCAGTTCAAACTGTCACAGGACAGAGAGTGAAGAGACTCAGTTCAAACTGTCACAGGACAGAGAGTGAAGAGACTCAGTTCAAACTGTCACAGGACAGAGAGTGAAGAGACTCAGTTCAAACTGTCACAGGACAGAGAGTGAAGAGACTCAGTTCAAACTGTCACAGGACAGAGAGTGAAGAGACTCAGTTCAAACTGTCACAGGACAGAGAGTGAAGAGACTCAGTTCAAACTGTCACAGGACAGAGAGTGAAGAGACTCAGTTCAAACTGTCACAGGACAGAGAGTGAAGAGACTCAGTTCAAACTGTCACAGGACAGAGAGTGAAGAGACTCAGTTCAAACTGTCACAGGACAGAGAGTGAAGAGACTCAGTTCAAACTGTCACAGGACAGAGAGTGAAGAGACTCAGTTCAAACTGTCACAGGACAGAGAGTGAAGAGACTCAGTTCAAACTGTCACAGGACAGAGAGTGAAGAGACTCAGTTCAAACTGTCACAGGACAGAGAGTGAAGAGACTCAGTTCAAACTGTCACAGGACAGAGAGTGAAGAGACTCAGTTCAAACTGTCACAGGACAGAGAGTGAAGAGACTCAGTTCAAACTGTCACAGGACAGAGAGTGAAGAGACTCAGTTCAAACTGTCACAGGACAGAGAGTGAAGAGACTCAGTTCAAACTGTCACAGGACAGAGAGTGAAGAGACTCAGTTCAAACTGTCACAGGACAGAGAGTGAAGAGACTCAGTTCAAACTGTCACAGGACAGAGAGTGAAGAGACTCAGTTCAAACTGTCACAGGACAGAGAGTGAAGAGACTCAGTTCAAACTGTCACAGGACAGAGAGTGAAGAGACTCAGTTCAAACTGTCACAGGACAGAGAGTGAAGAGACTCAGTTCAAACTGTCACAGGACAGAGAGTGAAGAGACTCAGTTCAAACTGTCACAGGACAGAGAGTGAAGAGACTCAGTTCAAACTGTCACAGGACAGAGAGTGAAGAGACTCAGTTCAAACTGTCACAGGACAGAGAGTGAAGAGACTCAGTTCAAACTGTCACAGGACAGAGAGTGAAGAGACTCAGTTCAAACTGTCACAGGACAGAGAGTGAAGAGACTCAGTTCAAACTGTCACAGGACAGAGAGTGAAGAGACTCAGTTCAAACTGTCACAGGACAGAGAGTGAAGAGACTCAGTTCAAACTGTCACAGGACAGAGAGTGAAGAGACTCAGTTCAAACTGTCACAGGACAGAGAGTGAAGAGACTCAGTTCAAACTGTCACAGGACAGAGAGTGAAGAGACTCAGTTCAAACTGTCACAGGACAGAGAGTGAAGAGACTCAGTTCAAACTGTCACAGGACAGAGAGTGAAGAGACTCAGTTCAAACTGTCACAGGACAGAGAGTGAAGAGACTCAGTTCAAACTGTCACAGGACAGAGAGTGAAGAGACTCAGTTCAAACTGTCACAGGACAGAGAGTGAAGAGACTCAGTTCAAACTGTCACAGGACAGAGAGTGAAGAGACTCAGTTCAAACTGTCACAGGACAGAGAGTGAAGAGACTCAGTTCAAACTGTCACAGGACAGAGAGTGAAGAGACTCAGTTCAAACTGTCACAGGACAGAGAGTGAAGAGACTCAGTTCAAACTGTCACAGGACAGAGAGTGAAGAGACTCAGTTCAAACTGTCACAGGACAGAGAGTGAAGAGACTCAGTTCAAACTGTCACAGGACAGAGAGTGAAGAGACTCAGTTCAAACTGTCACAGGACAGAGAGTGAAGAGACTCAGTTCAAACTGTCACAGGACAGAGAGTGAAGAGACTCAGTTCAAACTGTCACAGGACAGAGAGTGAAGAGACTCAGTTCAAACTGTCACAGGACAGAGAGTGAAGAGACTCAGTTCAAACTGTCACAGGACAGAGAGTGAAGAGACTCAGTTCAAACTGTCACAGGACAGAGAGTGAAGAGACTCAGTTCAAACTGTCACAGGACAGAGAGTGAAGAGACTCAGTTCAAACTGTCACAGGACAGAGAGTGAAGAGACTCAGTTCAAACTGTCACAGGACAGAGAGTGAAGAGACTCAGTTCAAACTGTCACAGGACAGAGAGTGAAGAGACTCAGTTCAAACTGTCACAGGACAGAGAGTGAAGAGACTCAGTTCAAACTGTCACAGGACAGAGAGTGAAGAGACTCAGTTCAAACTGTCACAGGACAGAGAGTGAAGAGACTCAGTTCAAACTGTCACAGGACAGAGAGTGAAGAGACTCAGTTCAAACTGTCACAGGACAGAGAGTGAAGAGACTCAGTTCAAACTGTCACAGGACAGAGAGTGAAGAGACTCAGTTCAAACTGTCACAGGACAGAGAGTGAAGAGACTCAGTTCAAACTGTCACAGGACAGAGAGTGAAGAGACTCAGTTCAAACTGTCACAGGACAGAGAGTGAAGAGACTCAGTTCAAACTGTCACAGGACAGAGAGTGAAGAGACTCAGTTCAAACTGTCACAGGACAGAGAGTGAAGAGACTCAGTTCAAACTGTCACAGGACAGAGAGTGAAGAGACTCAGTTCAAACTGTCACAGGACAGAGAGTGAAGAGACTCAGTTCAAACTGTCACAGGACAGAGAGTGAAGAGACTCAGTTCAAACTGTCACAGGACAGAGAGTGAAGAGACTCAGTTCAAACTGTCACAGGACAGAGAGTGAAGAGACTCAGTTCAAACTGTCACAGGACAGAGAGTGAAGAGACTCAGTTCAAACTGTCACAGGACAGAGAGTGAAGAGACTCAGTTCAAACTGTCACAGGACAGAGAGTGAAGAGACTCAGTTCAAACTGTCACAGGACAGAGAGTGAAGAGACTCAGTTCAAACTGTCACAGGACAGAGAGTGAAGAGACTCAGTTCAAACTGTCACAGGACAGAGAGTGAAGAGACTCAGTTCAAACTGTCACAGGACAGAGAGTGAAGAGACTCAGTTCAAACTGTCACAGGACAGAGAGTGAAGAGACTCAGTTCAAACTGTCACAGGACAGAGAGTGAAGAGACTCAGTTCAAACTGTCACAGGACAGAGAGTGAAGAGACTCAGTTCAAACTGTCACAGGACAGAGAGTGAAGAGACTCAGTTCAAACTGTCACAGGACAGAGAGTGAAGAGACTCAGTTCAAACTGTCACAGGACAGAGAGTGAAGAGACTCAGTTCAAACTGTCACAGGACAGAGAGTGAAGAGACTCAGTTCAAACTGTCACAGGACAGAGAGTGAAGAGACTCAGTTCAAACTGTCACAGGACAGAGAGTGAAGAGACTCAGTTCAAACTGTCACAGGACAGAGAGTGAAGAGACTCAGTTCAAACTGTCACAGGACAGAGAGTGAAGAGACTCAGTTCAAACTGTCACAGGACAGAGAGTGAAGAGACTCAGTTCAAACTGTCACAGGACAGAGAGTGAAGAGACTCAGTTCAAACTGTCACAGGACAGAGAGTGAAGAGACTCAGTTCAAACTGTCACAGGACAGAGAGTGAAGAGACTCAGTTCAAACTGTCACAGGACAGAGAGTGAAGAGACTCAGTTCAAACTGTCACAGGACAGAGAGTGAAGAGACTCAGTTCAAACTGTCACAGGACAGAGAGTGAAGAGACTCAGTTCAAACTGTCACAGGACAGAGAGTGAAGAGACTCAGTTCAAACTGTCACAGGACAGAGAGTGAAGAGACTCAGTTCAAACTGTCACAGGACAGAGAGTGAAGAGACTCAGTTCAAACTGTCACAGGACAGAGAGTGAAGAGACTCAGTTCAAACTGTCACAGGACAGAGAGTGAAGAGACTCAGTTCAAACTGTCACAGGACAGAGAGTGAAGAGACTCAGTTCAAACTGTCACAGGACAGAGAGTGAAGAGACTCAGTTCAAACTGTCACAGGACAGAGAGTGAAGAGACTCAGTTCAAACTGTCACAGGACAGAGAGTGAAGAGACTCAGTTCAAACTGTCACAGGACAGAGAGTGAAGAGACTCAGTTCAAACTGTCACAGGACAGAGAGTGAAGAGACTCAGTTCAAACTGTCACAGGACAGAGAGTGAAGAGACTCAGTTCAAACTGTCACAGGACAGAGAGTGAAGAGACTCAGTTCAAACTGTCACAGGACAGAGAGTGAAGAGACTCAGTTCAAACTGTCACAGGACAGAGAGTGAAGAGACTCAGTTCAAACTGTCACAGGACAGAGAGTGAAGAGACTCAGTTCAAACTGTCACAGGACAGAGAGTGAAGAGACTCAGTTCAAACTGTCACAGGACAGAGAGTGAAGAGACTCAGTTCAAACTGTCACAGGACAGAGAGTGAAGAGACTCAGTTCAAACTGTCACAGGACAGAGAGTGAAGAGACTCAGTTCAAACTGTCACAGGACAGAGAGTGAAGAGACTCAGTTCAAACTGTCACAGGACAGAGAGTGAAGAGACTCAGTTCAAACTGTCACAGGACAGAGAGTGAAGAGACTCAGTTCAAACTGTCACAGGACAGAGAGTGAAGAGACTCAGTTCAAACTGTCACAGGACAGAGAGTGAAGAGACTCAGTTCAAACTGTCACAGGACAGAGAGTGAAGAGACTCAGTTCAAACTGTCACAGGACAGAGAGTGAAGAGACTCAGTTCAAACTGTCACAGGACAGAGAGTGAAGAGACTCAGTTCAAACTGTCACAGGACAGAGAGTGAAGAGACTCAGTTCAAACTGTCACAGGACAGAGAGTGAAGAGACTCAGTTCAAACTGTCACAGGACAGAGAGTGAAGAGACTCAGTTCAAACTGTCACAGGACAGAGAGTGAAGAGACTCAGTTCAAACTGTCACAGGACAGAGAGTGAAGAGACTCAGTTCAAACTGTCACAGGACAGAGAGTGAAGAGACTCAGTTCAAACTGTCACAGGACAGAGAGTGAAGAGACTCAGTTCAAACTGTCACAGGACAGAGAGTGAAGAGACTCAGTTCAAACTGTCACAGGACAGAGAGTGAAGAGACTCAGTTCAAACTGTCACAGGACAGAGAGTGAAGAGACTCAGTTCAAACTGTCACAGGACAGAGAGTGAAGAGACTCAGTTCAAACTGTCACAGGACAGAGAGTGAAGAGACTCAGTTCAAACTGTCACAGGACAGAGAGTGAAGAGACTCAGTTCAAACTGTCACAGGACAGAGAGTGAAGAGACTCAGTTCAAACTGTCACAGGACAGAGAGTGAAGAGACTCAGTTCAAACTGTCACAGGACAGAGAGTGAAGAGACTCAGTTCAAACTGTCACAGGACAGAGAGTGAAGAGACTCAGTTCAAACTGTCACAGGACAGAGAGTGAAGAGACTCAGTTCAAACTGTCACAGGACAGAGAGTGAAGAGACTCAGTTCAAACTGTCACAGGACAGAGAGTGAAGAGACTCAGTTCAAACTGTCACAGGACAGAGAGTGAAGAGACTCAGTTCAAACTGTCACAGGACAGAGAGTGAAGAGACTCAGTTCAAACTGTCACAGGACAGAGAGTGAAGAGACTCAGTTCAAACTGTCACAGGACAGAGAGTGAAGAGACTCAGTTCAAACTGTCACAGGACAGAGAGTGAAGAGACTCAGTTCAAACTGTCACAGGACAGAGAGTGAAGAGACTCAGTTCAAACTGTCACAGGACAGAGAGTGAAGAGACTCAGTTCAAACTGTCACAGGACAGAGAGTGAAGAGACTCAGTTCAAACTGTCACAGGACAGAGAGTGAAGAGACTCAGTTCAAACTGTCACAGGACAGAGAGTGAAGAGACTCAGTTCAAACTGTCACAGGACAGAGAGTGAAGAGACTCAGTTCAAACTGTCACAGGACAGAGAGTGAAGAGACTCAGTTCAAACTGTCACAGGACAGAGAGTGAAGAGACTCAGTTCAAACTGTCACAGGACAGAGAGTGAAGAGACTCAGTTCAAACTGTCACAGGACAGAGAGTGAAGAGACTCAGTTCAAACTGTCACAGGACAGAGAGTGAAGAGACTCAGTTCAAACTGTCACAGGACAGAGAGTGAAGAGACTCAGTTCAAACTGTCACAGGACAGAGAGTGAAGAGACTCAGTTCAAACTGTCACAGGACAGAGAGTGAAGAGACTCAGTTCAAACTGTCACAGGACAGAGAGTGAAGAGACTCAGTTCAAACTGTCACAGGACAGAGAGTGAAGAGACTCAGTTCAAACTGTCACAGGACAGAGAGTGAAGAGACTCAGTTCAAACTGTCACAGGACAGAGAGTGAAGAGACTCAGTTCAAACTGTCACAGGACAGAGAGTGAAGAGACTCAGTTCAAACTGTCACAGGACAGAGAGTGAAGAGACTCAGTTCAAACTGTCACAGGACAGAGAGTGAAGAGACTCAGTTCAAACTGTCACAGGACAGAGAGTGAAGAGACTCAGTTCAAACTGTCACAGGACAGAGAGTGAAGAGACTCAGTTCAAACTGTCACAGGACAGAGAGTGAAGAGACTCAGTTCAAACTGTCACAGGACAGAGAGTGAAGAGACTCAGTTCAAACTGTCACAGGACAGAGAGTGAAGAGACTCAGTTCAAACTGTCACAGGACAGAGAGTGAAGAGACTCAGTTCAAACTGTCACAGGACAGAGAGTGAAGAGACTCAGTTCAAACTGTCACAGGACAGAGAGTGAAGAGACTCAGTTCAAACTGTCACAGGACAGAGAGTGAAGAGACTCAGTTCAAACTGTCACAGGACAGAGAGTGAAGAGACTCAGTTCAAACTGTCACAGGACAGAGAGTGAAGAGACTCAGTTCAAACTGTCACAGGACAGAGAGTGAAGAGACTCAGTTCAAACTGTCACAGGACAGAGAGTGAAGAGACTCAGTTCAAACTGTCACAGGACAGAGAGTGAAGAGACTCAGTTCAAACTGTCACAGGACAGAGAGTGAAGAGACTCAGTTCAAACTGTCACAGGACAGAGAGTGAAGAGACTCAGTTCAAACTGTCACAGGACAGAGAGTGAAGAGACTCAGTTCAAACTGTCACAGGACAGAGAGTGAAGAGACTCAGTTCAAACTGTCACAGGACAGAGAGTGAAGAGACTCAGTTCAAACTGTCACAGGACAGAGAGTGAAGAGACTCAGTTCAAACTGTCACAGGACAGAGAGTGAAGAGACTCAGTTCAAACTGTCACAGGACAGAGAGTGAAGAGACTCAGTTCAAACTGTCACAGGACAGAGAGTGAAGAGACTCAGTTCAAACTGTCACAGGACAGAGAGTGAAGAGACTCAGTTCAAACTGTCACAGGACAGAGAGTGAAGAGACTCAGTTCAAACTGTCACAGGACAGAGAGTGAAGAGACTCAGTTCAAACTGTCACAGGACAGAGAGTGAAGAGACTCAGTTCAAACTGTCACAGGACAGAGAGTGAAGAGACTCAGTTCAAACTGTCACAGGACAGAGAGTGAAGAGACTCAGTTCAAACTGTCACAGGACAGAGAGTGAAGAGACTCAGTTCAAACTGTCACAGGACAGAGAGTGAAGAGACTCAGTTCAAACTGTCACAGGACAGAGAGTGAAGAGACTCAGTTCAAACTGTCACAGGACAGAGAGTGAAGAGACTCAGTTCAAACTGTCACAGGACAGAGAGTGAAGAGACTCAGTTCAAACTGTCACAGGACAGAGAGTGAAGAGACTCAGTTCAAACTGTCACAGGACAGAGAGTGAAGAGACTCAGTTCAAACTGTCACAGGACAGAGAGTGAAGAGACTCAGTTCAAACTGTCACAGGACAGAGAGTGAAGAGACTCAGTTCAAACTGTCACAGGACAGAGAGTGAAGAGACTCAGTTCAAACTGTCACAGGACAGAGAGTGAAGAGACTCAGTTCAAACTGTCACAGGACAGAGAGTGAAGAGACTCAGTTCAAACTGTCACAGGACAGAGAGTGAAGAGACTCAGTTCAAACTGTCACAGGACAGAGAGTGAAGAGACTCAGTTCAAACTGTCACAGGACAGAGAGTGAAGAGACTCAGTTCAAACTGTCACAGGACAGAGAGTGAAGAGACTCAGTTCAAACTGTCACAGGACAGAGAGTGAAGAGACTCAGTTCAAACTGTCACAGGACAGAGAGTGAAGAGACTCAGTTCAAACTGTCACAGGACAGAGAGTGAAGAGACTCAGTTCAAACTGTCACAGGACAGAGAGTGAAGAGACTCAGTTCAAACTGTCACAGGACAGAGAGTGAAGAGACTCAGTTCAAACTGTCACAGGACAGAGAGTGAAGAGACTCAGTTCAAACTGTCACAGGACAGAGAGTGAAGAGACTCAGTTCAAACTGTCACAGGACAGAGAGTGAAGAGACTCAGTTCAAACTGTCACAGGACAGAGAGTGAAGAGACTCAGTTCAAACTGTCACAGGACAGAGAGTGAAGAGACTCAGTTCAAACTGTCACAGGACAGAGAGTGAAGAGACTCAGTTCAAACTGTCACAGGACAGAGAGTGAAGAGACTCAGTTCAAACTGTCACAGGACAGAGAGTGAAGAGACTCAGTTCAAACTGTCACAGGACAGAGAGTGAAGAGACTCAGTTCAAACTGTCACAGGACAGAGAGTGAAGAGACTCAGTTCAAACTGTCACAGGACAGAGAGTGAAGAGACTCAGTTCAAACTGTCACAGGACAGAGAGTGAAGAGACTCAGTTCAAACTGTCACAGGACAGAGAGTGAAGAGACTCAGTTCAAACTGTCACAGGACAGAGAGTGAAGAGACTCAGTTCAAACTGTCACAGGACAGAGAGTGAAGAGACTCAGTTCAAACTGTCACAGGACAGAGAGTGAAGAGACTCAGTTCAAACTGTCACAGGACAGAGAGTGAAGAGACTCAGTTCAAACTGTCACAGGACAGAGAGTGAAGAGACTCAGTTCAAACTGTCACAGGACAGAGAGTGAAGAGACTCAGTTCAAACTGTCACAGGACAGAGAGTGAAGAGACTCAGTTCAAACTGTCACAGGACAGAGAGTGAAGAGACTCAGTTCAAACTGTCACAGGACAGAGAGTGAAGAGACTCAGTTCAAACTGTCACAGGACAGAGAGTGAAGAGACTCAGTTCAAACTGTCACAGGACAGAGAGTGAAGAGACTCAGTTCAAACTGTCACAGGACAGAGAGTGAAGAGACTCAGTTCAAACTGTCACAGGACAGAGAGTGAAGAGACTCAGTTCAAACTGTCACAGGACAGAGAGTGAAGAGACTCAGTTCAAACTGTCACAGGACAGAGAGTGAAGAGACTCAGTTCAAACTGTCACAGGACAGAGAGTGAAGAGACTCAGTTCAAACTGTCACAGGACAGAGAGTGAAGAGACTCAGTTCAAACTGTCACAGGACAGAGAGTGAAGAGACTCAGTTCAAACTGTCACAGGACAGAGAGTGAAGAGACTCAGTTCAAACTGTCACAGGACAGAGAGTGAAGAGACTCAGTTCAAACTGTCACAGGACAGAGAGTGAAGAGACTCAGTTCAAACTGTCACAGGACAGAGAGTGAAGAGACTCAGTTCAAACTGTCACAGGACAGAGAGTGAAGAGACTCAGTTCAAACTGTCACAGGACAGAGAGTGAAGAGACTCAGTTCAAACTGTCACAGGACAGAGAGTGAAGAGACTCAGTTCAAACTGTCACAGGACAGAGAGTGAAGAGACTCAGTTCAAACTGTCACAGGACAGAGAGTGAAGAGACTCAGTTCAAACTGTCACAGGACAGAGAGTGAAGAGACTCAGTTCAAACTGTCACAGGACAGAGAGTGAAGAGACTCAGTTCAAACTGTCACAGGACAGAGAGTGAAGAGACTCAGTTCAAACTGTCACAGGACAGAGAGTGAAGAGACTCAGTTCAAACTGTCACAGGACAGAGAGTGAAGAGACTCAGTTCAAACTGTCACAGGACAGAGAGTGAAGAGACTCAGTTCAAACTGTCACAGGACAGAGAGTGAAGAGACTCAGTTCAAACTGTCACAGGACAGAGAGTGAAGAGACTCAGTTCAAACTGTCACAGGACAGAGAGTGAAGAGACTCAGTTCAAACTGTCACAGGACAGAGAGTGAAGAGACTCAGTTCAAACTGTCACAGGACAGAGAGTGAAGAGACTCAGTTCAAACTGTCACAGGACAGAGAGTGAAGAGACTCAGTTCAAACTGTCACAGGACAGAGAGTGAAGAGACTCAGTTCAAACTGTCACAGGACAGAGAGTGAAGAGACTCAGTTCAAACTGTCACAGGACAGAGAGTGAAGAGACTCAGTTCAAACTGTCACAGGACAGAGAGTGAAGAGACTCAGTTCAAACTGTCACAGGACAGAGAGTGAAGAGACTCAGTTCAAACTGTCACAGGACAGAGAGTGAAGAGACTCAGTTCAAACTGTCACAGGACAGAGAGTGAAGAGACTCAGTTCAAACTGTCACAGGACAGAGAGTGAAGAGACTCAGTTCAAACTGTCACAGGACAGAGAGTGAAGAGACTCAGTTCAAACTGTCACAGGACAGAGAGTGAAGAGACTCAGTTCAAACTGTCACAGGACAGAGAGTGAAGAGACTCAGTTCAAACTGTCACAGGACAGAGAGTGAAGAGACTCAGTTCAAACTGTCACAGGACAGAGAGTGAAGAGACTCAGTTCAAACTGTCACAGGACAGAGAGTGAAGAGACTCAGTTCAAACTGTCACAGGACAGAGAGTGAAGAGACTCAGTTCAAACTGTCACAGGACAGAGAGTGAAGAGACTCAGTTCAAACTGTCACAGGACAGAGAGTGAAGAGACTCAGTTCAAACTGTCACAGGACAGAGAGTGAAGAGACTCAGTTCAAACTGTCACAGGACAGAGAGTGAAGAGACTCAGTTCAAACTGTCAGGACAGAGAGTGAAGAGACTCAGTTCAAACTGTCACAGGACAGAGAGTGAAGAGACTCAGTTCAAACTGTCACAGGACAGAGAGTGAAGAGACTCAGTTCAAACTGTCACAGGACAGAGAGTGAAGAGACTCAGTTCAAACTGTCACAGGACAGAGAGTGAAGAGACTCAGTTCAAACTGTCACAGGACAGAGAGTGAAGAGACTCAGTTCAAACTGTCACAGGACAGAGAGTGAAGAGACTCAGTTCAAACTGTCACAGGACAGAGAGTGAAGAGACTCAGTTCAAACTGTCACAGGACAGAGAGTGAAGAGACTCAGTTCAAACTGTCACAGGACAGAGAGTGAAGAGACTCAGTTCAAACTGTCACAGGACAGAGAGTGAAGAGACTCAGTTCAAACTGTCACAGGACAGAGAGTGAAGAGACTCAGTTCAAACTGTCACAGGACAGAGAGTGAAGAGACTCAGTTCAAACTGTCACAGGACAGAGAGTGAAGAGACTCAGTTCAAACTGTCACAGGACAGAGAGTGAAGAGACTCAGTTCAAACTGTCACAGGACAGAGAGTGAAGAGACTCAGTTCAAACTGTCACAGGACAGAGAGTGAAGAGACTCAGTTCAAACTGTCACAGGACAGAGAGTGAAGAGACTCAGTTCAAACTGTCACAGGACAGAGAGTGAAGAGACTCAGTTCAAACTGTCACAGGACAGAGAGTGAAGAGACTCAGTTCAAACTGTCACAGGACAGAGAGTGAAGAGACTCAGTTCAAACTGTCACAGGACAGAGAGTGAAGAGACTCAGTTCAAACTGTCACAGGACAGAGAGTGAAGAGACTCAGTTCAAACTGTCACAGGACAGAGAGTGAAGAGACTCAGTTCAAACTGTCACAGGACAGAGAGTGAAGAGACTCAGTTCAAACTGTCACAGGACAGAGAGTGAAGAGACTCAGTTCAAACTGTCACAGGACAGAGAGTGAAGAGACTCAGTTCAAACTGTCACAGGACAGAGAGTGAAGAGACTCAGTTCAAACTGTCACAGGACAGAGAGTGAAGAGACTCAGTTCAAACTGTCACAGGACAGAGAGTGAAGAGACTCAGTTCAAACTGTCACAGGACAGAGAGTGAAGAGACTCAGTTCAAACTGTCACAGGACAGAGAGTGAAGAGACTCAGTTCAAACTGTCACAGGACAGAGAGTGAAGAGACTCAGTTCAAACTGTCACAGGACAGAGAGTGAAGAGACTCAGTTCAAACTGTCACAGGACAGAGAGTGAAGAGACTCAGTTCAAACTGTCACAGGACAGAGAGTGAAGAGACTCAGTTCAAACTGTCACAGGACAGAGAGTGAAGAGACTCAGTTCAAACTGTCACAGGACAGAGAGTGAAGAGACTCAGTTCAAACTGTCACAGGACAGAGAGTGAAGAGACTCAGTTCAAACTGTCACAGGACAGAGAGTGAAGAGACTCAGTTCAAACTGTCACAGGAGAGAGTGAAGAGACTCAGTTCAAACTGTCACAGGACGAGAGAGGAGAGACTCAGTTCAAACTGTCACAGGGACAGAGAGTGAAGAGACTCAGTTCAAACTGTCACAGGACAGAGAGTGAAGAGACTCAGTTCAAACTGTCACAGGACAGAGAGTGAAGAGACTCAGTTCAAACTGTCACAGGACAGAGAGTGAAGAGACTCAGTTCAAACTGTCACAGGACAGAGAGTGAAGAGACTCAGTTCAAACTGTCACAGGACAGAGAGTGAAGAGACTCAGTTCAAACTGTCACAGGACAGAGAGTGAAGAGACTCAGTTCAAACTGTCACAGGACAGAGAGTGAAGAGACTCAGTTCAAACTGTCACAGGACAGAGAGTGAAGAGACTCAGTTCAAACTGTCACAGGACAGAGAGTGAAGAGACTCAGTTCAAACTGTCACAGGACAGAGAGTGAAGAGACTCAGTTCAAACTGTCACAGGACAGAGAGTGAAGAGACTCAGTTCAAACTGTCACAGGACAGAGAGTGAAGAGACTCAGTTCAAACTGTCACAGGACAGAGAGTGAAGAGACTCAGTTCAAACTGTCACAGGACGGAGTGAAGAGACTCAGTTCAAACTGTCACAGGACAGAGAGTGAAGAGACTCAGTTCAAACTGTCACAGGACAGAGAGTGAAGAGACTCAGTTCAAACTGTCACAGGACAGAGAGTGAAGAGACTCAGTTCAAACTGTCACAGGACAGAGAGTGAAGAGACTCAGTTCAAACTGTCACAGGACAGAGAGTGAAGAGACTCAGTTCAAACTGTCACAGGACAGAGAGTGAAGAGACTCAGTTCAAACTGTCACAGGACAGAGAGTGAAGAGACTCAGTTCAAACTGTCACAGGACGGAGAGTGAAGAGACTCAGTTCAAACTGTCACAGGACAGAGAGTGAAGAGACTCAGTTCAAACTGTCACAGGACAGAGAGTGAAGAGACTCAGTTCAAACTGTCACAGGACGGAGAGTGAAGAGACTCAGTTCAAACTGTCACAGGACAGAGAGTGAAGAGACTCAGTTCAAACTGTCACAGGACAGAGAGTGAAGAGACTCAGTTCAAACTGTCACAGGACAGAGAGTGAAGAGACTCAGTTCAAACTGTCACAGGACGGAGAGTGAAGAGACTCAGTTCAAACTGTCACAGGACAGAGAGTGAAGAGACTCAGTTCAAACTGTCACAGGACAGAGAGTGAAGAGACTCAGTTCAAACTGTCACAGGACGGAGAGTGAAGAGACTCAGTTCAAACTGTCACAGGACAGAGAGTGAAGAGACTCAGTTCAAACTGTCACAGGACAGAGAGTGAAGAGACTCAGTTCAAACTGTCACAGGACAGAGAGTGAAGAGACTCAGTTCAAACTGTCACAGGACAGAGAGTGAAGAGACTCAGTTCAAACTGTCACAGGACAGAGAGTGAAGAGACTCAGTTCAAACTGTCACAGGACAGAGAGTGAAGAGACTCAGTTCAAACTGTCACAGGACAGAGAGTGAAGAGACTCAGTTCAAACTGTCACAGGACAGAGAGTGAAGAGACTCAGTTCAAACTGTCACAGGACAGAGAGTGAAGAGACTCAGTTCAAACTGTCACAGGACAGAGAGTGAAGAGACTCAGTTCAAACTGTCACAGGACAGAGAGTGAAGAGACTCAGTTCAAACTGTCACAGGACAGAGAGTGAAGAGACTCAGTTCAAACTGTCACAGGACAGAGAGTGAAGAGACTCAGTTCAAACTGTCACAGGACAGAGAGTGAAGAGACTCAGTTCAAACTGTCACAGGACAGAGAGTGAAGAGACTCAGTTCAAACTGTCAGGACAGAGAGTGAAGAGACTCAGTTCAAACTGTCAGGACAGAGAGTGAAGAGACTCAGTTCAAACTGTCAGGACAGAGAGTGAAGAGACTCAGTTCAAACTGTCACAGGACAGAGAGTGAAGAGACTCAGTTCAAACTGTCACAGGACAGAGAGTGAAGAGACTCAGTTCAAACTGTCCAGGACAGAGAGTGAAGAGACTCAGTTCAAACTGTCACAGGACAGAGAGTGAAGAGACTCAGTTCAAACTGTCACAGGACAGAGAGTGAAGAGACTCAGTTCAAACTGTCACAGGACAGAGAGTGAAGAGACTCAGTTCAAACTGTCACAGGACAGAGAGTGAAGAGACTCAGTTCAAACTGTCACAGGACAGAGAGTGAAGAGACTCAGTTCAAACTGTCACAGGACAGAGAGTGAAGAGACTCAGTTCAAACTGTCACAGGACAGAGAGTGAAGAGACTCAGTTCAAACTGTCACAGGACAGAGAGTGAAGAGACTCAGTTCAAACTGTCACAGGACAGAGAGTGAAGAGACTCAGTTCAAACTGTCACAGGACAGAGAGTGAAGAGACTCAGTTCAAACTGTCACAGGACAGAGAGTGAAGAGACTCAGTTCAAACTGTCACAGGACAGAGAGTGAAGAGACTCAGTTCAAACTGTCACAGGACAGAGAGTGAAGAGACTCAGTTCAAACTGTCACAGGACAGAGAGTGAAGAGACTCAGTTCAAACTGTCACAGGACAGAGAGTGAAGAGACTCAGTTCAAACTGTCACAGGACAGAGAGTGAAGAGACTCAGTTCAAACTGTCACAGGACAGAGAGTGAAGAGACTCAGTTCAAACTGTCACAGGACAGAGAGTGAAGAGACTCAGTTCAAACTGTCACAGGACAGAGAGTGAAGAGACTCAGTTCAAACTGTCACAGGACAGAGAGTGAAGAGACTCAGTTCAAACTGTCACAGGACAGAGAGTGAAGAGACTCAGTTCAAACTGTCACAGGACAGAGAGTGAAGAGACTCAGTTCAAACTGTCACAGGACAGAGAGTGAAGAGACTCAGTTCAAACTGTCACAGGACAGAGAGTGAAGAGACTCAGTTCAAACTGTCACAGGACAGAGAGTGAAGAGACTCAGTTCAAACTGTCACAGGACAGAGAGTGAAGAGACTCAGTTCAAACTGTCACAGGACAGAGAGTGAAGAGACTCAGTTCAAACTGTCACAGGACAGAGAGTGAAGAGACTCAGTTCAAACTGTCACAGGACAGAGAGTGAAGAGACTCAGTTCAAACTGTCACAGGACAGAGAGTGAAGAGACTCAGTTCAAACTGTCACAGGACAGAGAGTGAAGAGACTCAGTTCAAACTGTCACAGGACAGAGAGTGAAGAGACTCAGTTCAAACTGTCACAGGACAGAGAGTGAAGAGACTCAGTTCAAACTGTCACAGGACAGAGAGTGAAGAGACTCAGTTCAAACTGTCACAGGACAGAGAGTGAAGAGACTCAGTTCAAACTGTCACAGGACAGAGAGTGAAGAGACTCAGTTCAAACTGTCACAGGACAGAGAGTGAAGAGACTCAGTTCAAACTGTCACAGGACAGAGAGTGAAGAGACTCAGTTCAAACTGTCACAGGACAGAGAGTGAAGAGACTCAGTTCAAACTGTCACAGGACAGAGAGTGAAGAGACTCAGTTCAAACTGTCACAGGACAGAGAGTGAAGAGACTCAGTTCAAACTGTCACAGGACAGAGAGTGAAGAGACTCAGTTCAAACTGTCACAGGACAGAGAGTGAAGAGACTCAGTTCAAACTGTCACAGGACAGAGAGTGAAGAGACTCAGTTCAAACTGTCACAGGACAGAGAGTGAAGAGACTCAGTTCAAACTGTCACAGGACAGAGAGTGAAGAGACTCAGTTCAAACTGTCACAGGACAGAGAGTGAAGAGACTCAGTTCAAACTGTCACAGGACAGAGAGTGAAGAGACTCAGTTCAAACTGTCACAGGACAGAGAGTGAAGAGACTCAGTTCAAACTGTCACAGGACAGAGAGTGAAGAGACTCAGTTCAAACTGTCACAGGACAGAGAGTGAAGAGACTCAGTTCAAACTGTCACAGGACAGAGAGTGAAGAGACTCAGTTCAAACTGTCACAGGACAGAGAGTGAAGAGACTCAGTTCAAACTGTCACAGGACAGAGAGTGAAGAGACTCAGTTCAAACTGTCACAGGACAGAGAGTGAAGAGACTCAGTTCAAACTGTCACAGGACAGAGAGTGAAGAGACTCAGTTCAAACTGTCACAGGACAGAGAGTGAAGAGACTCAGTTCAAACTGTCACAGGACAGAGAGTGAAGAGACTCAGTTCAAACTGTCACAGGACAGAGAGTGAAGAGACTCAGTTCAAACTGTCACAGGACAGAGAGTGAAGAGACTCAGTTCAAACTGTCACAGGACAGAGAGTGAAGAGACTCAGTTCAAACTGTCACAGGACAGAGAGTGAAGAGACTCAGTTCAAACTGTCACAGGACAGAGAGTGAAGAGACTCAGTTCAAACTGTCACAGGACAGAGAGTGAAGAGACTCAGTTCAAACTGTCACAGGACAGAGAGTGAAGAGACTCAGTTCAAACTGTCACAGGACAGAGAGTGAAGAGACTCAGTTCAAACTGTCACAGGACAGAGAGTGAAGAGACTCAGTTCAAACTGTCACAGGACAGAGAGTGAAGAGACTCAGTTCAAACTGTCACAGGACAGAGAGTGAAGAGACTCAGTTCAAACTGTCACAGGACAGAGAGTGAAGAGACTCAGTTCAAACTGTCACAGGACAGAGAGTGAAGAGACTCAGTTCAAACTGTCACAGGACAGAGAGTGAAGAGACTCAGTTCAAACTGTCACAGGACAGAGAGTGAAGAGACTCAGTTCAAACTGTCACAGGACAGAGAGTGAAGAGACTCAGTTCAAACTGTCACAGGACAGAGAGTGAAGAGACTCAGTTCAAACTGTCACAGGACAGAGAGTGAAGAGACTCAGTTCAAACTGTCACAGGACAGAGAGTGAAGAGACTCAGTTCAAACTGTCACAGGACAGAGAGTGAAGAGACTCAGTTCAAACTGTCACAGGACAGAGAGTGAAGAGACTCAGTTCAAACTGTCACAGGACAGAGAGTGAAGAGACTCAGTTCAAACTGTCACAGGACAGAGAGTGAAGAGACTCAGTTCAAACTGTCACAGGACAGAGAGTGAAGAGACTCAGTTCAAACTGTCACAGGACAGAGAGTGAAGAGACTCAGTTCAAACTGTCACAGGACAGAGAGTGAAGAGACTCAGTTCAAACTGTCACAGGACAGAGAGTGAAGAGACTCAGTTCAAACTGTCACAGGACAGAGAGTGAAGAGACTCAGTTCAAACTGTCACAGGACAGAGAGTGAAGAGACTCAGTTCAAACTGTCACAGGACAGAGAGTGAAGAGACTCAGTTCAAACTGTCACAGGACAGAGAGTGAAGAGACTCAGTTCAAACTGTCACAGGACAGAGAGTGAAGAGACTCAGTTCAAACTGTCACAGGACAGAGAGTGAAGAGACTCAGTTCAAACTGTCACAGGACAGAGAGTGAAGAGACTCAGTTCAAACTGTCACAGGACAGAGAGTGAAGAGACTCAGTTCAAACTGTCACAGGACAGAGAGTGAAGAGACTCAGTTCAAACTGTCACAGGACAGAGAGTGAAGAGACTCAGTTCAAACTGTCACAGGACAGAGAGTGAAGAGACTCAGTTCAAACTGTCACAGGACAGAGAGTGAAGAGACTCAGTTCAAACTGTCACAGGACAGAGAGTGAAGAGACTCAGTTCAAACTGTCACAGGACGGAGAGTGAAGAGACTCAGTTCAAACTGTCACAGGACAGAGAGTGAAGAGACTCAGTTCAAACTGTCACAGGACAGAGAGTGAAGAGACTCAGTTCAAACTGTCACAGGACAGAGAGTGAAGAGACTCAGTTCAAACTGTCACAGGACAGAGAGTGAAGAGACTCAGTTCAAACTGTCACAGGACAGAGAGTGAAGAGACTCAGTTCAAACTGTCACAGGACAGAGAGTGAAGAGACTCAGTTCAAACTGTCACAGGACAGAGAGTGAAGAGACTCAGTTCAAACTGTCACAGGACGGAGAGTGAAGAGACTCAGTTCAAACTGTCACAGGACAGAGAGTGAAGAGACTCAGTTCAAACTGTCACAGGACAGAGAGTGAAGAGACTCAGTTCAAACTGTCACAGGACAGAGAGTGAAGAGACTCAGTTCAAACTGTCACAGGACAGAGAGTGAAGAGACTCAGTTCAAACTGTCACAGGACAGAGAGTGAAGAGACTCAGTTCAAACTGTCACAGGACAGAGAGTGAAGAGACTCAGTTCAAACTGTCACAGGACAGAGAGTGAAGAGACTCAGTTCAAACTGTCACAGGACAGAGAGTGAAGAGACTCAGTTCAAACTGTCACAGGACAGAGAGTGAAGAGACTCAGTTCAAACTGTCACAGGACAGAGAGTGAAGAGACTCAGTTCAAACTGTCACAGGACAGAGAGTGAAGAGACTCAGTTCAAACTGTCACAGGACAGAGAGTGAAGAGACTCAGTTCAAACTGTCACAGGACAGAGAGTGAAGAGACTCAGTTCAAACTGTCACAGGACAGAGAGTGAAGAGACTCAGTTCAAACTGTCACAGGACAGAGAGTGAAGAGACTCAGTTCAAACTGTCACAGGACAGAGAGTGAAGAGACTCAGTTCAAACTGTCACAGGACAGAGAGTGAAGAGACTCAGTTCAAACTGTCACAGGACAGAGAGTGAAGAGACTCAGTTCAAACTGTCACAGGACAGAGAGTGAAGAGACTCAGTTCAAACTGTCACAGGACAGAGAGTGAAGAGACTCAGTTCAAACTGTCACAGGACAGAGAGTGAAGAGACTCAGTTCAAACTGTCACAGGACAGAGAGTGAAGAGACTCAGTTCAAACTGTCACAGGACAGAGAGTGAAGAGACTCAGTTCAAACTGTCACAGGACAGAGAGTGAAGAGACTCAGTTCAAACTGTCACAGGACAGAGAGTGAAGAGACTCAGTTCAAACTGTCACAGGACAGAGAGTGAAGAGACTCAGTTCAAACTGTCACAGGACAGAGAGTGAAGAGACTCAGTTCAAACTGTCACAGGACAGAGAGTGAAGAGACTCAGTTCAAACTGTCACAGGACAGAGAGTGAAGAGACTCAGTTCAAACTGTCACAGGACAGAGAGTGAAGAGACTCAGTTCAAACTGTCACAGGACGAGAGTGAAGAGACTCAGTTCAAACTGTCACAGGACAGAGAGTGAAGAGACTCAGTTCAAACTGTCACAGGACAGAGAGTGAAGAGACTCAGTTCAAACTGTCACAGGACAGAGAGTGAAGAGACTCAGTTCAAACTGTCACAGGACAGAGAGTGAAGAGACTCAGTTCAAACTGTCACAGGACAGAGAGTGAAGAGACTCAGTTCAAACTGTCACAGGACAGAGAGTGAAGAGACTCAGTTCAAACTGTCACAGGACAGAGAGTGAAGAGACTCAGTTCAAACTGTCACAGGACAGAGAGTGAAGAGACTCAGTTCAAACTGTCACAGGACAGAGAGTGAAGAGACTCAGTTCAAACTGTCACAGGACAGAGAGTGAAGAGACTCAGTTCAAACTGTCACAGGACAGAGAGTGAAGAGACTCAGTTCAAACTGTCACAGGACAGAGAGTGAAGAGACTCAGTTCAAACTGTCACAGGACAGAGAGTGAAGAGACTCAGTTCAAACTGTCACAGGACAGAGAGTGAAGAGACTCAGTTCAAACTGTCACAGGACAGAGAGTGAAGAGACTCAGTTCAAACTGTCACAGGACAGAGAGTGAAGAGACTCAGTTCAAACTGTCACAGGACAGAGAGTGAAGAGACTCAGTTCAAACTGTCACAGGACAGAGAGTGAAGAGACTCAGTTCAAACTGTCACAGGACAGAGAGTGAAGAGACTCAGTTCAAACTGTCACAGGACAGAGAGTGAAGAGACTCAGTTCAAACTGTCACAGGACAGAGAGTGAAGAGACTCAGTTCAAACTGTCACAGGACAGAGAGTGAAGAGACTCAGTTCAAACTGTCACAGGACAGAGAGTGAAGAGACTCAGTTCAAACTGTCACAGGACAGAGAGTGAAGAGACTCAGTTCAAACTGTCACAGGACAGAGAGTGAAGAGACTCAGTTCAAACTGTCACAGGACAGAGAGTGAAGAGACTCAGTTCAAACTGTCACAGGACAGAGAGTGAAGAGACTCAGTTCAAACTGTCACAGGACAGAGAGTGAAGAGACTCAGTTCAAACTGTCACAGGACAGAGAGTGAAGAGACTCAGTTCAAACTGTCACAGGACAGAGAGTGAAGAGACTCAGTTCAAACTGTCACAGGACAGAGAGTGAAGAGACTCAGTTCAAACTGTCACAGGACAGAGAGTGAAGAGACTCAGTTCAAACTGTCACAGGACAGAGAGTGAAGAGACTCAGTTCAAACTGTCACAGGACAGAGAGTGAAGAGACTCAGTTCAAACTGTCACAGGACAGAGAGTGAAGAGACTCAGTTCAAACTGTCACAGGACAGAGAGTGAAGAGACTCAGTTCAAACTGTCACAGGACAGAGAGTGAAGAGACTCAGTTCAAACTGTCACAGGACAGAGAGTGAAGAGACTCAGTTCAAACTGTCACAGGACAGAGAGTGAAGAGACTCAGTTCAAACTGTCACAGGACAGAGAGTGAAGAGACTCAGTTCAAACTGTCACAGGACAGAGAGTGAAGAGACTCAGTTCAAACTGTCACAGGACAGAGAGTGAAGAGACTCAGTTCAAACTGTCACAGGACAGAGAGTGAAGAGACTCAGTTCAAACTGTCACAGGACAGAGAGTGAAGAGACTCAGTTCAAACTGTCACAGGACAGAGAGTGAAGAGACTCAGTTCAAACTGTCAGGACAGAGAGTGAAGAGACTCAGTTCAAACTGTCACAGGACAGAGAGTGAAGAGACTCAGTTCAAACTGTCACAGGACAGAGAGTGAAGAGACTCAGTTCAAACTGTCACAGGACAGAGAGTGAAGAGACTCAGTTCAAACTGTCACAGGACAGAGAGTGAAGAGACTCAGTTCAAACTGTCACAGGACAGAGAGTGAAGAGACTCAGTTCAAACTGTCACAGGACAGAGAGTGAAGAGACTCAGTTCAAACTGTCACAGGACAGAGAGTGAAGAGACTCAGTTCAAACTGTCACAGGACAGAGAGTGAAGAGACTCAGTTCAAACTGTCACAGGACAGAGAGTGAAGAGACTCAGTTCAAACTGTCACAGGACAGAGAGTGAAGAGACTCAGTTCAAACTGTCACAGGACAGAGAGTGAAGAGACTCAGTTCAAACTGTCACAGGACAGAGAGTGAAGAGACTCAGTTCAAACTGTCACAGGACAGAGAGTGAAGAGACTCAGTTCAAACTGTCACAGGACAGAGAGTGAAGAGACTCAGTTCAAACTGTCACAGGACAGAGAGTGAAGAGACTCAGTTCAAACTGTCACAGGACAGAGAGTGAAGAGACTCAGTTCAAACTGTCACAGGACAGAGAGTGAAGAGACTCAGTTCAAACTGTCACAGGACAGAGAGTGAAGAGACTCAGTTCAAACTGTCACAGGACAGAGAGTGAAGAGACTCAGTTCAAACTGTCACAGGACAGAGAGTGAAGAGACTCAGTTCAAACTGTCACAGGACAGAGAGTGAAGAGACTCAGTTCAAACTGTCACAGGACAGAGAGTGAAGAGACTCAGTTCAAACTGTCACAGGACAGAGAGTGAAGAGACTCAGTTCAAACTGTCACAGGACAGAGAGTGAAGAGACTCAGTTCAAACTGTCACAGGACAGAGAGTGAAGAGACTCAGTTCAAACTGTCACAGGACAGAGAGTGAAGAGACTCAGTTCAAACTGTCACAGGACAGAGAGTGAAGAGACTCAGTTCAAACTGTCACAGGACAGAGAGTGAAGAGACTCAGTTCAAACTGTCACAGGACAGAGAGTGAAGAGACTCAGTTCAAACTGTCACAGGACAGAGAGTGAAGAGACTCAGTTCAAACTGTCACAGGACAGAGAGTGAAGAGACTCAGTTCAAACTGTCACAGGACAGAGAGTGAAGAGACTCAGTTCAAACTGTCACAGGACAGAGAGTGAAGAGACTCAGTTCAAACTGTCACAGGACAGAGAGTGAAGAGACTCAGTTCAAACTGTCACAGGACAGAGAGTGAAGAGACTCAGTTCAAACTGTCACAGGACAGAGAGTGAAGAGACTCAGTTCAAACTGTCACAGGACAGAGAGTGAAGAGACTCAGTTCAAACTGTCACAGGACGGAGAGTGAAGAGACTCAGTTCAAACTGTCACAGGACAGAGAGTGAAGAGACTCAGTTCAAACTGTCACAGGACAGAGAGTGAAGAGACTCAGTTCAAACTGTCACAGGACAGAGAGTGAAGAGACTCAGTTCAAACTGTCACAGGACAGAGAGTGAAGAGACTCAGTTCAAACTGTCACAGGACAGAGAGTGAAGAGACTCAGTTCAAACTGTCACAGGACAGAGAGTGAAGAGACTCAGTTCAAACTGTCACAGGACAGAGAGTGAAGAGACTCAGTTCAAACTGTCACAGGACAGAGAGTGAAGAGACTCAGTTCAAACTGTCACAGGACAGAGAGTGAAGAGACTCAGTTCAAACTGTCACAGGACAGAGAGTGAAGAGACTCAGTTCAAACTGTCACAGGACAGAGAGTGAAGAGACTCAGTTCAAACTGTCACAGGACAGAGAGTGAAGAGACTCAGTTCAAACTGTCACAGGACAGAGAGTGAAGAGACTCAGTTCAAACTGTCACAGGACAGAGAGTGAAGAGACTCAGTTCAAACTGTCACAGGACAGAGAGTGAAGAGACTCAGTTCAAACTGTCACAGGACAGAGAGTGAAGAGACTCAGTTCAAACTGTCACAGGACAGAGAGTGAAGAGACTCAGTTCAAACTGTCACAGGACAGAGAGTGAAGAGACTCAGTTCAAACTGTCACAGGACAGAGAGTGAAGAGACTCAGTTCAAACTGTCACAGGACAGAGAGTGAAGAGACTCAGTTCAAACTGTCACAGGACAGAGAGTGAAGAGACTCAGTTCAAACTGTCACAGGACAGAGAGTGAAGAGACTCAGTTCAAACTGTCACAGGACAGAGAGTGAAGAGACTCAGTTCAAACTGTCACAGGACAGAGAGTGAAGAGACTCAGTTCAAACTGTCACAGGACAGAGAGTGAAGAGACTCAGTTCAAACTGTCACAGGACAGAGAGTGAAGAGACTCAGTTCAAACTGTCACAGGACAGAGAGTGAAGAGACTCAGTTCAAACTGTCACAGGACAGAGAGTGAAGAGACTCAGTTCAAACTGTCACAGGACAGAGAGTGAAGAGACTCAGTTCAAACTGTCACAGGACAGAGAGTGAAGAGACTCAGTTCAAACTGTCACAGGACAGAGAGTGAAGAGACTCAGTTCAAACTGTCACAGGACAGAGAGTGAAGAGACTCAGTTCAAACTGTCACAGGACAGAGAGTGAAGAGACTCAGTTCAAACTGTCACAGGACGAGAGTGAAGAGACTCAGTTCAAACTGTCACAGGACAGAGAGTGAAGAGACTCAGTTCAAACTGTCACAGGACAGAGAGTGAAGAGACTCAGTTCAAACTGTCACAGGACAGAGAGTGAAGAGACTCAGTTCAAACTGTCACAGGACAGAGAGTGAAGAGACTCAGTTCAAACTGTCACAGGACAGAGAGTGAAGAGACTCAGTTCAAACTGTCACAGGACAGAGAGTGAAGAGACTCAGTTCAAACTGTCACAGGACAGAGAGTGAAGAGACTCAGTTCAAACTGTCACAGGACAGAGAGTGAAGAGACTCAGTTCAAACTGTCACAGGACAGAGAGTGAAGAGACTCAGTTCAAACTGTCACAGGACAGAGAGTGAAGAGACTCAGTTCAAACTGTCACAGGACAGAGAGTGAAGAGACTCAGTTCAAACTGTCACAGGACAGAGAGTGAAGAGACTCAGTTCAAACTGTCACAGGACAGAGAGTGAAGAGACTCAGTTCAAACTGTCACAGGACAGAGAGTGAAGAGACTCAGTTCAAACTGTCACAGGACAGAGAGTGAAGAGACTCAGTTCAAACTGTCACAGGACAGAGAGTGAAGAGACTCAGTTCAAACTGTCACAGGACAGAGAGTGAAGAGACTCAGTTCAAACTGTCACAGGACAGAGAGTGAAGAGACTCAGTTCAAACTGTCACAGGACAGAGAGTGAAGAGACTCAGTTCAAACTGTCACAGGACAGAGAGTGAAGAGACTCAGTTCAAACTGTCACAGGACAGAGAGTGAAGAGACTCAGTTCAAACTGTCACAGGACAGAGAGTGAAGAGACTCAGTTCAAACTGTCACAGGACAGAGAGTGAAGAGACTCAGTTCAAACTGTCACAGGACAGAGAGTGAAGAGACTCAGTTCAAACTGTCACAGGACAGAGAGTGAAGAGACTCAGTTCAAACTGTCACAGGACAGAGAGTGAAGAGACTCAGTTCAAACTGTCACAGGACAGAGAGTGAAGAGACTCAGTTCAAACTGTCACAGGACAGAGAGTGAAGAGACTCAGTTCAAACTGTCACAGGACAGAGAGTGAAGAGACTCAGTTCAAACTGTCACAGGACAGAGAGTGAAGAGACTCAGTTCAAACTGTCACAGGACAGAGAGTGAAGAGACTCAGTTCAAACTGTCACAGGACAGAGAGTGAAGAGACTCAGTTCAAACTGTCACAGGACAGAGAGTGAAGAGACTCAGTTCAAACTGTCACAGGACAGAGAGTGAAGAGACTCAGTTCAAACTGTCACAGGACAGAGAGTGAAGAGACTCAGTTCAAACTGTCACAGGACAGAGAGTGAAGAGACTCAGTTCAAACTGTCACAGGACAGAGAGTGAAGAGACTCAGTTCAAACTGTCACAGGACAGAGAGTGAAGAGACTCAGTTCAAACTGTCACAGGACAGAGAGTGAAGAGACTCAGTTCAAACTGTCACAGGACAGAGAGTGAAGAGACTCAGTTCAAACTGTCACAGGACAGAGAGTGAAGAGACTCAGTTCAAACTGTCACAGGACAGAGAGTGAAGAGACTCAGTTCAAACTGTCACAGGACAGAGAGTGAAGAGACTCAGTTCAAACTGTCACAGGACAGAGAGTGAAGAGACTCAGTTCAAACTGTCACAGGACAGAGAGTGAAGAGACTCAGTTCAAACTGTCACAGGACAGAGAGTGAAGAGACTCAGTTCAAACTGTCACAGGACAGAGAGTGAAGAGACTCAGTTCAAACTGTCACAGGACAGAGAGTGAAGAGACTCAGTTCAAACTGTCACAGGACAGAGAGTGAAGAGACTCAGTTCAAACTGTCACAGGACAGAGAGTGAAGAGACTCAGTTCAAACTGTCACAGGACAGAGAGTGAAGAGACTCAGTTCAAACTGTCACAGGACAGAGAGTGAAGAGACTCAGTTCAAACTGTCACAGGACAGAGAGTGAAGAGACTCAGTTCAAACTGTCACAGGACAGAGAGTGAAGAGACTCAGTTCAAACTGTCACAGGACAGAGAGTGAAGAGACTCAGTTCAAACTGTCACAGGACAGAGAGTGAAGAGACTCAGTTCAAACTGTCACAGGACAGAGAGTGAAGAGACTCAGTTCAAACTGTCACAGGACAGAGAGTGAAGAGACTCAGTTCAAACTGTCACAGGACAGAGAGTGAAGAGACTCAGTTCAAACTGTCACAGGACAGAGAGTGAAGAGACTCAGTTCAAACTGTCACAGGACAGAGAGTGAAGAGACTCAGTTCAAACTGTCACAGGACAGAGAGTGAAGAGACTCAGTTCAAACTGTCACAGGACAGAGAGTGAAGAGACTCAGTTCAAACTGTCACAGGACAGAGAGTGAAGAGACTCAGTTCAAACTGTCACAGGACAGAGAGTGAAGAGACTCAGTTCAAACTGTCACAGGACAGAGAGTGAAGAGACTCAGTTCAAACTGTCACAGGACAGAGAGTGAAGAGACTCAGTTCAAACTGTCACAGGACAGAGAGTGAAGAGACTCAGTTCAAACTGTCACAGGACAGAGAGTGAAGAGACTCAGTTCAAACTGTCACAGGACAGAGAGTGAAGAGACTCAGTTCAAACTGTCACAGGACAGAGAGTGAAGAGACTCAGTTCAAACTGTCACAGGACAGAGAGTGAAGAGACTCAGTTCAAACTGTCACAGGACAGAGAGTGAAGAGACTCAGTTCAAACTGTCACAGGACAGAGAGTGAAGAGACTCAGTTCAAACTGTCACAGGACAGAGAGTGAAGAGACTCAGTTCAAACTGTCACAGGACAGAGAGTGAAGAGACTCAGTTCAAACTGTCACAGGACAGAGAGTGAAGAGACTCAGTTCAAACTGTCACAGGACAGAGAGTGAAGAGACTCAGTTCAAACTGTCACAGGACAGAGAGTGAAGAGACTCAGTTCAAACTGTCACAGGACAGAGAGTGAAGAGACTCAGTTCAAACTGTCACAGGACAGAGAGTGAAGAGACTCAGTTCAAACTGTCACAGGACGGAGAGTGAAGAGACTCAGTTCAAACTGTCACAGGACAGAGAGTGAAGAGACTCAGTTCAAACTGTCAGGACAGAGAGTGAAGAGACTCAGTTCAAACTGTCACAGGACAGAGAGTGAAGAGACTCAGTTCAAACTGTCACAGGACAGAGAGTGAAGAGACTCAGTTCAAACTGTCACAGGACAGAGAGTGAAGAGACTCAGTTCAAACTGTCACAGGACAGAGAGTGAAGAGACTCAGTTCAAACTGTCACAGGACAGAGAGTGAAGAGACTCAGTTCAAACTGTCACAGGACAGAGAGTGAAGAGACTCAGTTCAAACTGTCACAGGACAGAGAGTGAAGAGACTCAGTTCAAACTGTCACAGGACAGAGAGTGAAGAGACTCAGTTCAAACTGTCACAGGACAGAGAGTGAAGAGACTCAGTTCAAACTGTCACAGGACAGAGAGTGAAGAGACTCAGTTCAAACTGTCACAGGACAGAGAGTGAAGAGACTCAGTTCAAACTGTCACAGGACAGAGAGTGAAGAGACTCAGTTCAAACTGTCACAGGACAGAGAGTGAAGAGACTCAGTTCAAACTGTCACAGGACAGAGAGTGAAGAGACTCAGTTCAAACTGTCACAGGACAGAGAGTGAAGAGACTCAGTTCAAACTGTCACAGGACAGAGAGTGAAGAGACTCAGTTCAAACTGTCACAGGACAGAGAGTGAAGAGACTCAGTTCAAACTGTCACAGGACAGAGAGTGAAGAGACTCAGTTCAAACTGTCACAGGACAGAGAGTGAAGAGACTCAGTTCAAACTGTCACAGGACAGAGAGTGAAGAGACTCAGTTCAAACTGTCACAGGACGGAGAGTGAAGAGACTCAGTTCAAACTGTCACAGGACAGAGAGTGAAGAGACTCAGTTCAAACTGTCACAGGACAGAGAGTGAAGAGACTCAGTTCAAACTGTCAGGACAGAGAGTGAAGAGACTCAGTTCAAACTGTCACAGGACAGAGAGTGAAGAGACTCAGTTCAAACTGTCACAGGACAGAGAGTGAAGAGACTCAGTTCAAACTGTCACAGGACAGAGAGTGAAGAGACTCAGTTCAAACTGTCACAGGACAGAGAGTGAAGAGACTCAGTTCAAACTGTCACAGGACAGAGAGTGAAGAGACTCAGTTCAAACTGTCACAGGACAGAGAGTGAAGAGACTCAGTTCAAACTGTCACAGGACAGAGAGTGAAGAGACTCAGTTCAAACTGTCACAGGACAGAGAGTGAAGAGACTCAGTTCAAACTGTCACAGGACAGAGAGTGAAGAGACTCAGTTCAAACTGTCACAGGACAGAGAGTGAAGAGACTCAGTTCAAACTGTCACAGGACAGAGAGTGAAGAGACTCAGTTCAAACTGTCACAGGACAGAGAGTGAAGAGACTCAGTTCAAACTGTCACAGGACAGAGAGTGAAGAGACTCAGTTCAAACTGTCACAGGACAGAGAGTGAAGAGACTCAGTTCAAACTGTCACAGGACAGAGAGTGAAGAGACTCAGTTCAAACTGTCACAGGACAGAGAGTGAAGAGACTCAGTTCAAACTGTCACAGGACAGAGAGTGAAGAGACTCAGTTCAAACTGTCACAGGACAGAGAGTGAAGAGACTCAGTTCAAACTGTCACAGGACAGAGAGTGAAGAGACTCAGTTCAAACTGTCACAGGACAGAGAGTGAAGAGACTCAGTTCAAACTGTCACAGGACAGAGAGTGAAGAGACTCAGTTCAAACTGTCACAGGACAGAGAGTGAAGAGACTCAGTTCAAACTGTCACAGGACAGAGAGTGAAGAGACTCAGTTCAAACTGTCACAGGACAGAGAGTGAAGAGACTCAGTTCAAACTGTCACAGGACAGAGAGTGAAGAGACTCAGTTCAAACTGTCACAGGACAGAGAGTGAAGAGACTCAGTTCAAACTGTCACAGGACAGAGAGTGAAGAGACTCAGTTCAAACTGTCACAGGACAGAGAGTGAAGAGACTCAGTTCAAACTGTCCAGGACAGAGAGTGAAGAGACTCAGTTCAAACTGTCACAGGACAGAGAGTGAAGAGACTCAGTTCAAACTGTCACAGGACAGAGAGTGAAGAGACTCAGTTCAAACTGTCACAGGACAGAGAGTGAAGAGACTCAGTTCAAACTGTCACAGGACAGAGAGTGAAGAGACTCAGTTCAAACTGTCACAGGACAGAGAGTGAAGAGACTCAGTTCAAACTGTCACAGGACAGAGAGTGAAGAGACTCAGTTCAAACTGTCACAGGACAGAGAGTGAAGAGACTCAGTTCAAACTGTCACAGGACAGAGAGTGAAGAGACTCAGTTCAAACTGTCACAGGACAGAGAGTGAAGAGACTCAGTTCAAACTGTCACAGGACAGAGAGTGAAGAGACTCAGTTCAAACTGTCACAGGACAGAGAGTGAAGAGACTCAGTTCAAACTGTCACAGGACAGAGAGTGAAGAGACTCAGTTCAAACTGTCACAGGACAGAGAGTGAAGAGACTCAGTTCAAACTGTCACAGGACAGAGAGTGAAGAGACTCAGTTCAAACTGTCACAGGACAGAGAGTGAAGAGACTCAGTTCAAACTGTCACAGGACAGAGAGTGAAGAGACTCAGTTCAAACTGTCACAGGACAGAGAGTGAAGAGACTCAGTTCAAACTGTCACAGGACAGAGAGTGAAGAGACTCAGTTCAAACTGTCACAGGACAGAGAGTGAAGAGACTCAGTTCAAACTGTCACAGGACAGAGAGTGAAGAGACTCAGTTCAAACTGTCACAGGACAGAGAGTGAAGAGACTCAGTTCAAACTGTCACAGGACAGAGAGTGAAGAGACTCAGTTCAAACTGTCACAGGACAGAGAGTGAAGAGACTCAGTTCAAACTGTCACAGGACAGAGAGTGAAGAGACTCAGTTCAAACTGTCACAGGACAGAGAGTGAAGAGACTCAGTTCAAACTGTCACAGGACAGAGAGTGAAGAGACTCAGTTCAAACTGTCACAGGACAGAGAGTGAAGAGACTCAGTTCAAACTGTCACAGGACAGAGAGTGAAGAGACTCAGTTCAAACTGTCACAGGACAGAGAGTGAAGAGACTCAGTTCAAACTGTCACAGGACAGAGAGTGAAGAGACTCAGTTCAAACTGTCACAGGACAGAGAGTGAAGAGACTCAGTTCAAACTGTCACAGGACAGAGAGTGAAGAGACTCAGTTCAAACTGTCACAGGACAGAGAGTGAAGAGACTCAGTTCAAACTGTCACAGGACAGAGAGTGAAGAGACTCAGTTCAAACTGTCACAGGACAGAGAGTGAAGAGACTCAGTTCAAACTGTCACAGGACAGAGAGTGAAGAGACTCAGTTCAAACTGTCACAGGACAGAGAGTGAAGAGACTCAGTTCAAACTGTCACAGGACGGAGTGAAGAGACTCAGTTCAAACTGTCACAGGACAGAGAGTGAAGAGACTCAGTTCAAACTGTCACAGGACAGAGAGTGAAGAGACTCAGTTCAAACTGTCACAGGACAGAGAGTGAAGAGACTCAGTTCAAACTGTCACAGGACAGAGAGTGAAGAGACTCAGTTCAAACTGTCACAGGACAGAGAGTGAAGAGACTCAGTTCAAACTGTCACAGGACAGAGAGTGAAGAGACTCAGTTCAAACTGTCACAGGACAGAGAGTGAAGAGACTCAGTTCAAACTGTCACAGGACAGAGAGTGAAGAGACTCAGTTCAAACTGTCACAGGACAGAGAGTGAAGAGACTCAGTTCAAACTGTCACAGGACAGAGAGTGAAGAGACTCAGTTCAAACTGTCACAGGACAGAGAGTGAAGAGACTCAGTTCAAACTGTCACAGGACAGAGAGTGAAGAGACTCAGTTCAAACTGTCACAGGACAGAGAGTGAAGAGACTCAGTTCAAACTGTCACAGGACGGAGAGTGAAGAGACTCAGTTCAAACTGTCACAGGACAGAGAGTGAAGAGACTCAGTTCAAACTGTCACAGGACAGAGAGTGAAGAGACTCAGTTCAAACTGTCACAGGACAGAGAGTGAAGAGACTCAGTTCAAACTGTCACAGGACAGAGAGTGAAGAGACTCAGTTCAAACTGTCACAGGACAGAGAGTGAAGAGACTCAGTTCAAACTGTCACAGGACAGAGAGTGAAGAGACTCAGTTCAAACTGTCACAGGACAGAGAGTGAAGAGACTCAGTTCAAACTGTCACAGGACAGAGAGTGAAGAGACTCAGTTCAAACTGTCACAGGACAGAGAGTGAAGAGACTCAGTTCAAACTGTCACAGGACAGAGAGTGAAGAGACTCAGTTCAAACTGTCACAGGACAGAGAGTGAAGAGACTCAGTTCAAACTGTCACAGGACAGAGAGTGAAGAGACTCAGTTCAAACTGTCACAGGACAGAGAGTGAAGAGACTCAGTTCAAACTGTCACAGGACAGAGAGTGAAGAGACTCAGTTCAAACTGTCACAGGACAGAGAGTGAAGAGACTCAGTTCAAACTGTCACAGGACAGAGAGTGAAGAGACTCAGTTCAAACTGTCACAGGACAGAGAGTGAAGAGACTCAGTTCAAACTGTCACAGGACAGAGAGTGAAGAGACTCAGTTCAAACTGTCACAGGACAGAGAGTGAAGAGACTCAGTTCAAACTGTCACAGGACAGAGAGTGAAGAGACTCAGTTCAAACTGTCACAGGACAGAGAGTGAAGAGACTCAGTTCAAACTGTCACAGGACAGAGAGTGAAGAGACTCAGTTCAAACTGTCACAGGACAGAGAGTGAAGAGACTCAGTTCAAACTGTCACAGGACAGAGAGTGAAGAGACTCAGTTCAAACTGTCACAGGACAGAGAGTGAAGAGACTCAGTTCAAACTGTCACAGGACAGAGAGTGAAGAGACTCAGTTCAAACTGTCACAGGACAGAGAGTGAAGAGACTCAGTTCAAACTGTCACAGGACAGAGAGTGAAGAGACTCAGTTCAAACTGTCACAGGACAGAGAGTGAAGAGACTCAGTTCAAACTGTCACAGGACAGAGAGTGAAGAGACTCAGTTCAAACTGTCACAGGACAGAGAGTGAAGAGACTCAGTTCAAACTGTCACAGGACAGAGAGTGAAGAGACTCAGTTCAAACTGTCACAGGACAGAGAGTGAAGAGACTCAGTTCAAACTGTCACAGGACAGAGAGTGAAGAGACTCAGTTCAAACTGTCACAGGACAGAGAGTGAAGAGACTCAGTTCAAACTGTCACAGGACAGAGAGTGAAGAGACTCAGTTCAAACTGTCACAGGACAGAGAGTGAAGAGACTCAGTTCAAACTGTCACAGGACAGAGAGTGAAGAGACTCAGTTCAAACTGTCACAGGACAGAGAGTGAAGAGACTCAGTTCAAACTGTCACAGGACAGAGAGTGAAGAGACTCAGTTCAAACTGTCACAGGACAGAGAGTGAAGAGACTCAGTTCAAACTGTCAGGACAGAGAGTGAAGAGACTCAGTTCAAACTGTCACAGGACAGAGAGTGAAGAGACTCAGTTCAAACTGTCACAGGACAGAGAGTGAAGAGACTCAGTTCAAACTGTCACAGGACAGAGAGTGAAGAGACTCAGTTCAAACTGTCACAGGACAGAGAGTGAAGAGACTCAGTTCAAACTGTCACAGGACAGAGAGTGAAGAGACTCAGTTCAAACTGTCACAGGACAGAGAGTGAAGAGACTCAGTTCAAACTGTCACAGGACAGAGAGTGAAGAGACTCAGTTCAAACTGTCACAGGACAGAGAGTGAAGAGACTCAGTTCAAACTGTCACAGGACAGAGAGTGAAGAGACTCAGTTCAAACTGTCACAGGACAGAGAGTGAAGAGACTCAGTTCAAACTGTCACAGGACAGAGAGTGAAGAGACTCAGTTCAAACTGTCACAGGACAGAGAGTGAAGAGACTCAGTTCAAACTGTCACAGGACAGAGAGTGAAGAGACTCAGTTCAAACTGTCACAGGACAGAGAGTGAAGAGACTCAGTTCAAACTGTCACAGGACAGAGAGTGAAGAGACTCAGTTCAAACTGTCACAGGACAGAGAGTGAAGAGACTCAGTTCAAACTGTCACAGGACAGAGAGTGAAGAGACTCAGTTCAAACTGTCACAGGACAGAGAGTGAAGAGACTCAGTTCAAACTGTCACAGGACAGAGAGTGAAGAGACTCAGTTCAAACTGTCACAGGACAGAGAGTGAAGAGACTCAGTTCAAACTGTCACAGGACAGAGAGTGAAGAGACTCAGTTCAAACTGTCACAGGACAGAGAGTGAAGAGACTCAGTTCAAACTGTCACAGGACAGAGAGTGAAGAGACTCAGTTCAAACTGTCACAGGACAGAGAGTGAAGAGACTCAGTTCAAACTGTCACAGGACAGAGAGTGAAGAGACTCAGTTCAAACTGTCACAGGACGAGAGTGAAGAGACTCAGTTCAAACTGTCCAGGACAGAGAGTGAAGAGACTCAGTTCAAACTGTCACAGGACAGAGAGTGAAGAGACTCAGTTCAAACTGTCACAGGACAGAGAGTGAAGAGACTCAGTTCAAACTGTCACAGGACAGAGAGTGAAGAGACTCAGTTCAAACTGTCACAGGACAGAGAGTGAAGAGACTCAGTTCAAACTGTCACAGGACAGAGAGTGAAGAGACTCAGTTCAAACTGTCACAGGACAGAGAGTGAAGAGACTCAGTTCAAACTGTCACAGGACAGAGAGTGAAGAGACTCAGTTCAAACTGTCACAGGACAGAGAGTGAAGAGACTCAGTTCAAACTGTCACAGGACAGAGAGTGAAGAGACTCAGTTCAAACTGTCACAGGACAGAGAGTGAAGAGACTCAGTTCAAACTGTCACAGGACAGAGAGTGAAGAGACTCAGTTCAAACTGTCACAGGACAGAGAGTGAAGAGACTCAGTTCAAACTGTCACAGGACAGAGAGTGAAGAGACTCAGTTCAAACTGTCACAGGACAGAGAGTGAAGAGACTCAGTTCAAACTGTCACAGGACAGAGAGTGAAGAGACTCAGTTCAAACTGTCACAGGACAGAGAGTGAAGAGACTCAGTTCAAACTGTCACAGGACAGAGAGTGAAGAGACTCAGTTCAAACTGTCACAGGACAGAGAGTGAAGAGACTCAGTTCAAACTGTCACAGGACAGAGAGTGAAGAGACTCAGTTCAAACTGTCACAGGACAGAGAGTGAAGAGACTCAGTTCAAACTGTCACAGGACAGAGAGTGAAGAGACTCAGTTCAAACTGTCACAGGACAGAGAGTGAAGAGACTCAGTTCAAACTGTCACAGGACAGAGAGTGAAGAGACTCAGTTCAAACTGTCACAGGACAGAGAGTGAAGAGACTCAGTTCAAACTGTCACAGGACAGAGAGTGAAGAGACTCAGTTCAAACTGTCACAGGACAGAGAGTGAAGAGACTCAGTTCAAACTGTCACAGGACAGAGAGTGAAGAGACTCAGTTCAAACTGTCACAGGACAGAGAGTGAAGAGACTCAGTTCAAACTGTCACAGGACAGAGAGTGAAGAGACTCAGTTCAAACTGTCACAGGACAGAGAGTGAAGAGACTCAGTTCAAACTGTCACAGGACAGAGAGTGAAGAGACTCAGTTCAAACTGTCACAGGACAGAGAGTGAAGAGACTCAGTTCAAACTGTCACAGGACAGAGAGTGAAGAGACTCAGTTCAAACTGTCACAGGACAGAGAGTGAAGAGACTCAGTTCAAACTGTCACAGGACAGAGAGTGAAGAGACTCAGTTCAAACTGTCACAGGACAGAGAGTGAAGAGACTCAGTTCAAACTGTCACAGGACAGAGAGTGAAGAGACTCAGTTCAAACTGTCACAGGACAGAGAGTGAAGAGACTCAGTTCAAACTGTCACAGGACAGAGAGTGAAGAGACTCAGTTCAAACTGTCACAGGACAGAGAGTGAAGAGACTCAGTTCAAACTGTCACAGGACAGAGAGTGAAGAGACTCAGTTCAAACTGTCACAGGACAGAGAGTGAAGAGACTCAGTTCAAACTGTCACAGGACAGAGAGTGAAGAGACTCAGTTCAAACTGTCACAGGACAGAGAGTGAAGAGACTCAGTTCAAACTGTCACAGGACAGAGAGTGAAGAGACTCAGTTCAAACTGTCACAGGACAGAGAGTGAAGAGACTCAGTTCAAACTGTCACAGGACAGAGAGTGAAGAGACTCAGTTCAAACTGTCACAGGACAGAGAGTGAAGAGACTCAGTTCAAACTGTCACAGGACAGAGAGTGAAGAGACTCAGTTCAAACTGTCACAGGACAGAGAGTGAAGAGACTCAGTTCAAACTGTCACAGGACAGAGAGTGAAGAGACTCAGTTCAAACTGTCACAGGACAGAGAGTGAAGAGACTCAGTTCAAACTGTCACAGGACAGAGAGTGAAGAGACTCAGTTCAAACTGTCACAGGACAGAGAGTGAAGAGACTCAGTTCAAACTGTCACAGGACAGAGAGTGAAGAGACTCAGTTCAAACTGTCACAGGACAGAGAGTGAAGAGACTCAGTTCAAACTGTCACAGGACAGAGAGTGAAGAGACTCAGTTCAAACTGTCACAGGACAGAGAGTGAAGAGACTCAGTTCAAACTGTCACAGGACAGAGAGTGAAGAGACTCAGTTCAAACTGTCACAGGACAGAGAGTGAAGAGACTCAGTTCAAACTGTCACAGGACAGAGAGTGAAGAGACTCAGTTCAAACTGTCACAGGACAGAGAGTGAAGAGACTCAGTTCAAACTGTCACAGGACGGAGTGAAGAGACTCAGTTCAAACTGTCACAGGACAGAGAGTGAAGAGACTCAGTTCAAACTGTCACAGGACAGAGAGTGAAGAGACTCAGTTCAAACTGTCACAGGACAGAGAGTGAAGAGACTCAGTTCAAACTGTCACAGGACAGAGAGTGAAGAGACTCAGTTCAAACTGTCACAGGACAGAGAGTGAAGAGACTCAGTTCAAACTGTCACAGGACAGAGAGTGAAGAGACTCAGTTCAAACTGTCACAGGACAGAGAGTGAAGAGACTCAGTTCAAACTGTCACAGGACAGAGAGTGAAGAGACTCAGTTCAAACTGTCACAGGACAGAGAGTGAAGAGACTCAGTTCAAACTGTCACAGGACAGAGAGTGAAGAGACTCAGTTCAAACTGTCACAGGACAGAGAGTGAAGAGACTCAGTTCAAACTGTCACAGGACAGAGAGTGAAGAGACTCAGTTCAAACTGTCACAGGACAGAGAGTGAAGAGACTCAGTTCAAACTGTCACAGGACAGAGAGTGAAGAGACTCAGTTCAAACTGTCACAGGACAGAGAGTGAAGAGACTCAGTTCAAACTGTCACAGGACAGAGAGTGAAGAGACTCAGTTCAAACTGTCACAGGACAGAGAGTGAAGAGACTCAGTTCAAACTGTCACAGGACAGAGAGTGAAGAGACTCAGTTCAAACTGTCACAGGACAGAGAGTGAAGAGACTCAGTTCAAACTGTCACAGGACAGAGAGTGAAGAGACTCAGTTCAAACTGTCACAGGACAGAGAGTGAAGAGACTCAGTTCAAACTGTCACAGGACAGAGAGTGAAGAGACTCAGTTCAAACTGTCACAGGACAGAGAGTGAAGAGACTCAGTTCAAACTGTCACAGGACAGAGAGTGAAGAGACTCAGTTCAAACTGTCACAGGACAGAGAGTGAAGAGACTCAGTTCAAACTGTCACAGGACAGAGAGTGAAGAGACTCAGTTCAAACTGTCACAGGACAGAGAGTGAAGAGACTCAGTTCAAACTGTCACAGGACAGAGAGTGAAGAGACTCAGTTCAAACTGTCACAGGACAGAGAGTGAAGAGACTCAGTTCAAACTGTCACAGGACAGAGAGTGAAGAGACTCAGTTCAAACTGTCACAGGACAGAGAGTGAAGAGACTCAGTTCAAACTGTCACAGGACAGAGAGTGAAGAGACTCAGTTCAAACTGTCACAGGACAGAGAGTGAAGAGACTCAGTTCAAACTGTCACAGGACAGAGAGTGAAGAGACTCAGTTCAAACTGTCACAGGACAGAGAGTGAAGAGACTCAGTTCAAACTGTCACAGGACAGAGAGTGAAGAGACTCAGTTCAAACTGTCACAGGACAGAGAGTGAAGAGACTCAGTTCAAACTGTCACAGGACAGAGAGTGAAGAGACTCAGTTCAAACTGTCACAGGACAGAGAGTGAAGAGACTCAGTTCAAACTGTCACAGGACAGAGAGTGAAGAGACTCAGTTCAAACTGTCACAGGACAGAGAGTGAAGAGACTCAGTTCAAACTGTCACAGGACAGAGAGTGAAGAGACTCAGTTCAAACTGTCACAGGACGGAGTGAAGAGACTCAGTTCAAACTGTCCAGGACAGAGAGTGAAGAGACTCAGTTCAAACTGTCACAGGACAGAGAGTGAAGAGACTCAGTTCAAACTGTCACAGGACAGAGAGTGAAGAGACTCAGTTCAAACTGTCACAGGACAGAGAGTGAAGAGACTCAGTTCAAACTGTCACAGGACAGAGAGTGAAGAGACTCAGTTCAAACTGTCACAGGACAGAGAGTGAAGAGACTCAGTTCAAACTGTCACAGGACAGAGAGTGAAGAGACTCAGTTCAAACTGTCACAGGACAGAGAGTGAAGAGACTCAGTTCAAACTGTCACAGGACAGAGAGTGAAGAGACTCAGTTCAAACTGTCACAGGACAGAGAGTGAAGAGACTCAGTTCAAACTGTCACAGGACAGAGAGTGAAGAGACTCAGTTCAAACTGTCACAGGACAGAGAGTGAAGAGACTCAGTTCAAACTGTCACAGGACAGAGAGTGAAGAGACTCAGTTCAAACTGTCACAGGACAGAGAGTGAAGAGACTCAGTTCAAACTGTCACAGGACAGAGAGTGAAGAGACTCAGTTCAAACTGTCACAGGACAGAGAGTGAAGAGACTCAGTTCAAACTGTCACAGGACAGAGAGTGAAGAGACTCAGTTCAAACTGTCACAGGACAGAGAGTGAAGAGACTCAGTTCAAACTGTCACAGGACAGAGAGTGAAGAGACTCAGTTCAAACTGTCACAGGACAGAGAGTGAAGAGACTCAGTTCAAACTGTCACAGGACAGAGAGTGAAGAGACTCAGTTCAAACTGTCACAGGACAGAGAGTGAAGAGACTCAGTTCAAACTGTCACAGGACAGAGAGTGAAGAGACTCAGTTCAAACTGTCACAGGACAGAGAGTGAAGAGACTCAGTTCAAACTGTCACAGGACAGAGAGTGAAGAGACTCAGTTCAAACTGTCACAGGACAGAGAGTGAAGAGACTCAGTTCAAACTGTCACAGGACAGAGAGTGAAGAGACTCAGTTCAAACTGTCACAGGACAGAGAGTGAAGAGACTCAGTTCAAACTGTCACAGGACAGAGAGTGAAGAGACTCAGTTCAAACTGTCACAGGACAGAGAGTGAAGAGACTCAGTTCAAACTGTCACAGGACAGAGAGTGAAGAGACTCAGTTCAAACTGTCACAGGACAGAGAGTGAAGAGACTCAGTTCAAACTGTCACAGGACAGAGAGTGAAGAGACTCAGTTCAAACTGTCACAGGACAGAGAGTGAAGAGACTCAGTTCAAACTGTCACAGGACAGAGAGTGAAGAGACTCAGTTCAAACTGTCACAGGACAGAGAGTGAAGAGACTCAGTTCAAACTGTCACAGGACAGAGAGTGAAGAGACTCAGTTCAAACTGTCACAGGACAGAGAGTGAAGAGACTCAGTTCAAACTGTCACAGGACAGAGAGTGAAGAGACTCAGTTCAAACTGTCACAGGACAGAGAGTGAAGAGACTCAGTTCAAACTGTCACAGGACAGAGAGTGAAGAGACTCAGTTCAAACTGTCACAGGACAGAGAGTGAAGAGACTCAGTTCAAACTGTCACAGGACAGAGAGTGAAGAGACTCAGTTCAAACTGTCACAGGACAGAGAGTGAAGAGACTCAGTTCAAACTGTCACAGGACAGAGAGTGAAGAGACTCAGTTCAAACTGTCACAGGACAGAGAGTGAAGAGACTCAGTTCAAACTGTCACAGGACAGAGAGTGAAGAGACTCAGTTCAAACTGTCACAGGACAGAGAGTGAAGAGACTCAGTTCAAACTGTCACAGGACAGAGAGTGAAGAGACTCAGTTCAAACTGTCACAGGACAGAGAGTGAAGAGACTCAGTTCAAACTGTCACAGGACAGAGAGTGAAGAGACTCAGTTCAAACTGTCACAGGACAGAGAGTGAAGAGACTCAGTTCAAACTGTCACAGGACAGAGAGTGAAGAGACTCAGTTCAAACTGTCACAGGACAGAGAGTGAAGAGACTCAGTTCAAACTGTCACAGGACAGAGAGTGAAGAGACTCAGTTCAAACTGTCACAGGACAGAGAGTGAAGAGACTCAGTTCAAACTGTCACAGGACAGAGAGTGAAGAGACTCAGTTCAAACTGTCACAGGACAGAGAGTGAAGAGACTCAGTTCAAACTGTCACAGGACGGAGTGAAGAGACTCAGTTCAAACTGTCACAGGACAGAGAGTGAAGAGACTCAGTTCAAACTGTCACAGGACAGAGAGTGAAGAGACTCAGTTCAAACTGTCACAGGACAGAGAGTGAAGAGACTCAGTTCAAACTGTCACAGGACAGAGAGTGAAGAGACTCAGTTCAAACTGTCACAGGACAGAGAGTGAAGAGACTCAGTTCAAACTGTCACAGGACGGAGTGAAGAGACTCAGTTCAAACTGTCACAGGACAGAGAGTGAAGAGACTCAGTTCAAACTGTCACAGGACAGAGAGTGAAGAGACTCAGTTCAAACTGTCACAGGACAGAGAGTGAAGAGACTCAGTTCAAACTGTCACAGGACAGAGAGTGAAGAGACTCAGTTCAAACTGTCACAGGACAGAGAGTGAAGAGACTCAGTTCAAACTGTCACAGGACAGAGAGTGAAGAGACTCAGTTCAAACTGTCACAGGACAGAGAGTGAAGAGACTCAGTTCAAACTGTCACAGGACAGAGAGTGAAGAGACTCAGTTCAAACTGTCACAGGACAGAGAGTGAAGAGACTCAGTTCAAACTGTCACAGGACAGAGAGTGAAGAGACTCAGTTCAAACTGTCACAGGACAGAGAGTGAAGAGACTCAGTTCAAACTGTCACAGGACAGAGAGTGAAGAGACTCAGTTCAAACTGTCACAGGACAGAGAGTGAAGAGACTCAGTTCAAACTGTCACAGGACAGAGAGTGAAGAGACTCAGTTCAAACTGTCACAGGACAGAGAGTGAAGAGACTCAGTTCAAACTGTCACAGGACAGAGAGTGAAGAGACTCAGTTCAAACTGTCACAGGACAGAGAGTGAAGAGACTCAGTTCAAACTGTCACAGGACAGAGAGTGAAGAGACTCAGTTCAAACTGTCACAGGACAGAGAGTGAAGAGACTCAGTTCAAACTGTCACAGGACAGAGAGTGAAGAGACTCAGTTCAAACTGTCACAGGACAGAGAGTGAAGAGACTCAGTTCAAACTGTCACAGGACAGAGAGTGAAGAGACTCAGTTCAAACTGTCACAGGACAGAGAGTGAAGAGACTCAGTTCAAACTGTCACAGGACAGAGAGTGAAGAGACTCAGTTCAAACTGTCACAGGACAGAGAGTGAAGAGACTCAGTTCAAACTGTCACAGGACAGAGAGTGAAGAGACTCAGTTCAAACTGTCACAGGACAGAGAGTGAAGAGACTCAGTTCAAACTGTCACAGGACAGAGAGTGAAGAGACTCAGTTCAAACTGTCACAGGACAGAGAGTGAAGAGACTCAGTTCAAACTGTCACAGGACAGAGAGTGAAGAGACTCAGTTCAAACTGTCACAGGACAGAGAGTGAAGAGACTCAGTTCAAACTGTCACAGGACAGAGAGTGAAGAGACTCAGTTCAAACTGTCACAGGACAGAGAGTGAAGAGACTCAGTTCAAACTGTCACAGGACAGAGAGTGAAGAGACTCAGTTCAAACTGTCACAGGACAGAGAGTGAAGAGACTCAGTTCAAACTGTCACAGGACAGAGAGTGAAGAGACTCAGTTCAAACTGTCACAGGACAGAGAGTGAAGAGACTCAGTTCAAACTGTCACAGGACAGAGAGTGAAGAGACTCAGTTCAAACTGTCACAGGACAGAGAGTGAAGAGACTCAGTTCAAACTGTCACAGGACAGAGAGTGAAGAGACTCAGTTCAAACTGTCACAGGACAGAGAGTGAAGAGACTCAGTTCAAACTGTCACAGGACAGAGAGTGAAGAGACTCAGTTCAAACTGTCACAGGACAGAGAGTGAAGAGACTCAGTTCAAACTGTCACAGGACAGAGAGTGAAGAGACTCAGTTCAAACTGTCACAGGACAGAGAGTGAAGAGACTCAGTTCAAACTGTCACAGGACAGAGAGTGAAGAGACTCAGTTCAAACTGTCACAGGACAGAGAGTGAAGAGACTCAGTTCAAACTGTCACAGGACAGAGAGTGAAGAGACTCAGTTCAAACTGTCACAGGACAGAGAGTGAAGAGACTCAGTTCAAACTGTCACAGGACAGAGAGTGAAGAGACTCAGTTCAAACTGTCACAGGACAGAGAGTGAAGAGACTCAGTTCAAACTGTCACAGGACAGAGAGTGAAGAGACTCAGTTCAAACTGTCACAGGACAGAGAGTGAAGAGACTCAGTTCAAACTGTCACAGGACAGAGAGTGAAGAGACTCAGTTCAAACTGTCACAGGACAGAGAGTGAAGAGACTCAGTTCAAACTGTCACAGGACAGAGAGTGAAGAGACTCAGTTCAAACTGTCACAGGACAGAGAGTGAAGAGACTCAGTTCAAACTGTCACAGGACAGAGAGTGAAGAGACTCAGTTCAAACTGTCACAGGACAGAGAGTGAAGAGACTCAGTTCAAACTGTCACAGGACAGAGAGTGAAGAGACTCAGTTCAAACTGTCACAGGACAGAGAGTGAAGAGACTCAGTTCAAACTGTCACAGGACAGAGAGTGAAGAGACTCAGTTCAAACTGTCACAGGACAGAGAGTGAAGAGACTCAGTTCAAACTGTCACAGGACAGAGAGTGAAGAGACTCAGTTCAAACTGTCACAGGACAGAGAGTGAAGAGACTCAGTTCAAACTGTCACAGGACAGAGAGTGAAGAGACTCAGTTCAAACTGTCACAGGACAGAGAGTGAAGAGACTCAGTTCAAACTGTCACAGGACAGAGAGTGAAGAGACTCAGTTCAAACTGTCACAGGACAGAGAGTGAAGAGACTCAGTTCAAACTGTCACAGGACAGAGAGTGAAGAGACTCAGTTCAAACTGTCACAGGACAGAGAGTGAAGAGACTCAGTTCAAACTGTCACAGGACAGAGAGTGAAGAGACTCAGTTCAAACTGTCACAGGACAGAGAGTGAAGAGACTCAGTTCAAACTGTCACAGGACAGAGAGTGAAGAGACTCAGTTCAAACTGTCACAGGACAGAGAGTGAAGAGACTCAGTTCAAACTGTCACAGGACGGAGTGAAGAGACTCAGTTCAAACTGTCACAGGACAGAGAGTGAAGAGACTCAGTTCAAACTGTCACAGGACAGAGAGTGAAGAGACTCAGTTCAAACTGTCACAGGACAGAGAGTGAAGAGACTCAGTTCAAACTGTCACAGGACAGAGAGTGAAGAGACTCAGTTCAAACTGTCACAGGACAGAGAGTGAAGAGACTCAGTTCAAACTGTCACAGGACAGAGAGTGAAGAGACTCAGTTCAAACTGTCACAGGACAGAGAGTGAAGAGACTCAGTTCAAACTGTCACAGGACAGAGAGTGAAGAGACTCAGTTCAAACTGTCACAGGACAGAGAGTGAAGAGACTCAGTTCAAACTGTCACAGGACGGAGAGTGAAGAGACTCAGTTCAAACTGTCACAGGACAGAGAGTGAAGAGACTCAGTTCAAACTGTCACAGGACAGAGAGTGAAGAGACTCAGTTCAAACTGTCACAGGACAGAGAGTGAAGAGACTCAGTTCAAACTGTCACAGGACAGAGAGTGAAGAGACTCAGTTCAAACTGTCACAGGACAGAGAGTGAAGAGACTCAGTTCAAACTGTCACAGGACAGAGAGTGAAGAGACTCAGTTCAAACTGTCACAGGACAGAGAGTGAAGAGACTCAGTTCAAACTGTCACAGGACAGAGAGTGAAGAGACTCAGTTCAAACTGTCACAGGACAGAGAGTGAAGAGACTCAGTTCAAACTGTCAGGACAGAGAGTGAAGAGACTCAGTTCAAACTGTCACAGGACAGAGAGTGAAGAGACTCAGTTCAAACTGTCACAGGACAGAGAGTGAAGAGACTCAGTTCAAACTGTCACAGGACAGAGAGTGAAGAGACTCAGTTCAAACTGTCACAGGACAGAGAGTGAAGAGACTCAGTTCAAACTGTCACAGGACAGAGAGTGAAGAGACTCAGTTCAAACTGTCACAGGACAGAGAGTGAAGAGACTCAGTTCAAACTGTCACAGGACAGAGAGTGAAGAGACTCAGTTCAAACTGTCACAGGACAGAGAGTGAAGAGACTCAGTTCAAACTGTCACAGGACAGAGAGTGAAGAGACTCAGTTCAAACTGTCACAGGACAGAGAGTGAAGAGACTCAGTTCAAACTGTCACAGGACAGAGAGTGAAGAGACTCAGTTCAAACTGTCACAGGACAGAGAGTGAAGAGACTCAGTTCAAACTGTCACAGGACAGAGAGTGAAGAGACTCAGTTCAAACTGTCACAGGACGGAGAGTGAAGAGACTCAGTTCAAACTGTCACAGGACAGAGAGTGAAGAGACTCAGTTCAAACTGTCACAGGACAGAGAGTGAAGAGACTCAGTTCAAACTGTCACAGGACAGAGAGTGAAGAGACTCAGTTCAAACTGTCACAGGACAGAGAGTGAAGAGACTCAGTTCAAACTGTCACAGGACAGAGAGTGAAGAGACTCAGTTCAAACTGTCACAGGACAGAGAGTGAAGAGACTCAGTTCAAACTGTCACAGGACAGAGAGTGAAGAGACTCAGTTCAAACTGTCACAGGACAGAGAGTGAAGAGACTCAGTTCAAACTGTCACAGGACAGAGAGTGAAGAGACTCAGTTCAAACTGTCACAGGACAGAGAGTGAAGAGACTCAGTTCAAACTGTCACAGGACAGAGAGTGAAGAGACTCAGTTCAAACTGTCACAGGACAGAGAGTGA
>JASTWF010000894.1:102686-164607 GCA_030390025.1 Squalus acanthias | reverse complement strand
ATAATTTAGTGAATCCCTTCTCACACATGGAGCAGGTGAACGGCCTCTCCCCAGTGTGACTGCGTCGATGATTTTCCAGCTCGGACGGGCAACTGAATCGCTTCCCACAGTCCCCACATTTCCACGGTTTCTCCATGGTGGGGGTGTCCTTGTGTCTCTCCAGGTTGAACGATCAGTTGAAGCCTCGTCCACACACAGAACACGTGTACGGTTTCTCCCCGCTGTGAACGGTGCGATGTTTTTTCAGGCTGTGTAACTGCTAAAGCTCTTTCCACAGTCAGTGCACTGGAACACTCTCACTCAGGTGTGTGTCTCGGTGCTTGTCCAGCCACAATGATGTTTGAAATCTTTTTGAAAATGGTGAGACACCCGCTGTGTGCAGAGTGAGAATAAAATCAATGAGTCAATGATTGTCTCTTCCCTGGTCACTGGGACCCTGAAGCCCCGCCCACTCTTTGTTCCTGCCCAAGATGGCCGCGCATGCGCGGTGACCCCGCCCTGTGCAAGATGGCGGCCAGTGACCCCGATGACCCGAGCGGTTGGGCCTGTCACCGCGGGGAAAACACGGAGCCTGTGGGCTCTTATTCGGGGCCTGAGGCCTACACCAGGTGTTTATGAGGCTTCCCAGCCCACCCGCGGGTCCAATTCCTCCCCGAGTCCACAATCTCCTACCACCTCCCGGAACCGTCTCTTCCGTTGCAGACCATCGCCAACACTTGCACTGCGCTTGCTCAGAGCACAGCCCGGTCCCGGGCCTGCGCACTCAGCTCCTGTAGTCATTGATAGGGCACATTCTGCCTCGCGGGGGATTCTGGGTAAACACCCCGCCATTGAAATCCCCAATTGGTGAGAACAACGTTTTTTTGTCATTTCGTTGAGATTGGAGCCGGAGGGGCAAGAAACAAAATGAATCAATAAATTATACAGGAACCTGAGTGTCCAGGTCCTCAGCCACCGTGCGAAGTACGCTGGCCGCCACTATTCCTTTACTAACTCCTACCTCTGGCCCGCCCAGTCTGGTTTAGAGTCATAACGGCACAGAAGGAGGCCATTCGGCCCATCGAATCCGTGCCGGCTCTCTGGAGAGCAATCCAGTCAGTCCCATTCCCCCGCTCTATCCCCGTAGCCCTGCAAATGTATTTCCCTCAAGTGCCTATCCAGTCTCCCCTTGAAAACATTGAGTGTCTCCGCTTCCACCACTTCCGTCGGCAGCGAATTCCAGGTCCTCACCACTCGCTGCGTAAAAAAGTTTTTCCTCACGTCCCCCCTGTATCTCTTGCCCAAAACCTTAAATCTGTGTCCCCTAGTCCGTGTACCATAAACTAGTGGGAACAGCCTTTCCCCGTCTAGCCTATCCAAACCCGTCATAATCTTGTACACTTCTATCAAATCACCCCTCAACCTCCTTTGCTCTAATGAAAACAAATCCAGCTTCTCCAACCTGTCCTTGTATCTAAGATCCCCCATCCCCGGAACCATTCTGGTAAATCTCCTCTGCACCCTCTCAAGGGCCTTCACATCCTTCCTAAAGTGTGGTGACCAGAACTGGACGCAATACTCCAGTTGTGGCCTAACCAGCGCTTTATAAAGCTTCAGCATAGCTTCTGTACTTTTGTACTCAATACATCTATTTCTGAAGCCCAAAATCCCATATGCTTTGCTAACCACTCTATCAATATGTCCTGCCACCTTCAGGGACCTATGCACATTAACTCCCAGGTCCCTCTGTCCCTGTCACACTCTTTAAAACTGTGCCATTAAGTGTATATTGCCTCTCCTGTTCCATCTGCCAAAATGCATCACCTCACGCTTCTATGTATTAAATTCCATCTGCCACTTGTCTGCCCATTCTGCTAGCCTTTCTATGTCCTATTGCAGTCGATTGGTATCATCATCACTGTTTGTCACACCCCTAAGTTTGGTGTCATCGGCAAATTTAGAAATTCTACTCTGTATTCCAATAGCCAGATCAATTATATATATCAAAAAAAGCAGTGGCCCCAGCACTGACCCTTGGGGAACACCACTGTCTACCATCCTCCAGTCTGAATAACAGCCATTTACCACAACTCGCTGTTTTCTGTCCTTAAGCCAATTCCTTATCCAAGCTGCCACTGACCCACCTATTCCATGAGCCTCAATTTTGTTAACCAGCCTTCTATGTGGTACTTTGTCAAACGCCTTCTGAAAATCCATGCAGACAACATCCATTGCATTCCCTTCATCAATCCTCTCTGTTACTTCATCAAAAAATTCAATTAGATTAGTCAAACACGATCTGCCTTTCACAAATCCGTGTTGGCGCTTCTTAATTAGCTTAAACCTCTGCAAGTGCCCATTAATTTTTTCCTTGATTATTGTTTCTAAAACTTTACTCACCACTGATGTTAGCCTGTAGTTACTAGGATTGTCCTTACACCCTTTCTTGAACAATGGTGTCACATTCGCCACTTTCCAATCCTCAGGCACCTCCCCCACATCCGGGGAAGATTGGAAAATTATGGCAAGCCCTTCTGCTATCTCCTCCCCCAATTCCCTTTGCAACCTGGGATGCAAGCCATCTGGACCAGTGTCGAAGTTTCGACTTCCGAGTAAGACTCTTGATACAATATCGTCAAAGAAGGCTTTATTATTATATTTTACTTGCAAGGAGAATGCAACCATAGCCCAATTAGCTACGATGACAGACTGAAGAATCACAGGAAATGGAAGATCTTATACACTGAAACACAAGCTTCCCATATCACATGACATGTTGTTTAAGGTAAGCTAAGTTAACAATTAAAAAAACACATAAGAAATGCCTTACGGTGAGACTAACTAATCTCTTCAAAATGGAGTCTATCTATCTGTTCTTCTCTCACCAAGGCCGAGGGCGCCTGGTGTTTACTTCACTAGCCCTTGTTATCTCAATTTAAGCCTGTTGTTTCTTTGTGCTGGGCAGACTTTGCTGACAGCATAGTCTGAAACTTTAAATTCAGTTTCATGAGAAACATAACAACGGATTCCTTCTTTATTCAATACAAGTCAGAGGTTGGCCATTTTTGATCACTCTTTTGTGTCTTGGAAGCCATTTTGTCCGAGACAAAAACTGCACTTCCACATTCCCCCCTTTTTGTCTTCTAGGACAAAATAGCTCAATTTAACCCTTTCGGTCTTTCTTGTCGTTCCTGTACCAAATTTGGATTTTGGCCAGGGATGCCAACTTCTTTTCTGTTTTAAACCATCCTCGGGATTATACCTGTATTGATGGCTGACCTTATTTAAGATCGTCCTTCTTCTCTGTCTATTCTCGGGTGTTTGGGCGTATGTTCTTGTAGGGGGTTTTAGTTGTGTTTTGGTGACTGTGGCGTACTTTTGTGGTTCATTAGTCTGCTGTTTCTCTAACTTTTCCTGCAGCTTATACTAGCCTGCAGTTCGGGTGTTGCTATACACCCTCTAAGGAGATAGGGGTACAGCAGCTCATAGAGGAGTTCTAAGTCATGGCCCACACAGTTTATGCCTAACCTGTGGGGTTCTCCTAGGGAACTGCAGCTTATAGAGGAGGACTGATTCATGACCCACACAGTTTATACCTAACCTGTGGGGGTTCTCCTAAGCACAAGTGCTTCTACGTGAGCCTCCAGAGTGGCGGACCAAGTGGTATCAAGGTCGACGTCACCGGCAGTTGAAAGGAGTCCTCTCTCTTTCCCTAGCCTGCAGATCCCATTTTGGGTGGAAGAATATGTTTACCGAAAGTGGGGAGCAATGCAAAAATGTATATATATATGTATATTTTGTCTAGGTTGTCTAATCCTTAAAATTGTATTTTATTCAATCGCCTCAGTTCCTCCCCGAAGGGACCATACTTTTCTTCTTCGTCATTTTTTCTTTCTGTATCATCATACTTACTTCAGGTATGACTACCTTGCCTAACCTATTACAACAACACTTAATCATTGTGACAACCAAAATGATACATACAATCGCGGCTACTACTACTACTAATCCATGCAATAATACTTGTCCCATTGATCCCAACCATCCCCCTAATATCCAATCAACCCAGCCGCCTTTGGTCCTGGATTGATGGAGCAGGGCAACCTGTTTCTGAATATGGTCCGCTAAGTTGGTTATATTTTCAGAGCTATCTGGGATATATGTGCAGCATTCTGCTCCGATCATGGCACGTGTACCTCCCTGTGCAGCTAGTAGGTATCTAGTGCCATTCTATTTGTTAGGGCGACGGTTCTCAGGGCTACCATCTCGGCGCTCACCTCCCTCAGGGATTTAACCGTGTCATTAGCTACCCCCTCGATTAATGCTGACTGTAACAGTATTTCTTGGGGAAGTAAACGCTATTCCAGATGGGGGAAACATAGCTCCAACTAACATCTTCCATGTGGGGAGTTCTCTTTTCTTACAGCTGTGCTTATGGTGGTCTTTCAATTCCTTTATGTGGTGTATGTATGGTACTACATACCCCAAATAGCGTGATCCTGCCCAATTCCTCTGGTAGCCAAGGGTATGCTCTGTGACCGCATATGAAGTACGTCCCGTTATAGGCTGTCACTATCTGTCCCGGTTGATCAGGGTTCGCGTTGGTGCGGAAACGGTAAAACCCATCTGATTGTCAGTATTCAATCGTTTAGTCCCATTCCATGATTTGTTATTAGTCAAATTCATCAAACTGGTAGTATTGAACCACCAGCTTTCCATGGAACTTCCTGCCTCGTACGTAATAAACTTTTTGTATGCAACGACTTTTCCCCATATTAACTCTGTTCCCTTTAGTCTGTCCCCGATCAGTCGGCCCTTTCCCGATGTATTGGTAAGGGGCTAGAAAAGGAGTTCTTTCGTATAATCAATCAACGTCGGCTTGTACCATCCCTTAAAATTTTCTAACAAATATCCTCCCCCCTTAAACTCATTTCTTAGGCTAGACCACTTTTGTTCCCATTCTTTCCGAAGGTGGATAGGGTGGTATCTTCCTGTTTTTGTATGAATTTTTATTAATTATCCATTCTGCCATATCTGTGAGGTTCAAGGGTATCGGTCGCAGAGGTATTCCTCCTTTCACATGGGTCGGAATATGGCTACATACCCAACAGGCGTTTATCCCACTTTTTTGGCATACTTATATGACATACAAAAAGGTGTTCATATGTAATTCTCGTTTTCTTTCGGGTTCTTTTCTTCTCCCTTGGCAGGCTATACATATCAGTCCGATTAGTAGGTAAAACGTAAATTTGTTGTCAAGAGTACTTGATATGGCCCTTCAAAGCGTGGCTGCAGACCGTTGTTCCTCTTAAAGACCTTTATGTAGACGTCATCTCCTGGTTCCAAATTATGGCACTTTCCTTCGGCCGGTTCCGTTTGAGCTTCCTTTACCTGTTGGTGAAAGCTGGAAATACATCTAGTTAATGCAATGCAATAGTTTAGCATATTTTCATCCATTTTATGAAAATCCATTTGTTTAACCATAAAGGGTGCTGAGAATGGCAGCCTTTGGGGTCGTCCCATAACAATCTCATGTGGCGACAGTCCAGTTGCCCTGTTAGTTGCTGCTCGCATTATCATCAATGCTAAGGGTAATAGTTCGACCCATTTAAGTCCGGTTTCATTGCAAAGTTTAGAAAGTTTATTCTTCAGCATTCCGTTATATCTTTCTACTAGTCCCGCGGATTGTGGATGATAACTGCAGTGGAAATGCTGATTAATCTGCAAAGCCTTACATAGTTCCTTTATGATCATTCCAGTAAAATGTGATCCGTTGTCGCATGAAAGTTGCATAGGTATTCCAAACCTTGGTATGATTTCTTTTAACAAACACTTTGCAACTGTTACAGCATCATTCTTTGTACATGGAAAAGCTTCAACCCATCTTTGAATCTAACAGCTATTTCTTACAATTCCCTTCTTTGAGAAGGAAATAACCCTTATTGACTTCTCACAATCGGCTCTTGACTAATCTAGCTAGTTCTTATTGCTCTCTCAACTTGGGCATTAGTTAGTAGGGAGTCTTGAAGATTTCTCCCTTCTAATAGTCCATTCCGGTGTTCCAATACTGCCCCGCCTGGGGTATCCTCTACATTGCTTCGGATCTTCTCTTTCGGTGTGCTCAATTTGTTAGTGCTGGTTAGTCATGGGCATGAGTACCCAATTGGCTTGTGTATCTTACTACATAGGTTACAGAAATCAAATACACTATCATTACAAGTTGGAGAACTACCAGAGCGTGTGAAATATTACAAATCTAAGTGTGTGCTGATATATTAAGCCCAATTATCCCACCAGTGTGAGTTGTCCCCTATGCTGTCAATTTCAATATCTATTCTCGAGTTGTCTTCCTTCAGAACATAAAAATGCTTTAGGGAGGAGTTCAGTCGCATCACGAGCTCACTGAAGCCCTAGTATCCGAATTGTGCCACATAATTGTGCAGCTCATACTTAAGTACCTCATTTACTGTCAGTTTCACTTGAGCATAGGTTTCGATATTATGTAAAATGTGTTGGTTAATGGGACAGGTCCTGTTAGACCCGTAAAGCATGGTAGTTGCGGTAGTAGTGACACAGGAGGCACCACCAAAACCACCTCATACTGGATTCGTACTGGTTTTTCCCACGCTCTGTTACCTACAAAACACAATTATTACAGTCATAGTTAAATTCAGTCTTACAATCATTTCAAGCAACATTACAGTTTAACATCTAATCAACAAATCATGGACTTAAAAGATTCTCCAGACCGCTCTTTTACTCGTATCCATATTGTGGATAGTTCTTACTAAACATGATTTCTCCTTAGCCCTCAATTGTCCCAATCCAAATTCCAGGTAACTCTCCACTTCAACTTCAATTTCAATCCCTCTACAGGTACCAGTGTATTTAACTCTATTCTGATTGTTCATTAATTAGATAGTTTCTCGATGGAGTATGTGTCAATTGCTTTAAAAGTTGTCTCTGCTCTCCTGAGCCACATTAACCATTTCATGTTTTGCTGTTGTCAAGTAACTGAGCATGTCTGAGACCCGTTCTTCAGTGCAGATTCACCATACATTCCCCAGATGGTAATTGCTTCATACGTAACAAATCACATTTGCACACTCATACCGGTATCTCAATATCATACCACATGTGCCTTTCTCGGGCTTTCAGGTATCTTATCAAAAGATTGTCTTTGTTCATCTTCCTCTGCATGGTCCCGATGTCTTGGGTTGTGGCCAGGGCTATCAAATTCAGTTTTCTTAAAAGTTCATTATAGGCAGGGACACAAATGTCTCCAAGAGAAAGCGATCAATTTACTATTCTTAGCTACACTTTCCTGACTTTCACTAGCAAGTTTTTAAAATTCCCATTCAGCAGTGTAATTCTCCTGTTTCAATCTTACACCTTCAATCATGTCCTCTCTCCATTTTACACATCCCATTAATTACCATTGATATCTCATTCATGAGCCCTGGAGGAACTTTACTGTCCAGTACAATATTTAAGATTGAAAACATAGATCAAACATTCTCACTTGGTCCAAGTTATTAAAACTTTTTATTTATCATTATTTTAGAGGATCTTTTATTTTCCCCAAAAGTAACCCAATATATATAGTGCCTGAGTCCATTTTGTTATTTCAAAATTATCCCAAAAATCCAAACAGCAGTACTGTTGAACTGATAGGTTTTGTCAATGTTCAATTTCATTTCTATCAATTTATCTTCCATTTCCAATTTCAGAAACAAATGATTTCCAGGCTAGGTGGTTTATACAGTGTTTTAACATTAGAGACAGAAGTGCTGCAATTAGTTTACAAGGTAACTTCCATATAACAAAGAAAGAAGAGACTCCATTGTGACTCTACTTAGAGCCCAAGGGGTTAATTTATCAAATCATAATTTTCCTTCTGTCACTGTGGGGAAATATTAACTTAAAATTAATAATGTCCAATATCTTTAAGTTTCATACTAAATTTGTTGCTCGGTGAGCTTAATCAGCTGTCAGTGGAAAGGGTTAACTCCTTTGCAGGTCTTTAAGAAGGTGGAGCGAAACATTATCAGGCGCACACAATTGCGTCACTTTACGTAAATTTAAAAAAAAAACTTTTCTGATCGAAAAAGACAGTTGTGTTTTCACACTTTAACTAAACACGAACAGAACAGATAAAACAAAACAAAATAGCACATGCTTGCAGAACCAGTAAATTACATCATATTTCTTCAGATGTCTTTCCAAAATACTGTAAAAACATTGAATATAACTGGAGAAAAATTAGTTTTTCACATTTAAACAAATCAAATCAGAGTGCTTTGGAAGATTTCACCATAGCAACCGCGACTCCAAGGTTAAATCTTAGACTGAAACTTAATCTTTTGTTAAACAAACTTTTTGTTTTTCTCCTCAGTTTTTACACACCAGCTTAACTTAAATTGTAGTTCAAAGTTTTTTTTTCTAATTCTTGGGGCACAATGCTTTCCCTGCAAAGTCTGATATAAAATTCCTGTCTATCCCTGACAGTAAAGGCGAATTTCCCTTTGTGATTCCTCTGCCAATGGTATGGACCAGAACCCGTATCCAAGACTGTAAATATTTCAAAATCTGGTTTCAGACCATTAATATCTTATTCAATGTGGTCTACACAAATTTACACCAACCAGAATTTCACCGTGCACAATGAAAGTCTGGTTTTTTTAATAGGTTAATTAACCTCAATTACTCCAATTCAATCCAGATCAATTTAAAAAAAAACTAACCAGTGTCAGTTGGAAAAGAAAGAAACCATAGTCACATTAACAAAGAAACAATTACCCATGCCTTGTAAACATTCAAATTAATTTTCTTTCCAGGCACATTGGCAACTGTGACTTCAAGGCTGAAGCTTATACCTCTTTTGTAAAACAATTAACAAACTTAAACCAACACACGCTTGATTATCATTCAAGACAAGTCTTCAAAGAGTTAAACAGCTTTTAGCTCTCTGTACAAAAGAGTGGGTGGAGCTAAAACATAAACAAAATGACAGACACCTTTTTTTAGGCAGATTTTTTTTCAGACAAAATACTGTAACTTAACAAACTTAAACATTCACAGCCAGAAATCTTTTACACTTTTCACACACATTTTCACGCAACTGAGATCCCAGTATTCCTTTTAAGATTCCTTTCACTCAACAAATCTTGTATCTTCGCTTTTATCTCAGCACAGACATTAATAACTTCCATGCCGGTAAAACTTTTCTCAGCAGCTTTTCCTGGCTTTCCAAATCCCTTCTTTTTTTTGCTTGAGTTTCAGATTTCAATTCTGGTCCGTCGGTGTTGCGGAAGCTGCTTGCTCCATTAAGAGGGAAACTTTATTCTTTTGGTCCCTATTTCTCTCCTGAATTCCTTTCAGAATTTGTGTTAATTCAGGAGCTGTTTTATGTCTCCAATCTAGGCAGACTAGAGTCAGTGGTTCTTTAAGTTCTATTCTGAGACCATTTACGAGGGCATTGATTAAAGGAATCTGGTAATTTTCTTTGGTCATTCCAATTTGCGAGACAATCCTCTAGACATGTAATTCTGTCTAGGATTAAAAGTTCCATCAATAGGGAACGGGTGTTTGTCATTCTTGGTCCATTTAGACCAATCAGACAAATCCCTTGTGGATGTCCGACCACAGTTCTGGAAGATGTAAAAAGCTGGAGTTCCTTTTTCTGGGTCTTACTCTGTGAAGCTCCCATCTTAGTAAAGTTTTAATTATACTAGGCACTCTTCTTCTAAATCGCAAGTTTCACCCTTTACCCCCTTACGATTATTTCTGACCATCCAAAGTTCTACAAGACAATAACAAGAACTAACAACAATCAAGACAATTATAAGTAAGATGTAAAAAGCACTAACAGGCAAACAAATCAAATAATTAAACATTTAACCTTATACTTTAAACTAAACAAATAGTCAATTCTCAGTTTTGCATTGTTCTCCACTACAAACTGAGTCCTTAACATTTAACTTATACTCTATACTCTGCCGCGAGATTCTCAGTTTTCTTTTCACGGCTCAAGGGACCCACCCTTGATACTGCAGTTTTAATCTCGCATCTCAAGGGACCCACCCTTGATACTGCAGTTTTAATCTCAGCGCTTTCTCATAACCTGGTACCTTTACTCAGTCCGGGATACAACCCTGTCGACTTTTTCCCTTGCCTCCTTTGCCCGATAGTTTTGAAACTTGAGCTGTCAGTATCCTCCCTTTTTTTAACGTTAAAAATCAAAAGCTACAAGATTCAACTCAAACACAAGTCTTAACAATCGCAGTGCTCCCGTCGGAAGAAACCGACTACACCAATTCATCTAATGAGAAATCCTTTTTTTTTGTGATAAAACATCACTGTGGCCATTCAGGATTTGTCACTAGAAATTCATGGTGTCTTTTGTCCGTGACTTACCGAAAGGTAGCAAGCGATCTCGGCGGAACCTCCAAGAAATACTGTCGAAGTTTCGACTTCCGAGTAAGACTCTTTAAACAATATCGTCAAAGAAGGCTTTATTATTATATTTTACTTGCAAGGAGAATGCAACCATAGCCCAATTAGCTACGATGACAGACTGAAAAATCACAGAAAATGGAATATTCTTATACACTGATAATACAATCACATGACATGTTGTTTAAGGTAAGCTAAGTTAAAAGTTAAAAAAACATAGAAATGCCTTACGGTGAGACTAACTAATCTCTACGAAATGGAGTCTATCTATCTGTTCTTCTCTCACCAAGGCCAAGGCGCCTGGTTTGTTTACTTCACTAGCCCTTGGTTAAATCTCAAGTTGATTAGAAGAAGCCTGTTATGTTCTGTACAATGCAAAACAACATAGTCTGCAAGTTTAAATGAGAAACATAACAACGGATTTTTTGCTTTCCAAACAAGTCAGAGTCGGCCATTTTGTATCAGTTTAAATTCAAGGAAGCCATTTTGTCCGAGTCAAAAACTGCACTTCCACACATGCAGGTGCAGCAAGCAATAAGGAAGGCAAATAGCATGTTGGCCTTTATTGCAAGGGGGTTGTAGTATAAGAGTAAGGAAGTCTTGTTACAATTGTACAATTGTGAGACACATCTGGAGTATTGTGCACAGTTTTGGTCTCCTTATCTAAGGAAGGATATATTTTCCTTGGAGGCAGTGCGACAAAGGTTCACTAGATTGATTCCTGGGATGAGAGGGCTGTCCTATGATAAGAGACTGTGTAGAATGGGCCGTTACACTCTGGAGTTTAGAAGAATGAGAGGTGATCTCATTGAAACATACAAGATTCTGAAGGGGATCGATAGGGTAGATGCTGAGAGGTTGTTTCTCCTGGCTGGAGTGTCTAGAACTAGGGGACATAGTCTCAGGATAGGTTGCAGGCCATTTAAGACCAAGATGAGGAGGAATTTCTTCACTCAGAGGGTTGTGAATCTTTGGAATTCTCTGCCCCAGAGGGCTGTGGATGCTGAGTTTTTGAATATGTTCAAGGCTGCGATAGATAGCTTTTCAGATTCTAGGGGAATCAAGGGGGATTGGGCGGGAAAGTGGAGGTTTTTTTAATTTGTTTATGGGATGTGGGCGTCACTGGCAAGGCCAGCATTTATTGCCCATCCCTAATTGTGGTGGTGAGCCGCCTTCTTGAACCACTGCAGTCCATGTGGTGAAGGTACTCCCACAGTAGGGAGGGATTCCAGGATTTTGACCCAGCGACGATGAAGGATCGGCGATATACTTCTAAGTCAGGATGGTGTGTGACTTGGAGGGGAACTTGGAGGTGGTGGTGTTCCCATGCACCTGCTGCCCTTGTCCTTCTCGGTGGAAGAGGTCGCAGGTTTGGGAGGTGCTGCCGAAGAAGCCTCAGCGAGTTGCCGTAGTGCATCTTGTACACACTGCAGCCACGGTACACCGGTGATGGAGGGAGTGAATGTTTAAGGTGGTGGATGGGGTGCCAATCAAGCGGGCTGCTTTGTCCTGGATGGTGTCGAGCTTCTTGAGTGTTGTTGGAGCTGCACTCTTCCAGGCAAGTGGAGAGTATTCCTTCACACTCCTTACTTGTGCCTTGTAGATGGTGGAAAGACTTTGGGGAGCCAGGAGGTGAGACGCTCACCGCAGAATACCTAGCCTCTGACCTGCTCTTGTTGCCACAGTATTTATGTGGCTGGTTCAGTTAAGTTTCTGGTCAATGGTAACCCCCAGGATGTTGATGGTGGGGGATTCGGCGATGGTAATGCCGTTGAATGTCAAGGGGCGGTGGTTAGACTCTCGCTTGTTGGAGATAGTCATTGACTGGCACTTGTGTGGCGTGAATGTTACCTGCCACTTATCAGCCCAAGCCTGAACGTTGTCCAGGTCTTGTTGCATGCTGGCATGGACTGCTTCATTATCTGTAGAGTTGTGAATGGCACTGAACTGCAGTCATCAGCGAACATCCCCATTTCTGACCTTATGTTGCAGGGAAGGTCATTGATGAAGCAGCTGAAGATGGTTGGGCCTAGGACACTGCCCTGAGGAACTCCTGCAGTGATGTCCTGGGGCTGTGATGATTGACCTTCAACCACCACAACCATCATCCTTTGTGCTAGGTTTGACTCCAGCCAGTGGAGAGTTCCCCCCCCGCCCCCACCGATTCCCGATTCCCATTGACTTCAGTTTTATTAGGGCTCCTTGATGCTGCCTTGATGTCGAGGGCAGTCACTCTCACCTCACCTCTGGAATTCAGCTCTTTTGTCCATGTTTGGACCAAGGCTGTAATGAGGTAGGGAGCTGAATGGTCTTGGCGGAACCCAAACTGGGCATCAGTGAGCAGGTTATTGGTGAGTAAGTGCCGCTTGATAGCACTGTCGATTACACCTTCCATCACTTTGCTGATGATTGAGAGTAGACTGATGGGGTGGTAATTGGCCAGATTGGATTTGTCCTGCTTTTTGTGGACAGGACGTACCTGGGCAGTTTTTCACATTGTCGGATAGATGCCAGTGTTGTAGCTGTACTGGAACAGTTTGGCTAGAGGCACGGCTAGTTCTGGAACACAAGTCTTCAGCACGATAGCCGGGATGTTGTCGGGGCCCATAACCTTTGCTGTATCCAGTGCGCTCAGGTCGATGATCAGCCATGATCTTATTGAATGGTGGAGCAGGCTCGAGGGGCCCTATGGCCTACTCCTGCTCTTATTTCTTATGATCTTATGAGCATTAATCCATACCCTGGGTAAGGGTCTCGGAGGCCTGAGCATTAATCGACCCCTGAGCAAGGGCTTCGTAGGCCCGAGCATTAATGCACCCCCTGAATAAGTGTCTCGGAGACCTGAGCATTAATTGACCCCCGGGGAAGGGGTCCCTAGGCCCGAGCATTAATCCACCCCCTGTGTAAGGATCCTGTAGTCCTGAGCATTAATCCTCTCCCTGGGTAAGGATCCTGTAGTCCCGAGCATTAATCCTCTCCCTGGGTAAGGATCCTGTAGTCCCGAGCATTAATCCTCTCCCTGGGTAAGGGCACTGTCGGCCCAAACATTAATCCACCTCTGTGACCCCATAAACTGGAGCATTACTCCATCCCTGGCGGAAGGCCCAAGCATTAATTCACACCGTAGAAACATCCCTTAACTCCTACCCTCTGAATTCTGTTTTGTAGCCATCTTTCCATCCATTCTGTTACCTGGCCCTTGACCCCACACGGCCTGACCTTGTCATCTTTGTAGACCATACATACTGCAGACACAGTGCACCAGTGGTGGAGCAGGTGGATATTGAGTCCGCTGGCAGGTGTGCTGATGAAGCGGATTTCTCTGTCTCATGTGTTTTCATGGATCGTTCGTGGCGTTTTTCACATCTTTCCACCTTGAAAAGAAATTGCTGCCAGTTTATTCAAGTAAGACATACAAAAAATGGGACCTCGTAATTCTCCCTCTGAATAAAAGGTCTGCACTGAAGTTCGAAAACATAGTTAGTAAACATTTAGCAATTAAACCAGACTGGGCGGGGACTGAGGTACCAGTTAAAGTGGCGGCCAGCGTACTTCGCACGATGGCCGAGGGCCCGGGCATAGAATGGTTACAGCACAGAAGGAGGCCATTCGGCCCGTCGAGCCCGTGCCAGCTCTCTGCAAGATCACTTCAGCTAGTCCCACTCCCCCGCCCTTTCCCCGTAGCTCTGAAGTTTCTTTCCTTCAGATACTTATCCAACTCCCTTTTGAAAGCCACGATTGAATCTGCCTCCACCACCCTTTCAGGCAGTGCATTCCAGATCCTAACCACTCGCTGTGTAAAAAAGTTTTTCCTCATGTCGCCTTTGGTTCTTCTGCCAATCACCTTAAATCTGTGCCCTCTGGTTCTTGACCCTTCCGCCAATGGGAACAGTTTCTCTCTATCTACTCTGTCCAGACCCCTCATGATTTTGAACACCTCTATCAAATCTCCTCTCAATCTTCTCTGCTCCAAGGAGAACAACCCCAGCTTCTCCAGTCTATCAACGTAACCGAAGTCCCTCTTTCCTGCAATTATTCTTGTAAATCTTTTCTGCGCCCTCTCTAAGGCCGTCACATCCTTTCTAAAGTGTGGTGCCCAGAATTGGACACAGTACTCCAGTTGTGGCCAAACCAGTGTATTATACAGGTTCATCATAATTTCCACACTTTTGTACTGTATACCTCTATTCATGAAGCCCAGGATCCCGTAAGCCTTTTGAACTGCTTTCTCAACCTGCCCTGCCACCTTCAACGATTTGTGCACATAAACTCTGTTCGTGCAACCCCTTTTCGGATTGTACCATTTAGTTTATATGTCCTCTCCTCATTCTTTCAACCAAAATGTATCACTTCGCATGTGGGTTTCTGTATAATTTATTAATTAATTTTGTTTATTGCCACTCCGGCCCCAATCTCGATGGGATGATAAAATATGTTCTGGTCCCCAATTGGATCTTTCAATGGCGGGGTGTATGCCCAGAATCCTCCGCGCGGCAGAATGTGCCCTATCAATGACTACAGGAACCCAGTGCGCAGGCGCGGGACTGGGCTGTGCTCTGAGCATGCGCTGTGTGAGTGTTGGCGATGGTCTGAAGCGGAAGACACGCTCCCGGGAGGCAGCGGAGATTGTGGGCTCGGGGAGGAATTGGACCCGCGGTTCGGCTGGGAAGCTTCATAAACACCCGGTGCAGGCCTCAGGCCCCGAATAAGAGCCCATAGGCCCGGCGGTGACAGGCCTGGTCAGCGGGGTCACTGGCCGCCATCTTGGACAGGCCGGGATCACGGCGCATGCGCGGCCATCTCCAGTGACCAGGAGAGACAATCATTGACTCATTGATTTTATTCTCACTCTGCACACAGCGGGTGTCTCACCATTTTCAAAAAGATTTCAAACATCATTGTGACTGGAAAAGCACTGAGACACACACACCCGAGTGAGAGTGTTCCAGTGCACTGACTGTGGAAAGAGCTTTAACCAGTTACACAGCCTGAAAAAACATCGCACCATTCACAGCGGGGAGAAACCGTACACGTGTTCTGTGTGTGGACGAGGCTTCAACTGATCGTCCAACCTGGAGAGACACAAGGACACCCGCACCACGGAGAAACCGTGGAAATGTGGGGACTGTGGGAAGGGATTCAGTTGCCTGTCCGAGCTGGATATTCATCGAGGCAGTCACACCGGGGAGAGGCCGTTCACCTGCTCCGTGTGTGGGAAGGGATTCACTCGGTCATCCAACCAACTGACACACCGGCATGTTCACACTGGGGAGAGGCCGTTCACCTGCTCCGTGTGTGGGAAGGGATTCACTCAATCATCCAGCCTGCTGACACACCGGCATGTTCACACTGGGAGAGGCCGTTCACCTGCTCCATGTGTGGGAAGGGATTCACTCATTCTTCCCCCTACGGAAACACAAACTTGTTCATTCTGATAAGAGACCTTTTAAATGTTTGAAGTGTGAGCTGAGCTTTAAAAGTGCAAGTGGTCTGCTGAGACACCAACGCACTCACACCGGGGAGAGGCCGTTCACCTGCTCCGAGTGTGGGAAGGGATTCACTAATTCATCCAACCTGCTGACACACCAGCGAGTTCACACTGATGAGAGACCTTTTACATGCCTGGACTGCGGGAAGTGCTATAAAAGTTCTGGGGAACTGACATTCCATCAACGTGCTCACACTGACGAGAGACCGTTCAGGTGCTCTCACTGTGGGACTGGGTTCAGGCAATCATCTGAACTCACTGTACACCAGCGAGTTCACACTGGGGAGAGGCCGTTCACCTGCTCAGTGTGTGGGAAGGGATTCACTCAGTCATCCCACCTCTCTTCACACCAATTTGTTCACACCAATAAGAGACCTTTTAAATGTTCTGACTGTGAGAAAAGCTTTAAAAGCAGAAATTATCTGCTGAAACACCATCCGATTCACACTGGGGAGAGGCCGTTCACCTGCTCCGTGTGTGGGAAGGGATTCACTCGGCCATCCACCCTGCTGAGACACCAGCGAGTTCACAAGTCACTGCAGGGGTTGGATTCTGCTGTTATTGCTGCTGTTAATCACATTCAGGACTGAACCATATTAATTCTGACAGTTGGGGTTTGTTTCTGCTGATGTTAATAACCCCTATAACTGGGCTGGAGTTTAATATTCTGGATATATGTCAAATAACTCGGCTTTGGTTTCAACACCTTGTTGTAGATTTCTCATCTCTCTTCACTGACAGCAAAGTCCCCGTGTGGGTTAATCTTGAGGCCTGTAAGAAATGTGTCCCAGCCGCTCTCTTCCATGGTTCAGAGCTCCTAGGCACGGAACAGAAGGCTCCTTTACAACTGTGTTTAGAGTCAGGAAGAACAACGGTGAATGCTGGAAACGTGCTGTCAAATCAGAGATTGGTGTCAAACTGCGATCTGTTCCTGACTGAAAGTGAAACGGCAGGTTTAAGTTTCCAGTCTAAAGATGACTGGTAATTATTCTACAAAGATTTAACGTGTTTGTCTGACAGTCCTGAGTCTACCATTTTAAGGTAGGTGTTAACCCATTTAAAATAAGTTGGTTAAAGTCTGCATTAAAATAGCAGAGGGAGGAGTTCACAGGAGCCTGTTAACTGCTGGTACAATTATACAACAGACATTTGATCTCCAGATAAAGAAGGACCTGCAGCGTGTTTCCAGGAATTCCCTGTTTTATTGATGTGTGTGTGTTAGACACCAGGATAACTAAAAATACACGACCCGGAACATCCACGGGGGTGCGATCCCGACAGTTACTCTGGGATCACTCCCGCTGCGGAACTCCACCACTGACCCTGCTGAAGGTTGTAGGCTCAGGGAGTGGGGCCTCCAGGAGTGGACGGTAAGGAAGCTGGGCTTCAGTATCCTGACAAATATATGCCTAGGAACCAGAGGAATCCTTACTGAGGAACCGTCTGGGGTTTTATGTAGGTCTAGGGGTGAATGATGTCTGACTCGCCGAATTGTCTTACATTGAATCCAGTTCGGATCAAGATCAATTCAGTTTACAGGAGAATGTCTAAGTCGCCTTGAAGTCTCTTTGCATCCTCCTCACAACTCACAACCCCACCTAGTTTTGTGTCGTCAGCAAACTTGGAAATATTACATTTGGTTCCCTCATCCAAATCATTGATATATATTGTGAATAGCTGGGGCCCAAGCACTGATCCCTGCGGTACCCCACTAGTCACTGCCTGCCACCCCGAAAAAGACCAATTTATTCCTACTCTCTGTTTCCTGTCTGTTAACCAATTTTCAATCCATGCCAGTATATTACCTCCAATCCCATGTGCTTTAATTTTGCACACTAACCTCTTATGTGGGACTTTATCAAAGGCCTTCTGAAAATCCAAATACACCACATCCACTGGTTCTCCCTTATCTATTCTACCAGTTACATCCTCAAAAATCTCCAGTAGGTTTGTCAAACACAATTTCCCTTTCATAATTCCATGTTGACTTTGTCTAATCCCGTTGATATTTTCTAAGTGTCCTGTTATCACATCCTTAATAATAGACTCTAGCATTTTCCGTACTACTGATGTTAGGCTAACCGGTCTGTAGTTCCCTGTTTTCTCTCTCCCTCCTTTTTTAAATAGTGGGGTTACATTTGCCACCCTCCAATCTGCAGGAACTGTTCCATAATCTATAGAATTTTGGAAGATGACAACCAATGCATCCACTATTTCCATGGCTACCTCTTTTAGTACTCTGGGATGCAGATTATCAGGCCCTGGGGATTTATCAGCTTTCAGTCCCATTAATTTTTCCAGCACTATTTTTTACTAATACTAATTTCCTTTAATTCCTCCTTCTCACTAGACCCTTGGCGGGGAAAAATTCAGTTGGTTGCGCCTCCCGTTAGCGCCTTAAGAGGGCGCTAATGGGGCGCAAAGCATCTAGCGCCCAGGCGCGGCGAAGTTTGCGCCGCTCGCGAAATTAACTAGACATTTTGCGGCGGCGCTGAACACTACCGCCATGATCTCCTGCGCCGGCAGATCGTGACGTCAGTCGAGTGTGCAACGCCCCGGAGCGGAAATTGAGTGGCGCCCCCTGCCTTACCGCCTGACGCTAGCAACGACAGGTTGAGGGGAGCGTTTTGCAGTCATGAAGGGACTGGGGGAGCGCTATTTAAAGGTGACTGCTTCCTGCCTTTTATTGTTGGTGCCATTTTTGAACCACGCATTCTGAGAGAGAGAGAGAGACTTCTGGAGAGATTCAACGTTGTGTGAAGGAGTTTTGGGTACTGAGCAGCACTTTGCAGGTTCATTTTGATTTCCATTCCTTGTATCGATTTAGAAGAGACTGTGGGGGCTGCACTCTGAGCTCTTTGCCTGGTACTCTCCATTGTTCTTTCCAGCAGATTTGATGTGCAGGTCTCTCCAGGCCGAGATTCAAGGCTGCAATGAGCAGGATGTGGATCGAAAGCAAGATTAACCGTTCCCTTTAAGAACTGGCTGGGGCCATTGTGTGTGTGTTCCATTGCTGACTGACATCACATGAGCTTCGCCAGCGCTCTCAGGTAGCGCCTCGCTCCTCGGCCTTTGCGCCTTAAGACAGGTGTGAAGCGCCTGATTTAGCGCTCCAATCACCTCCAGGGGCAATAAAAGTCAAGTTTGCAGTCGGTGGTGATAATTAGTGCCGGGCGCTAATCTTTGCGCCCGGCCGATAATTGCGCCCCAAATGGGGCGATACTGAATTTCTCCCCCTTGGTTCCCTAACATTTCTGGGAAGTTATTTGTGTCCTCTTCTGTGAAGACAGAACCAAAGTATTTGTTTAATTGCCATGCCATTTCCTTGTTCCCCATTATAAATTCTCCCATTTCTGACTGTAAGGGACCTACATTTGTCTTCACTCATCTTTTTCTTTATACATACTTGTAGAAACTTTTACAATCCGCTTTTATGTTCCTTGCAAGTTTACTCTCATACACTATTTTGCCCCTCTTAATCAATGTCGTTTTTTGCTGAACTCTAAACTGCTCCCAATCCTCAGGCTTGCTACTTGTTCTGGCAACTTTATATGACTCCTCTTTGTATCCAATACTGTCCTTAATTTCTTTTGTTAGCCATGGTTGGGCCGCTTTTCCTTTTGTGTTTTTGCGCCAGAAAGGAATGTATAACTGTGTATATGCTCGAGTGGAGCATAAACGCCGGCATGGACTGGTTGGGCCGAATGGCCTGTTTCTGTGCCGTATATCCTGTGTAATCCTGTGTAAAATTAACAATCTCAGTTTTGCAATTTTCAATTCACTATTTCCTGTAAACCTATTTTTAAAACCTGAGCCAGTGTGTTGTGAGACAAAGAGCCTTGTGTGCAATAAGGGGAATAAAGGCCCACAGCCTCCCCTGGCCCCGGGCCCTGAACAAGGGACTGGAGAAATATTTTTTTTATTCAAATACAATAATACTTATACAACTCATCAATTACATAGTAAATCCATTACATTCACCCATCACAGTAAAAAATAAAGCCTTAAATACAGCCTTATAGTTAATATAAATGCAATGATTAATTTTACAAATAATCAATAATGTTTACAGTACAAATACCGTTAAACAATACCACACAACTTTTTAGATTTAAAATAATAAATCTCAAAGTTAACTCCACATAAAGCAAAAACCATTTCAACACCAGTGTACAAACACATAGCACCATCATAATCCAATTAAATGCTACAGATAACATTTATTCCAATAAACCAAGAAAAAACCCATTTTACGCCAGTCCTACTGGCATTGTTCGTTCGATCATTCGATCGAGCGTAAGTTCCAATGTGCATGAATGCGTTCGTTCGAATCGTTCGTCCGTTCGTTCACTCGAGCGTCCGTTTGTTCAATAAATTACCAATATTAATTTACTTTATCTTTTCAAACACACCAACACCAGACAATAACCTCAAAGTAAATTCCTACATAACCACCAATACATCGCCATGTGCAAATTCCCACAGTCCTTATCAGAAAATCAATTAAGCTTCAAGTAAACTGCTTTCAAAAAGAAAACCTGAAACCTTCCCAACAAAACAATTAAATACCAGTTCTACACCAGTCCTATTGGCAATCCATTAACTCATATCATTTGATGTTGTCAAACCATGTAAAGTCATAGTCCTTGTCCACAGTCTTCAGCCCTTCCACGGAAAAAGAAGCCATCCACTTCCTGAAATCCCGTAAAAAGACCGAACACTCAAATCTTCTTCTGCTTGCTGTTATCGCTCACAGGACCCAACCATCAAAGAATACTCATCACTCCTTACCGATATTACTTTACTTTGTCTTTTACTTTCCTTTTATTTTCCGTCTTTTAACCATTCACATTTTCCATCTTGTAACTGTTCACGCGCCACATTACAGATGGAAACAATTTGTCTTTCCTCCACCAATATGGCGTCGCATAAACCGGTCCCATGACCAAGAAAAAGCCTCACAGCTGCCGCTGGACAGAGCACATGCTGGGCCGCTGGAACTCATTCAGGCCCGAAACCATTCTGCAACTTTTAGAACCAGTGCAGCAATGCTCACCAACCGCATCTCCCGAATCCACCTCTGCCGACCAGCCGCTCCACCCTGAGTCCCCCGCCTGGGGCTCTCCGTGCTGGGTCTCCCGCTCAGGCCACTCTCCTCTGGATCTTCCACACTGGGCCCTACGCCCCGGCCCCTCCGCACTGGCAGCTGGGCCTCTCGCTGTCGCCCCGGCCCCTCCGCACTGGCAACTGGGTCTCTCACTCAACGCCTCGGCCCCTCCGCACTGGCAGCTGGGCCTCTCGTTATCGCACCGGCCCCTCCGCACTGACAGCTGGGCCTCTCGCTATCGTCCCGGCCCCTCCGCACTGGCAGCTGGGCCTCTCGCCATCGCCCCGGCCCCTCCACACTGGCAGCTGGGCCTCTCGCTATCGCCCCGGCCCCTCCGCACTGGCAGCTGGGCCTCTCGCTATCGCCCCGGCCCCTCCACACTGGCAGCTGGGCCTCTCGCTATCGCCCCGGCCCCTCCGCACTGGCAGCTGGGCCTCTCGCTATCGCCCCGGCCCCTCCACACTGGCAGCTGGGCCTCTCGCTATCGCCCCGGCCCCTCCGCACTGGCAGCTGGGCCTCTCGCTATCGCCCCGGCCCCTCCGCACTGGCAGCTGGGCCTCTCGCTAACGCCCCGGCCCCTCCGCACTGGCAGCTGGGCCTCTCGCTATGGCCCCGGCCCCTCCGCACTGGCAGCTGGGCCTCTCGCTATGGCCCCGGCCCCTCTGCACTGGCAGCTGGGCCTCTCGCTATCGCCCCGGCCCCTCCGCACTGGCAGCTGGGCCTCTCGCCTACACTGGGAGTTGAATCAAGATGGCGGCCGTTAGTCTGGGCCTGTGACCGGGAGAAGCCCCGAAGCTGCAAACGCCGGACCTTCAGGGTAATATTCGGGGCGTCCGGCCTACACCAGTTGTTTATGAAGCCTATCCGCTCACCCTCGGACTATTACTCCACTCCGTCCGGCCGCTTCTCACCGATTTATCAGGAGAAGGCCCACAGCCTCCCCTGGCCCCGGGCCCTGAACAAGGGACTGGAGAAACTCGCTGCCCCGCGGATCAGACAATCAGCCGGCGCTAGTCCCGCCCCTCGGGCTCCCCGATTGGTTGGAGGACCCGCCGCCGGCTCGCACCTCCAGACCCGCCCCGCTCGCTCTCTATTGGTCGGAAGCTCCCGTCAATCAGGCGGTGGGCCCGGGTCACGTGTCGCCGATGAGATCACGTGCTCCGTCCAACTGACGCCGCTCGGTCCGGGGCCTCGCGGACTCTCAGGTTTTTCTATTTCTCTTTATTCTCTCCCGATCCACCCCTCCCCCCCACCCCGCGCGATTCTCCACCCAATCGGAGCGGAGAAAACTCACTTTGCGTCACCGATCGCGACTCTGTAACAGACACCAAGACCTTTCCCCGGAATGCCCCGCGCCGACTCTGTTCGACCGGATCCGACCACGCAGGCGCAGTTCCGAGTGGGGGAGGGGTTGGTCTCCTCTGGGCATGTGCGGTTATTACCCTTGGTGGGGGCGCTGTGCCGGACTCGGCCCAAACCGCCGTCCCGCGTGCGCATGCTTTACAGCCAATGCAGGAGTTTTGAAGTGTAGTCACTGTTGTAATGCAGGAAACGCAGCAGCCAATTAGCGCACAGCAAGCTCCCACAAACAGCAATCTGATAATGAGCAGATAATCTATGTTTTTTGTTATGTTGATTGAGGGATAAACACATTGGCTAGGACACCGGGGATAACTCCCCTGCTCTTATTCAAAATAGTGCCATAGGATCTTTGACGTTCACCTGAGAGAGCAGACGGGGCCTCGGTTTAACGTCTCCTCCAAAAAACGGCACCTCCGACAGTGCCGCACTCCCTCAGCGCTGCACTGGAGCGTCAGCCTGGATTCCTGTGCTCAAGTCTCTGGAGTGGGACTTGAACCCACAACTTTCTGACTCAGAGGCGAGAGTGCTACCCACTGAGCCAGTGGCTGACACTAAAGGACAAGCAGTTCTGACAAAAGGTCATCGACCTGAAACGTTAACTCTGTTTCTGTCTCCACAGATGCTCCCTGACCTGCTGAGTATTTCCAGCAGTTTCTGTTTTTATTAAAGAAACGAGGGAGTGATTGCTGACAGGAAGAATGTTGGGTCGTCCTGCGCATGCGCACCTCCCTGGCGGCTGAGGCGAAACACTGACTCGCCCCCACCTGAGCCGCGCACACGTATCAGATGTTGTGGCTCCGCATGCGCGCCTGATGTTCCAACCGCGGGGTTTTGTGCGCTGAGCATGCGCGTTGCGGACCGATCGGGACGGGCGATTGTGGAGCAGGAGGGAGAGTGCGGGGGCCATGAGCACATGGGCGGGACTCAGAGTCAACAGAGCGCTTTCTGGAGCGCCGGGGCTTGTGGGTATTGCAGCCGCCATTACTGCTGATCCTTTCAACCAACCTGTGCAGCAGCTGGAGCCTGAAAATCAGCTTCACTGCCCCTAGGCTGGGAAAGGGGAAAATTAAACAACAGTTTGCCTCTGATCCTTTTCTGAACTCATTTTACAGGGTTATAGAAGTGGAGCAGTTACAGGCGGGAAGCTCAGACCAAACATCACGTCAAGATATGACAGAGTCGCTCGATTCATCCGGACCTGAATATCATCGGCCTTTGCACATGGAAGGAGAAAGCAGCGATCGCAGCGATGACAAACCGCACACGTGTTCGGTGTGTGGACGCGGATTCAGCCGATCGCCTGACCTGGCGAGACACGTGCACCGTCACACCGGGGAGAAACCGGGTAAAGGTGGGGACGGTGGGAAGGGATTCAGTTCCCCGTCTGCAATAGAAGTTCAACGGCGCAGTCACACCAGCGACATTCCGTTCACCTGCTCCGTGTGTGGGAAGGGATTCTTGCAGTCCTCCACCCTGCTGAGACACCAGCGAGTTCACACTGATGAGAGACCATTTCAATGTTCTGACTGTGGGAAGAGCTTTAAAAGCCCCCAGCATCTGAAGCAACACCAGCTTGTTCACACCGATGAGAGGCCGTTTACATGTTCTGACTGTGGTAAGAGCTTTAAAAGTCCCCAGGAGCTGAAGGGACACCAGAGAGTTCACACTGATGAGAGGCCGTTTACATGTTCTGACTGTGGGAAGAGCTTTAAAAGCTCCGGGGAGCTGAAGAAACACCAGCGAGTTCACACTGGGGAGAGGCCGTTCACCTGCTCCGTGTGTGGGAAGGGATTCTTGAAGTCCAGCACCCTGCAGACACACCAGCGAGTTCACACTGACGAGAGACCATTTAAATGTTCTGACTGTGGGAAGAGCTTTAAAAGCTCGAAGAACCTTAAGAGACACCAGCGAGTTCACACTGACGAGAGACCCTTTACATGTTCTGACTGTGGTAAGAGCTTTAAAAGCTCCAAGAATCTGAAGCAACACCAGCTTGTTCACACTGATGAGAGGCCGTTTACATGTTCTGACTGTGGTGAGAGCTTTAAAACCTCCGGGTATCTGAAGGGACACCAGCGATTTCACACTGGGGAGAGACCGTTCACCTGCTCCGTGTGTGGGAAGGGATTCACTCAGTCATCCACCCTCCTGTCACACCAGCGAGTTCACACTGACAAGAGACCCTTTAAATATTCTGACTGTGGGAAGAGCTTTAAAAGCTCTTACATCCTTAAGAGACACCAGGGTACTCACACTGATCATAGAATCTAACAGCACAGAAGGAGGTGATTCGGCCCATCGTGTCTGTGCCGGCTCTTTGAAAGAACTGTCCAATTTAGTCCCAAACCCAGCTTTATCCCCAGAACTCTGCAAACTAGTCCTCTTCAAGTACACGTCCAATCACCGTTTGAAAGTTCCTGTGGAACCTGATTCCAGCATCCTTTCAGATGGTGCGTTCCAGATCTTAACAACCCTCTGTGTGAATACAATTCTCCTCATTAACCTCGAGTTCTTTTAGCAACTATTTTAAATCTGTGACCTTTGGTTACCGACCCACTTGCCAGAGTGAACAGTTTCTCCCTACTTGCTCGATCAAAACCCCTCATCATTTTGAACCCCTCTATTAGGTCTCCTTTTAACCTTCTCTGCTCTAAGGGGAACAATCCCAACTTCTCCAATCTCTCCACATAACTGAAGTCCCTCATCCCTGGTACCATCCTGGTCAACCTCCTCTGTACCCTCTCCAAGGCCTTGACATCCTTCCTAAAGTGTGGTGCCCGGAACTGTACACAAGACACCAGCTGAGGCCAAAACCCTGGTTAGACCACACCTGGAGTACTGTGAGCAGTTCTGGGCACCACACCTTAGGAAGGATATATTGGCCTTGGAGTGAGTGTAGCGCAGGTTTACCAGAATGATACCCGGACTTCAAGGGTTAAGTTACGAGGAGAGATTACACAAATTAGGGTTGTGTTCCCTCGAATTTAGAAGGTTGAGGTGTGATCTGATCGAAGTTTTCAGGATATTAAGGGGAACAGATAGGGTAGATAGAGAGAAACTATTTCCGCTGGTGGGGGATTCTAGGACTGGGGGCATAGTCTAAAAATTAGATCCAGACCTTTCAGGAGTGAAATTAGGAAACACTTCTACACACAAAGGGTGGTAGAAGTTTGGAACTCTCTTCCACAAACGGCAATTGATGCTAGATCAATTGTTAATTTTAAATCTGAGATTGATCGGTTTTTGTTACCCAAAGGTATTAAGGGATATGGGCCAAAGGCGGGTGTATGGAGTTAGGTCACAGATCAGCCTGAATCTCATTGAATGGGAACAGGCTCGAGGGGCTGAATGGCCTCCTGTCCTATGTTCCTCACCAGTGATTTGTAAAGGTTTAGTGTAACTTCCTTGTTTTTGTATTCAATGGCCCTATTTACAAAGCCAAGTATCCCATACGCTTTCTGAACCGCCTCACCAACTTGCCGTGGCACTTTCAAAGATTTGTGAATATGGACCCCCAGGTCCCTCTGCTCTTGCACCCCCTCAAAATAGTCCCATTTAGATTGTACGGCCTCTCCCTGTTGTTTCTCCCAAAGTGCATCACTTCACACTTATCCTCATTTAATTTATGTTACCCGCTAATCTTTTCTCATATTCTCTCTTTGCCCTTCTTATATCCTGTTTCAATTTCCCCCGCACTCCCTGTATTCTCCTGGTTTTTGACTGTATTCTGTACCTGACATTTGTCGTAAACCTCCTTTTTCTGTTTTATTCTAACCTCTATATCCTTTGTCATTGGGATCTCTAGCTTTGGATGCCCATCTTTCCTCCTTATGGGAATATGCTTGGTTTGTACCTGAACTATCTCAGCCTTGAAGGCCTGCCATTGGTCATTGACTGTTTTCCTGGACAATCTTTGTTTCCAGTCCACCTGTGCTCGATCCCTTCTCAAATCACTGAAATTGGCTCTCTTCCAGCTGGGTATTTTCACCATTGATTTTTCTTTGTCCCTTTCCATAACTACTTTAAACCTAATGATATTGTGAGCACTGTTAACCAGATCCCTCTTGCCCCAGAACCGATGAGAGACCCTTTAAATGTTCTGACTGTGCAAAGAGGTTTCAGAGTTCATCCAACCTGCTGAGTCACCAGCCTGTTCACACAGATCTTCAAAGAAAGAAAGAGGTTTTAGAAAGGCTGGCGGCACTAAAAGTTCGCAGCCATCTCAGAGTAGTGTCCCTTTAATTACAATCTCGCAAAACAAGGAGAATCACTGTCCCTTTAACTACCACAAATCCCTGTGTGGAGGAGAGGGGGAGATACAGTCTGTCCCAGTAACTGTCGCAGAACAGAATTAGCGACCCTGTCCCTTTAAGGGCTTGACCCTCCCCCACTCCCTGCTTTTCCTCAAGTGTCTCATCCTTAAAATTCTCATCCTTGTTTTCAAATCCCTCCATGGCCTCACCCCTCCCTATCTCTGTCATCTCTTCCAGCCCCAACAACCTTCCGAGATGTTTGCACTTCTCTAATTCCGGCCTCTTGAGCATCCCTGATTTTAATCGCTCCACCATTGGTGGCCGTGCCTTCAGCTGCCTGGTCCCCAAGCTCTGGAATTCCCTCCCTAAACCTCTCCATCTCTCTACCTCTCTCTCCTTCTTTAAGATGCTCCTTAAAACCTACCTCTTTGACCAAGCTTTTGGTCATCTGCCCGAATATCTCCTTATGTGGCTTGATGTCAAATTTTGTTTTATAACGATCCTGTGAAGAGCCTTGGGACGTTTTACTACATTAAAGGCGCTTTATAAATACAAGTGGTTGTTGTTGTTTCCTGAAACTAATAATAAATTCCCCAGAGGCAGAAAAACTTGTACTTTTACTCCCAAATATTAAATATTTTGTTCCACAGAAGCACGGGGTTTATTTGTTTTTATTCATGAATTTAAAAAGTCTGTATTAAAACCTGAGCCAGTGTGTTGTGAGACAAAGAGCCTTGTGTCCAATAAGGGGAATAAAGGCCCACAGCCTCCCCTGGCCCCGGGCCCTGAACAAGGGACTGGAGAAACTCGCTGCCCCGCGGATCAGACAATCAGCCGGCGCTAGTCCCGCCCCTCGGGCTCCCCGATTGGTTGGAGGACCCGCTGCCGGCTCGCTGCTCCAGCCCCGCCCCGCTCGCTCCCTATTGGTCGGAAGCTCACGTCAATCAGGCCGTGGGCCCGGGTCACGTGTCAGTGGAGTGCGATACGCCAAACTGAGAACCTCCGCTCGGGGCCCGGGCTGGGCTGGTTTATATCAGACAGGAGGAGATTGGTGTCAGTGACTGTATTGTACCTGCCCTGGGAGTGTTTGATGGGACAGTGTAGAGGGAGCTTTACTGGGTATCTAACCTGCTCTGGGAGTGTTTGATGGGACAGTGTCGAGGGAACTTTACTGTGTATCTAACCCGTGCTGTACCTGCCCTGGGAGTATTTGATGGGACAGTGTTTTTATTTTTTTAAATGTATTTGTTTTTATGGAATGTGGGCATCTCTGGCAAGGCCAGCATTTATTGCCCATCCCTAATTGCCCTTGAGAAGGTGGTGGTGAGCCACCTTCTTGAACCGCCGCAGTCCGTGTGGTGAAGGTTCTCCCACAGTGCTGTTAGGTAGGGAGTTCCAGGATTTTGACCCAGCGACGATGAAGGATCAGCGATATACTTCTAAGTCAGGATAGTGTGTGACTTGGAGGGTAACTTAGAGGTGGTGGTGTTCCCATGCGCCTGCTGCCCTTGTCCTTCTAGGTGGAAGAGGTCGCGGGTTTGGGAGGTGCTGCTGAAGAAGCCTTGGCGAGTTACTGCAGTGCATCTTGTAGATGGTACACACTGCAGCCACGGTACGCCGGTGGTGGAGGGAGTGAATGTTTAAGGTGCGAGAGGGGGTGCCAATCAAGCGGGCTGCTTTGTCCTGGATGGTGTTGAGCTGCTTGAGTCTTGTTGGAGCTGCACTCATCCAGGCAAGTGGAGAGTATTCCATCACACTCCTTACTTGTGACTTGTAAATGGTGGAAAGGCTTTGGGGAATCAGGAGGTGAGACACTCGACACTAGCCTCTGACCTGCTCTTGTTGCCACAGTATTTATGTGGCTGGTCCAGTTAAGTTTCTTGTTAATGGCGACCCCCAGGATGCTGATAGTGGGGGATTCGGCGATGGTAATGCCATTGAATGTCAGGGAGGTGGTTAGACTCTCGCTTGTTGGAGATAGTCATTGTCTGGCACTTCTGTGGCGCGAATGTTACCTGCCACTTATCAGCCCAAGCCTGAACGTCGTCCAGGTCTTGCTGCATGCGGGCATGGACTGCTTCATTATCTGAGGAGTTGTGAATGGCACTGAACACTGTGCGGTCATCAGCGAACATCCCCATTTCTGACCTTATGTTGGAGGGAAGGTCATTGATGAAGCAGCTGAAGATGGTTATTGGTGAGTAAGTGCCGCTTGATGGCTCTGTTGATGACACCTTCCATCACTTTGCTGATGATTGAGAATAGACTGATGGGGCGGTAATTGGCTGGATTGAATTTGTTCTGTTTTTTGTGGACAGGACATACCTGGGCCGTTTTCCACATTGTCGGATAGATGCCAGTGTTGTAGCTGTACTGGAACAGCTTGGCTAGAAGCGCGGCTCGTTCTGGAGCACAAGTCTTCAGCACGATAGCCGGGATGTTGTTGGGCCCCATAGCCTTTGCTGTATCCAGTGCGCTTAGCCGTTTCTTGATATCACGTGGAGTGAATCGAATTGGCTGAAGACTGGCTTCTGTGATGGTGGGGACCTCGAGTAGGCCGATAGGGATCATCCACTCGGCACTTTTGGCTGAAAATGGTTGCAAACACTTCAGCCTTGTCTTTTGCACTCGTGTGCTGGGCTCCACCACATTGAGGATGGGGATATTCATGGAGCCTCCTCTCGTTAGTTGTTTAATGGTCCACCACCATTCACGACTGGATGTGGCAGGACTGCAGAGCTTTGATCTGATCCGCTAAATTGTGGGATCACTTAGCCCTGTCTACAGCATGCTGCTTCTGCTTTTTAGCATGCATGTAGTCCTGTGTTGCAGCTTCTCCAGGTTGGCACCTCATTTTTAGGTACACCTGGTGCTGCTCCTGGCATGCTCCTCTACACTCCTTATTGAACCAGGGTTGGTCCCCTGGCTTGATGGTAATGGTAGAGTGAGGGATATGCCGGACCATGAGGTTACAGATTGAGGTGGAATATAATTCTGCTGCTGCTGATGGCCCACAGCGCCTCATGGATGCCCAGTTTTGAGCTGCTAGATCTGTTCTGAATCTATCCCATTTAGCACGGTGGTAGTGCCACACAACACGATGGAGGGTGTTCTCAGTGTGAAGACAGGACTTCGCACAATGACTGTGTGGTGGTCACTGCTACCAATACTGTCATGGACAGATGCATCTGCGACAGGTAGATTGGTGAGGACGAGGTCAAGTAGGTTTTTCCCTCGTGCTGGTTCTCTCACCGCCTGTTGCAGGCCCAGATTGGCAGTTATATCCTTCAGGCCTCGGCCAGCTAGGTCAGTAGTGGTGCTACTGAGCTTGGTGATAGACATTGAAGTCCCCCACCCAGAGTACATTCTGTGCCCTTGCTACTCTCAGTGCTTCTTGCAAGTTGTGTTCAACATGGAGGAGTACTGATTCATCAGCTGAGGGAGGGCAGTAGGTGGTAATCAGCAGGAGGTTTCCTTGCTTATGCTTGACCTAAAGCCATGAGACTTCACGGGGTCCGGAGTCAATGTTGAGGACTCCCAGGGCCACTGCTTCCTGACTGTACATCACTGTGCCATCACCCCTGGTGGGTCTGTCCTGCCGTGGGACAGAACACACCCAGGGATGGTGATGGAGGAGTTTGGGACATTGACTGAAGTGCAGAGGGAACCTTACTCTGTATGTAACCTATGCTGTACCTGCCCTGGGAGTGTTTGATGGGACAGTGTAGAGGGAGCTTTACTCTGTATCTAACCCATGCTGTACCTGTCCTGCGAGTGTTTGATGGGACAGTGTAGAGGGAGCTTTACTCTGTATCTAACCCGTGCTGTACCTGCCCTGGCAGTGTTTGATGGGACAGTGTAGAGGGAGCTTTACTCTGTATCTAACCCGTGCTGTACCTGACTGGAGAGTGCTTCAGGCAGACACTCGGTGCTCAGAACACTCCCATTCCCCAGCACTGACATCCATCAGCTCTGTGAGAGCATTGAACCCAAAGATAAGAGAAACCCATCAGTTTCTCCCCCGGACACAGATCCGGAGGGACAGTGAGTTCCTGAACATTTTTGTACGGTGTGCTCGATAGTTCATCCCTGGGTCTGAGCCTTTTGGTGATGATTTGAATTTGATGCCCTCTAGTTCCTGACTCACCGACTGGTGGAAATAGATTTTCCACATTTACCTGATCAAATTCTGAACACCTCGCTCCAATCTCCAATTACTCTTTGTTCTAATGAAAAGAGCCCCAGTTTCTCTAATCTCTCCTGATAACTAAAGGCTCTCTTCCCTGGTATCATCTCAGTGAATCTCTCTGCACCCTCTCCACGGCCTTGACATCCTTCCTGGTGTAAGATGCCCCAAAACTTGACCCAATATTCAAACTGCAGCCTAACCAATGATTTGTACAGGTTTACATGACCTCTGCCCTTTTGTACTCTCCACCCCTATTTATAAAACTGAGGATCCCTCGTGCTTTTTTAAACTACTTTATCAACTTGTCCTCCCACTTTTAAAGGTTTGTGTATCTGAGCCGCTTGTTTCCCACAATCCAGCACTGTCAGTGACCACACTTCAAAAGTACTTCATTGGCTGTGAAGCACATTGCGACGTCCTGAGGTGGTGAAAGGTGCTGTATAAATACAAAAATGAGACGTCGCACAACACCAGGTTATAGTCCAACAGTTTTATTTGAAATTACGAGCTTTCGGAGCTCTGCTCCTTCGTCAGGTGCAGTGAGGGAATACAGATCGATTACAAAGTATATATAGACAGAGAACAATGTGTCTGCAGAGATACAATCCGTCAGGGAGGCATTCCATCAAAGACACAGCAGCGTACAGCTAAGACAATGAGGTGGGGTCACAGGGGGTCCAACGTGTCAAATGCTGCAGTCTGCAGTTAAGCTTTTTACTTTTTTTTTAAACTGGAAATCAATACAAGTCTTTCTTTCTTGTAGGTTTTAGAGATATTAACATAACATGGCTAAAATTCATTGTCATAAAATGTCTGATGTGGAGATGCCGGTGTTGGACTGGGGTGGACAAATGTGAGAAGTCGCACAACACCAGGTTATAGTCCAACAGCTTTATTTAGAATCACAAGCTTTTGGAACGCTGACTTCACCTGTAGAAGGAGCAGTGCTCCGAAAGCTTGTGATTTCAAATAAAGCTGTTGGACTATAGCCTGGTGTTGTGCGACTTCTCACATAAAATGTCTGATATAATGTGTATTGTGGGAAAGAGAAGTTTAGTCTGAGTTAGAAACTCAAACAGGCATTTCACTGCAGACAGGTCGCCATGGCAACACTGATAAGACATTCCATTCACTGAATCGACTGGTTGGAATCTGTAATCAGATCAGGGGAAAGAACAGAGTGTGTCTGTTACTAACCACAATATAAGCTTAAAGCAGAGTGAGTAATAGAATAGACTAGATTATAATGTGTGATGTTTATACCTATAATTGTGAAACTATAAGAAATAACATCATTAACAGCAGGCAGGGTAGTTTAGGGATAATGAGAACATTGCTGAAGAAAAGTAACTGCTGGGAATCAGGGAATGTGTCCTTGTAAATCACAGATTAGAGAAGTTCCAGCTGTTTTTTCCTCGTTTCCTGCCAAAACCCAGCAGAGAAGACAAAGAAGATTCCGGTGCCAGAGATGAATCAGTACAGGGTATAAAAGTGAGGGGATCCTGATGTAAGGGGGCAGTCGGGACTGGAGACACCGGAGATCAAGCTCAGGGCGCCCGAGGTTCCATCCAGCGGGCTGATCTTGTGTACGGGAGAGGACAGAAAATCTGCTCATCTTATATTTCCTAATGAGGTATTAAAGTTGGTGACACGAGACTCTCAATTCTGCTAATTAATAAGACAAGTCATTAGCTGGAATCTTACACCCCAAAGTCTCTCTGCTCCTCTACTCCTTTTAAAGTTTTACCATTTAATGTAGATTTCCTACTTTTTTCTTCCACCCAAAATGCATCACCTTATAATTCTCTGCATTAAATTTCATCTGACATCTACCGGCCCCATTTACTCACCTGTGTATTCTCACTGAAGTCACTTACAGTCCTCTTCACCGCTCCCCACAATCCCTATTTTGGTCTCATCTGGAGATTTTGATCTTGTGCCCCATATAGCCAAGCCTAGATCATAGGATTACATAGGATTACATAGGATATACGGCACAGAAACAGGCCATTCGGCCCAACCAGTCCATGCCGGTGTTTATGCTCCACTCGAGCCTCCTCCCATCTTTCCCCATCTAAATCTATCAGCATAACCCTCTATTCCCTTCTCCCTCATATGCTTGTCTAGCCTCCCTTTAAACACATCGATACTATTCGCTTCAACCACTCCCTGTGGTAGCGAGTTCCACACTCTCACCACTCTTTGGGTAAAAAAGTTTCTTCTGAATTCCCTATTGTATTTCTTGGAGACTATCTTATATTGATGGCCTCTAGTTATGCTCTTCCCCACAAGTGGAAACATTCTCTCTGTATCACTCTATCAAAACCTTTCATAATTTTAAAGACCTCTATTTGGTCACCTCTCAGCCTTCTTTTTTCAGGAGAAAAGAGACCCAGCCTGTTCATCCTTTCCTGATATGTATACCCTCTCATTTCTGGTATCATCCTTGTAAATCTTCTCTGCACCCTCTCCAGTGCCTCTATATCCTTTTTATAATATGGTGACCAGAACTGTACACAGTATAACTTCCCTACTTTTCAATCCTATCCCTTTTAGAAATAAACCCTAGTGCTTGGTTTGCTTTTTTTGTGGCCTTGCTAACCTGTGTCGCAACTTTTAGTGATTTGTGTTTTTGTACTCCTAGATCCCTTTGTTCCTCTACCGCACCTAGACTCGCACCCTCCAAGTGATAAGTGACCTCCCTATTCTTCCTACCAAAATGTAATACCTCACACTTATCTGTGTTGTGATGCGGAGATGCCGGCGTTGGACTGGGGTGGACAAAAATGAGAAGTCGCACAACACCAGGTTATAGTCCAACAGATTTATTTAAAATTGTAACTTTACCTGAAGAAGGGGCGATAGCTCCGAAAGCTTGTAATTTTAAATAAATCTGTTGGACTATAACCTGGTGTTGTGCGACTTCTCGTTTTTATCTGTGTTGAACTTCATTTGCCAATTATATGCCCATTCTGCAAGTTTATTAATGTCCTCCTCTAATTTGTTGCAGTCCTCCTCAGTATTGACTATCCCCCCCCAATTTGGTGTCATCCGCAAATTTAGAAATTGTGTTTTTGATTCCTGCGTCTAAATCGTTAATGTAAATTGTGAACAGCAGTGGTCCCAGCACTGATCCTTGTGGAACACCACTACTCGCCTTCTGCCACTGTGAATAGCTGCCCTTTACTCCCACTCTCTGCTTTCTGTTCTGAAGCCAGCCAGCAATCCATTCTGCTACTTGTCCCCTGACTCCGCATTCTCTGACCTTGTTCATCAGTCTATTATGGGGTACCTTATCGAAGGCCTTTTGAAAATCCAGATAAATTACATCTACTGCATTACCATTGTCTACTCTCTCTGTTACCTCTTCAAAAAATTCAATAAGGTTGGTCAAGCGAGACTTTCACTTTTTAAATCCATGTTGACTATTCATTATTTTTGGTTTCGAGATGTTCTTCTATTTTCTCCTTTAGTAGGGATTCCATTATTTTTCCCACCATCGATGTTAAGCTGACTGGTTTATAGATCATTTCTTTATATTAAGAAGAGCAATGGTCCCAACACTGACCCTGGGGGCCACCACTGTTTACATCCCTCCAGTCTGAAGAACATCCATTAACCACTACTCTCTGTTTTCTGCCCTTTACCCCACTTCCTTTAATACCATGAGCCTTAATTTGATCGACAAGCCTCCTGTCCGGCACCTTATCAAACACCTTTTGACAATCCATCTCCACAACATCCACTGCATTTCCTTTCTCACTACACTGTGTTATTTCCTGAAATAATCCCTGCTGTCTGTCCTGAGTGAATCCATTTCACTGCCAAATGTTGCAATCTTTGCTCCACACCACAGGGTTCCATCTGTTTAAAGCCACAACAGAAAGGTCCAGTTTTCTCCTGGAGTTTGAGAGAAATCAGGTTTGAAACTGATGCAGAGTTTCAGCCAATGAGGGAGCTCCGGGCTGAGCCCCGCCCACTGGATGCCACAAGCCCTGCCCCTCACACACACCGATTGGTTGGCGGACCCGCCGCCCGCTCGGTCCTCCAGCCCCGCCCCGCTCTTCCTATTGGTCCGGAGCTCCCGTCAATCACCCGGGCAGTGTGAGCTGAGCATGCGCGGACCTTGGCAGCAGCCGCTGACACATCAGGTGAGAGAGCTCAGGGAGCGGGTTAATAAACCCCGGGGGGACGCGGGCTGCACACACCCCGAGTGCGGCCCCAGGCCCCATTATTAAAACACTCAACATTATCCGCCTCTCCACAAATACCTGCCAGTTTAAGACACAAACTCCGGGACAACCAGGAAGTGCTGGGAAATCCCCAGCGAGTCGGGGAGCGTCTGTAAATGGAGGAGAAATGGAGACTGGTCAGGGAGCGTCTGTAAATGGAGGAGAAATGGTGACTGGTCAGGGAGCGTCTGTAAATGGAGGAGAAATGCTAAGAGGTCAAGGAGCGTCTGTAAATGAAGGGGAAATGGTGAGTGGTTAGGGAGCGTCTGTAAATGAAGGAGAAATGGTGACTGGTCAAGGAGTGCCCCTCACCAAAATTGTGAGATATTACAGAAGAAAAGCTTATAAGGAAGGACAGAGTATTGGAAAGAAGGTTAGAGCCAGAGTCAGCACCTTCTGGGAAGGAGAACCAGTGAGTGTAGAACTGAACCCAGCCAGAGTCAGCACCTTCAGGGGAGGAGAGGAGAGGGAACCAGTGAGTGTGGAACTGAACCCAGCCAGAGTCAGCACCTTCAGGGGAGGAGAGAGAGGGGAACCAGTGAGTGTAGAACTGAACCCAGCCAGAGTCAGTACCATCAGGGGAGGAGAGGGAGGGGAGGAGAGGGAGGGGAACCAGTGAGTGTAGAACTGAACCCAGCCAGAGTCAGCACCTTCAGGGGAGGGAGAGAAGTCGACCGAAAGGAAATTTTTGGAGATGGTGCGAAGGGTTTGGATTTCAGCACAGGGAGGAGGGAGAGTGTGTGGGACGGGGATTTACAGCTTTGGGGGAACAAGAGAGGAAAGAATGTTCCATAGAAACTAGAATTGTCTGTTCTGAATTTTTATTCTGTACTTACAGTGAAGACTTTTGTAAACTCCTTTTACAGGGTGTTAGAAGGGGAGGATTTGCAGACAGGAAACTCAAACCAAACATCACATCAAGATCTGACAGAGTCACTCCATTCATCAGGATCTGAATATCCTCCACCTTTGAATGTGGAAGGAGAAATGTTTGCTTGTTCTATCTGTGAGAAAAGATTTCAAACATCAGTGTGACTGGAAAAGCACCGAGACACACACACCCGAGTGAGAGTGTTCCAGTGCACTGACTGTGGAAAGAGCTTTAACCAGTTACACAGCCTGAAAAAACATCACCCCATTCACAGCGGGGAGAAACCGTACATGTGTTCTGTGTGTGGACGAGGCTTCAACTGATCGTCCAACCTGGAGAGACACAAGGACACCCGCACCATGGAGAAACCGTGGAAATGTGGGGACTGTGGGAAGGGATTCAATTCCCCATCCCAGCTGGAAATTCATCGACGCAGTCACACTGGGGAGAGGCCATTCACCTGCTCCGTGTGTGGGAAGGGATTCACTCACTCATTCAATCTTCTGACACATCGGCGTGTTCATACTGGGGAGAGGCCGTTCACCTGCTCCGTGTGTGGGAAGGGATTCAGTCTATTGTGCAACATGCTCAGACACCAAGGTGTTCACACTGTTGCCACACAGTTTAATAGCTCCGTGTGTGGGAATAAATTCACTCAATCGCCTAACCTGCTGAAACACCAACGAGTTCACACTGGGGAGAGGCCGTTCACCTGCTCCGTGTGTGGGAAGGGATTCACTCGTTCATCCCACCTGCTGACACACCAGCAAGTTCACAAGTGACTGCAGGGGTTGGATTCTGCTGTTGTTGCTGCTGTTAATCACATCCAGGACTGAACCACGTTCATTCTGACATTTGAGGTTTGTTTCTGCTGATCTTAAACTCCAGCCCAGTTATTGGAGTTATTAATATTCTGATTATCTGTCGAATAAATCAGCTTTGCTTCAAATACACAATGTGTCGAGTATTTGATTTCTCCAAGATAAGAGGAGACTAATTGATGTCCTGTTGCAGACTGCTCCATTTTTGGGCCTTTTCTCCTTTTTAACTCTGGATTATTTCAGTTCTCATACCTTCGGTTACTCTCATGGACAAGTCCCAGCTCCCCATACATTCCAGAGTGCCTCTCCTAGCCTTGGTATCCAGGGAAGGTCTCGGTAACACGCCCGGGATCACTAAACACAAAACCCAGTCTATTAATCACTGTCAGCTACTGGACTTAGCGTCTCTCACCTTCGATGTGTGAATAGAGCATCACGCCTGCAAACTGCGTTTTGATTTTGCCCTTGCCCTGGGTTTTCCGATGAGCTTGTCCTGGGGCCCAGTGGGCTTTCACTGCTCCGGGGTATTTCCGGGCATGTCCTCACTGCCCCTGGAATTCCCACACATTGCCCCCTGGGTGTGAGGCCAGCGCTCTGTGCCTTTAAACACTGGAGTGAAGCCGAGTCCTGCAGGCACACAGTCACCAGGAGGAGTTTCTAACTGTCCGGACCGACCTTTTGGGGAGATTATCCCACTTTTGGGCCGGTTGTGGTTTCTTCCCATTGTCCCGTTGCTTGTTCCCTTGGATTGGATCTTTATTTGTTCCCTTTGGTTTGGTTTCAGTTTCACTGCTGGACCCACCACTCAAAGCACTTTGTCTGATCTGCCCCCAGGAATGAGCAGACTCCTCCCTCACCTCCCACACTGCACCATCTATGTTTAAATGAGGGGAGAGTGTAAACCCGGGGAGTCCGCCGGATTCACCGGGCGAAATGTACCAGTGGCAGTGATGGACCAGGAGTGGAGTTTCAGCCCCGATATCTCACTCCCTCCACACAAGTCCAGATCAGCATCAGACCCCCGCCCCGGGTTCACCTCCTCCACCCCTTGAAGCCCAATCAGGTGAAAGAAGGACACCCTCTGTATAAAGAGACTCCTTGTGTTCTCTCCCACCACTCGAATCCCTTAGATATCTGGGGAAGTGCACAGACTCACAGCTAAGGGTTCGACAGTCAATGGAAACACCAGGGGGGCAATGGACCCCCTGCCCAGAATCCTGAACGGTTCAAAAGGGACAGACGCAATCCAATTGGTGATCATTAAAGGTGGAGGGCGAGAGCACAGTGAGGAGACCCACTGAGTGAATGTTTCAAACCCCATCGACTCCAGCACCATCTCCAGAGAGACTCTCAACTCGGGACAAAGTCTTCTGAGAATGAACGGAGAGGGCAAGGGCTGGGATCTGCCACAGAACCTGCAGCCTGGGGAGCGTTTAATAGTCATCGGATCAAACCTTCCTCGCAAACAGTGGACAACCATCAACCGCCTCAGAAACGGTCATGGTCGATGCTGCCACCTTCTCCATAGATGGAAGATTAAAGCATCCCCATCATGTGACTGTGGAGCTCCTAATCAGACCCTGGAGCACATCATTGAGCACTGCCCTCAGAGGAAATTCACAGGCAGCCGACAAGATACCCACACTGTTACACAGGAAGCTTTGGCCTGGATATCTGACTTTGATATTGACATTTGATTTGCTACCATCATACGAAAAAAGAATAAGAAGATCGGACTTTATCTGAGAGTCTCCTTCAGACAGAGCCTGTCTGATCGGGTGGGGATCGGCGAATCAGACCCATTCAGGTGAAGGTTTACTCAATATCTTTGAATCACCATTGAGAGGGGAGATGGGTCTGTCCCCAGGAACCCTGGTCTGTTACAGGATAAGGGAGATGGGTCTGTCCCCAGGAACCCTGGTCTGTTACAGGATGAGGGAGATGGGTCTGTCCCCAGGAACCCTGGTCTGTTACAGGATAAGGGAGATGGGTCTGTCCCCAGGAACCCTGGTCTGTTACAGGATGAGGGAGATGGGTCTGTCCCCAGGAACCCTGGTCTGTTACAGGATGAGGGAGATGGGTCTGTCCCCAGGAACCCTGGTCTGTTACAGGATAAGGGAGATGGGTCTGTCCCCAGGAACCCTGGTCTGTTACAGGATAAGGGAGATGGGTCTGCAGGGTCTGTCCCCAGGAACCCTGGTCTGTTACAGGATAAGGGAGATGGGTCTGTGGGCCCTGTCCCCAGGAACCCTGGTCTGTTACAGGATAAGGGAGATGGGTCTGTGGGATCAGTCCCCAGGAACCCTGGTCTGTTACAGGATAAGGGAGATGGGTCTGTGGGGTCTGTCCCCAGGAATCCTGGTCTGTTACAGGAAAAGACTGGCGAAGGTAAATGTAGGTCCTTTACAGTCAGAGACAGGAGAATTTATAATGGGGAATGAGGAAATGGCTAGGAAATTAAATAAATACTTTGTTTCTGTCTTCACGGAGGAAGACACAAAAAACCTCCCAGAAATACGAGAAAATCAAGGGTGTGACGAGAATGACGAAACTTAAAGAAATTATTATTAGTAAAAAAACAGTACGAGCAAAATTAATGGGACTAAAAGTCGATAAATCCCAAGGACCGGATGACCTACATCCTAGGGTTTTGAAAGAGGTGGCCATTGGAATAGTGGACGCATTGGTTGTCATCTTCCAAAATTCTATAGATTCTGGAACGGTTCCTGCACATTGGATGATAGCAAATGTAACCCCGCTATTTAAGAAAGGAGGGAGAGAGTAAACGGGGAACTACAGACCTGTTAGCCTCACATCAGTAGTTGGGAAAATGCTGGAATCTATTATAAAGGATGCAATAACTGGGCACTTAGAAACTAATAGTAAGATTGGGCAGAGTCAACATGGATTTATGAAAGGGAAATCCTGTTTGACAAACCTATTGGTGTTCTTTGAGGATGTAACTAGTGGAGTAGACAAAGGGGAACCAGTAGATGTGGTGTATCTGGACTTTCAGAAGGCCTTCGATAAGGTCCCACACAAGAGGTTGGTGAACAAAATTAGGGCACATGGAATTGGGGGTAATATACTAGCATGGATTGAGAATTGGTTAACAGACAGAAAACAAAGAGTAGGGATAAACGGGTCTTTTTCAGGATGGCAGGCTGTGACTGGTGGGGTACCGCAAGGATCGGTGCTTGGGCCCCAGCTATTCACAATCTATATCAATGATTTGGATGAGGGGACTAAATGTAACATTTCCAAATTTGCTTATGATACAAAGCTAGGTGGCAGTGTCAGTTGTGAAGAGGATGTGAAGAGGCTTCAAGGGGATCTCGACAGGCTCAGTGAGTGGACGAGAACATGGCAGATGGAATATAATGTGGATAAATGTGAAGTTATCCACTTTGGTAGAAAAAACAGAAAGGCAGAGTATTTCCTAAATGGTGAAAGATTGGGGAATGCAGATGCTCAAAGGGACCTGGGTGTCCTTGTACATGAGTCACTGAAAGTGAATGTGCAGGTGCAGCAAGCCATTAGGAAGGCAAATGGTATGCTGGCCTTCATTACAAGAGGATTTGAGTACAGGAGTAAAGAAGTCTTACTCCAATTATATAGGGCCTTGATGAGACCACACCTGGAGTACTGTGTACAATTTTGGTCTCCTTACCTAAGGAAGGATATACTTGCCACAGAGGAAGTGCAACAAAGGTACACAAAATTGATTCCTGGGATGGCGGGACTGTCGTATGAGAAGAGATTGAGTAAACTAGGCCTGTATTCTCTTGAATTCAGAAGAATGAGAGGGGATCTCATTGAAGCATACAAAATTATTACAGGGCTTGATCGGGTGGATGCTGAGAGAATGTTTCCCTTGGCTGGGGAGTCTAGAACCAGGGGCCACAGCCTCAAGATAAAGGGTAGGACATTCAGGACTGAGATGAGAAGAAATTTCTTCACACAGAGGGTGGTGAATCTTTGGAATTCTCTACCCCAGAGGGCTGTGGAGGCTCAGTCATTGGGTATATTCAAAACAGAAGTTGATAGATTTCTGACTAGTAAGGGCATCAAGGGATATGGCGATAGGACCGGTGAATGGAGCTGAGGCAGAAGATCAGCCATGATCTCATTGAATGGCGGAGCAGGCTCGAGGGGCCGAATGGCCTCCTCCTGCTCCTAATTCTTATGTTCTTATAAGGGAGATGGGTCTGTGGGGTCTGCCCCCAGGAACGCTGATCTGTTACAGGATAAGGGAGATGGGTCTGTCCCCAGGAACCCTGGTCTGTTGCAGGATAAGGGAGATGGGTCTGTGGGGTCTGTCCCCAGGAACCCTGGTCTGTTACAGGATAAGGGAGATGGGTCTGTGGGATCTGTCCCCAGTAACCCTGGTCTGTTACAGGATAATACATTTTTCAAACACGATTTCCCTTTCATAAAACCATGTTGACTCTGCCTAATCATATTATCATTTTCTAAGTGCCCTGTTCCACTTCCTTAACAATGGATTCCAGCATTTTCCTGATGACTGATGTCAGGCTAACTGGCCTGTAGATCCCTGTTTTCTCTCTCCCTCCTTTCTTGAATAGTGGTGTTACATTTGCTACCTTCCATTCCATGAGGACCTTTCCAGAATCTGGTGAATTTTGGAAGATCACAACCAATGAATCCACTATCTCTGCAGCCACCTCTTTTAGAACCCTAGGATGTAGGCCGTCAGGTCCAGGGGATTTGTCGGCTTTTAGTCCCGTTAGTTTCTCAAGTACTTTTTCTCGACTGATATGAATTACTTTAAGTTCCTCACTCTCTTTAGCCCCTTGGTTCACCACTATTTCTGGTATCTCAACCTTCTCCAGTGTAGCTCACGCGGCTCCAGCTCGCGCAGCCTAAGCCTGGGCTGTCCGCAGTGCGGCCGCAACATGCCCGTAGACTTGTACGAGTGGTCGGGACCTCTCGCCCTGACCGAGGTGGACAAGAAGCCTGTGCAGACCCTCTGTGTGAAATATGACAACGTGGACATAGATGTGCTGTGTAAAGTGCTGAGCCCGGCCCAGGTACTGACTGCAGCTGAGAGCTGAACACACAGGAACCGCTCCAGTGTCTGGAGCCAGCAACAAGAGGCAACAAAAGCAAGGAAGGCACAGAGTACAAAAGCAAGGAAGTTAAGATGAACCTTCATAAAACACTGGCTCGGCCTCAACTGGAGTATTGTGTCCAATTCTGGGCCCCGCACTTTATGAAGGATGTGAAGGCCTTAGAGAGGGTGCAGAAAAGATTTACAAGAAGGATTCCAGGGATGAGGGACTTCAGTTACATGGATAGACTGGAGAAGCTGGGGTTGTTCTTAGAACAGAGAAGGTTGAGAGGAGATTTGATAGAGGTGTTCAAAATCATGAGGGGTCGGGAAAGAGTAGAGAGAGAGAAACTGTTCCCATTGGCGGAAGGGTCGAGAACCAGAGGACACAGATTTAAGGTGATTGGCAGAAGAACCAAAGGCGACATGAGGAAAAACTTTTTTACGCAGCGAGTGGTTAGGATCTGGAATTCACTGCCTGAAAGGGTGGTGGAGGCAGATTCAATCACGGCTTTCAAAAGGGAATTGGATAAGTACCTGAAGTAAAGAAATTTGCAGGGCTACGGGGAAAGGGCGGGGAGTGGGACTCGCTGAAGTGATCTTGCAGAGAGCCGGCACGGGCTCGACGGGCTGAATGGCCTCCTTCTGTGCTGTAACCATTCTATGATTCTAAGCTTATCTTGTGGTTAATAACAGACAAAACCTGTTCTTTCTCCTGATCTGATTACAGACTCCAACATGTCGATTCAGTGAATGGAATGTCTTATCAGTGTTGCCATGGTGACCTGTCTGCAGTGAAACACCTGTTTGAGTTTCTAACTCAGACTAAACTTCTCTTTCCCATAATACACATTATATCAGACATTTGATCTCAATGTATTTTAGCCATGTTATGTTAATATCTCTAAAACCTACAGGGAGATCAGATACACAAATCTTTAAAAGTTGGAGGACAAGTTTATAAAGTGGTTTAAAAATGTTACCCGAGGTTTTTTATAAATGGGGCGTAGAAAACAAAACCATCGGTTCGGCTGCAGTTAGAATAAGTTTTGGGAATCTTACACTAGGAAGGATGTCGGGGCCACAGAGAGGCTGCAGAATCAATTCACTGAGGTTATACCACGGATGAGAGGCTTTAGTTATCAGAGAATCAGAGAACGATACAGCACAAAAGGTGGCCATTCGGCCCATCATGCTTGTGCCAGCTCTTTGGGAGAGCGATCCAATTAGTCCCACTCCCCTGCTCTTTCCTCATATCCCAGTAAATGTTTTCCCTTCAAATATTTATCCAATTCTCTTTAGAAAGTTACTCTTGAATCTGCTTCCACCGCCCTTTCAGGCAGTGCATTTCAGATCATAATAACTCACTGGGTAAAGAAATGTTTCCTCATGATGACCTGTCTGCAGTGAAGCGCCTGTTTGAGTTTCGAACTGAGGCGAACTTCTCTTTCCCAGGAGGAGAGACGAGAGAAACTGGGGCACTTCTCACTAGAACAAAGCAGGGTAAGAGATGTGAGCGAGGTGTTTAAACTTGTTCAAGGACACCGACCAAAATATCAGAGACACTCCGTGTCCTTCAGGACCTGTGTCCAGGGGAGAAGCTGATGGGTTTATCAGATCATTTTGGGTTAAATGTTGTGCTCATGGAGCTGAGCCCCTAGTGTCAGCATCAAACACTCTCCAGTCGGGTACAGCACGGGTTAGATACAGAGTAAACCCATCAGCTGCTCCCCGACACAGATACCGAGGGACAGGGAGTGTCCGGGACAATGACATTTCTCACTCAATAAGGTATAAATTGATCCTGTACCTCTCCCCATTAATCCTGGGCTCCACACGGGGCGAATCCTGCTCCTGTTTCCCTTCCTGTAACAGCACTGAGCTAAACCCAGCCCATAATGAGCAGGGCTCAGGGAGGTTGGTTGCTAGGCACTGCAGTGATATCATAAAGCAGGGCCATTCAGTCCAGCTGGTCGTCTCCTTGTCCCTTTTAAGGAGGAGAGCGGAGACACCCTGTCTCAAAACACACCCCACCTGTTCATACTGAGAATCCCCGGGCAAGGCCCAAGGCCCAGAGTGTGGACACACCCCGGGGAAAAGAGGAGGAGAGCGGAGACACCCTGTCTCAAAACACACCCCACCTGTTCATACTGAGAATCCCCGGGCAAGGCCCAAGGCCCAGAGTGTGGACACACCCCGGGGAAAGAGGAGGAGAGCGGGGACACCCTGTCTCAAAACACACCCCACCTGTTCATACTGAGAATCCCCTGGCAAGGCCCAGAGTGTGGACACAACCCGGGGAAAGAGGAGGAGAGCGGGGACACCCTGTCTCAAAACACACCCCACCTGTTCATACTGAGAATCCCCGGGCAAGGCCCAAGGCCCAGAGTGTGGACACACCCCGGGGAAAGAGGAGGAGAGCGGGGACACCCTGTCTCAAAACACACCCCACCTGTTCATACTGAGAATCCCCGGGCAAGGCCCAAGGCCCAGAGTGTGGACACACCCCGGGGAGAGATGGTGCAGTGTGGCGGGTGAGGGAGGAGTCTGCTCATTCCCGGGGGAAGATCAGACAAAGTGCTTTGAGTGGTGGGTCCAGCAGTGAAACTGAAACCAAACCAAAGGGAACAAATGAAGATCCAATCCAAGGGAACAAGCACCGGGACAATGGGGAGAAACCACAACCGGCCCAAAGTTATTCAGTGAGCGAGCATCGCCTGCTTATTGTGAGAGAGCTCCACACTTCCACCATCCTTTGTGTGGAGAAGAGTTTCCAGCTTCTCTCCTGAAGGGCCTGGCTCGGATTTTAAGGTTCTGTCCCCTCGTCCCAGACTCCCCACCAGTGGAAAGAGTTTCTCTCTATCTACCCTCGCAATTGGTCCAAAATCCTCAAAACCGCAATTAAACCAGCCTCAACTTTCTATAATCCACGGAATACAAGCTTCATTTCTGTAAACTCTCAATAGTTTAACCCTTGGAGCCCTGGTAACATGCTGGTGAATCTGCACTGCACTCCTTCCAAGGCCAATCTATTCTTTCTAAGGTGCGGGGCCCAGAACGGTCCACAGTGCCCCAGATGTGGTCTAACCAGGGCTTTGTACAGCTGGAGCAAAACTTCCTCCCCTCTATATTCTAGACCACTAGTCATAAGCATTAACATTTCATTACCCTTTTTGTTTATATTTATTTTAAAGATTGCAAGAGCAGGTACAGCACAGGTTAGATACAGAGTAAAGCTCCCTCTACATTGTCCCATCAAACACTCCCAGGGCAGGTACAGCACGGGTTAGATACAGAGTAAAGCTCCCTCTACACTGTCCCATCAAACACTCCCAGGGCAGGTACAGCACGGGTTAGATACAGAGTAAAGCTCCCTCTACACTGTCCCATCAAACACTCCAGGGCAGGTACAGCACGGGTTAGATACAGAGTAAAGCTCCCTCTACACTGTCCCATCAAACACTGCCAGGCAGGTACAGCACGGGTTAGATACAGAGTAAAGCTCCCTCCACACTGTGCCTTCAAACTCTCCCAGGGCAGGTACAGCACGGGTTAAATAGAGAGTAAAGCTCCCTCTACACTGTCCCATCAAACACTCCTGGGGCAGGTACAGCATGGGTTAGATTTAGAGTAAAGCTCCCCCAACACTGTCCCATCAAACACTCCCAGGGCAGGTACAGCACGGATTAGATACAGAGTAAAACTCGCTCTATACTGTCCCATCAAACACTCACATGGCAGATACAGCGCGGGTTAGATACAGAGTAAAGCTCCCTCTATACTGTCCCATCAAACACTCCTAGGGCAGGTACAGCATGTGTTAGATACAGAGTAAAGCTCCCTCTACATTGTCCCACAAAACACTCCCAGGGTAGGTACAGCACGGGTGAGATACAGAGTAAAGCTCCCTCTACACTGTCCCAACAAACACTTCCAGGGCAGGTACAGCACGGGTTAAATACAGAGTAAAGCTCCCTCTGCACTGTCCCATCAAACACTCCCAGGGAAGGTACAGTACGGAGTTAGATACACAGTAAAGCTCCCTCTACACTGTCCCATCAAACACTCCCAGGGCAGGTACAGCACGGGTTAGATACAGAGTAAAGCTCCTTCTACAGTGTCCCATCAAACACTCCCAGGGCAGGTACAGCACGGGTTAAATAGAGAGTAAAGCTCCCTCTACACTGTCCCATCAAACACTCCTGGGGCAGGTACAGCATGGGTTAGATTTAGAGTAAAGCTCCCCCAACACTGTCCCATCAAACACTCCCAGGGCAGGTACAGCACGGATTAGATACAGAGTAAAACTCGCTCTATACTGTCCCATCAAACACTCACATGGCAGATACAGCGCGGGTTATATACAGAGTAAAGCTCCCTCTACATTGTCCCACAAAACACTCCCAGGGTAGGTACTGCACGGGTGAGATACAGAGTAAAGCTCCCTCTATTACTGTCCCATCAAACACTCATAGGGCAGGTTCAGCATGTGTTAGATACAGAGTAAAGCTCCCTCTACACTGTCCCAACAAACACTTCCAGGGCAGGTACAGCACGGGTTAAATACAGAGTAAAGCTCCCTCTGCACTGTCCCATTAAACACTCCCAGGGAAGGTACAGTACGGAGTTAGATACACAGTAAAGCTCCCTCTACACTGTCCCATCAAACACTCCCAGGGCAGGTATAGCACGGGTTAGATACAGAGAAAAGCTCCCTCTGTACTGTCCCAGCAAACACTCCCAGGGCAGGAACAGCACGGGTTAGATACAGAGTAAAGCTCGCTCTGTACTGTCCCATCAAACACTCCTAGGGCAGGTACAGCACGGGTTAGATACAGAGTAAAGCTCCCTCTACACTGTCCCATGAAACACTCCCAGGGTAGGTACAGTACGGGGTTAGATACAGAGTAAAGCTCCCTTTACACTCTCACATCAAACACTCACAGGGCAGGTACAGCACAGGTTAAATACAGAGCAAAGCTCCCTCTACACTGTCCCATGAAACACTCCCAGGGTAGGTACAGTACGGGGTTAGATACAGAGTAAAGCTCCCTTTACACTATCTCATCAAACACTCCCAGGGCAGGTACAGCATGGGTTAGATTTAAACTAAAGCTCCCCCTACACTGTCCCATCAAACACTCCCAGGGCAGGTGCAGCACGGGTTGGATACAGAGTAAAGCTCCCTCTACACTGTCCCATCAAACACTCCCAGGGCAGATACAGCACGGGTTAGATACAGAGTAAAGCTCCCTTTACACTATCCCATCAAACACTCCCAGGGCAGGTACAGCACAGGTTAAATACTGAGTAAAGCTCCCTCTACACTGTCCCATCAAACACTCCCAGGACAGGTACAGCACGTGTCAGATACAGAGTAAAGCTCCCTCCACACTGTCCCGTCAAACTCTCCCAGGGCAGGTACAGCACGGGTTAGATACAGAGTAAAGCTCCTTCTACACTGTCCCATCAAACACTCCCAGGGTAGGTACACACGGGTTAAATAGAGAGTAAAGCTCCCTCTACACTGTCCCATCAAACACTCCTGGGGCAGGTACAGCATGGGTTAGATTTAGAGTAAAGCTCCCCCAACACTATCCAATCAAACACTCCCAGGGCAGGTACAGCACGGATTAGATGCAGAGTAAAACTCGCTCTATACTGTCCCATCAAACACTCCTCGGGCAGGTACAGCATGTGTTAGATACAGAGTAAAGCTCCCTCTACATTGTCCCACAAAACACTCCCAGGGTAGGTACAGCACGGGTCAGATACAGAGTAAAGCTCCCTCTATTACTGTCCCATCAAACACTGCCAGGGCAGGTACAGCACGGGTCAGATACAGAGTAAAGCTCCCTCTATTACTGTCCCATCAAACACTCCTAGGGCAGGTACAGCATGTGTTAGATACAGAGTAAAGCTCCCTCGACACTGTCCCAACAAACACTTCCAGGGCAGGTACAGCACGGGTTAAATACAGAGTAAAGCTCCCTCTGCACTGTCCCATCAAACACTCCCAGGGAAGGTACAGTACAGAGTTAGATACACAGTAAAGCTCCCTCTACACTGTCCCATCAAACACTCCCAGGGCAGGTATAGCACGGGTGAGATACAGAGAAAAGCTCCCTCTGTACTGTCCCAGCAAACACTCCCAGGGCAGGTACAGCACGGGTTAGATACAGAGTAAAGCTCGCTCTGTACTGTCCCATCAAACACTCCTTGGGCAGGTAGAGCACGGGTTAGATACAGAGTACAGCTCCCTCTACACTGTCCCATGAAACACTCCCAGGGTAGGTACAGTACGGGGTTAGATACAGAGTAAAGCTCCCTTTACACTCTCACATCAAACACTCCCAGGTCAGGTACAGCACAGGTTAAATACAGAGTAAAGCTCCCTCTGCACTGTCCCATCAAACACTCCCAGGGAAGGTACAGCGCGGGCTACATACAGAATAAAGCTCCCTTTACACTATCCCATCAAACACTCCCAGGACAGGTACAGTACGGGTTAGATACAGAGTAAAGCTCCCTCTACACTGTCCCATCAAACACTCCCAGGACAGGTACAGTACGGGGTTAGATACAGAGTAAAGCTCCCTCTACACAGTCCCGTCAAATTCTCCCAGGGCAGGTACAGCACGGGTTAAATACGGAGTAAAGCTCCCTCTATACTGTCCCATCAAACACTCCCAGGGCAGGTACAGCACGGGTTAGATACAGAGTCAAGCCCCCTCTACACTGTCCCATCAAACACTCCCAGGACAGGTACAGCACGTGTTAGATACAGAGTAAAGCTCCCTCCACACTGTCGGTTCAAACTCTCCCAGGGCAGGTACAGCACGGGTTAGATACAGAGTAAAGCTCCCTCTACACTGTCCCATCAAACAGTCCCAGGGTAGGTACAGCACAGGTTACATGTAGAGTAAAGCTCCCTCTAAACTGTCCCATCAAACACTCCCAGGGAAGGTACAGCGCGGGTTACATACAGAATAAAGCTCCCTTTACACTATCCCATCAAACACTCCCAGGACAGGTACAGTACGGGTTAGATACAGAGTAAAGCTCCCTCTACACTGTCCCATCAAACACTCCCAGGACAGGTACAGTACGGGGTTAGATACAGAGTAAAGCTCCCTCGACACAGTCCCGTCAAATTCTCCCAGGGCAGGTACAGCACGGGTTAAATACTGAGTAAAGCTCCCTCTATACTGTCCCATCAAACACTCCCAGGGCAGGTACAGCACGGGTTAGATACAGAGTCAAGCCCCCTCTACACTGTCCCATCAAACACTCCCAGGACAGGTACAGCACGTGTTAGATACAGAGTAAAGCTCCCTCCACACTGTCGGTTCAAACTCTCCCAGGGCAGGTACAGCACGGGTTAGATACAGAGTAAAACTCCCTCTACACTGTCCCATCAAACAGTCCCAGGGTAGGTACAGCACAGGTTACATGTAGAGTAAAGCTCCCTCTATACTGTCCCATCAAACACTCCCAGGGCAGGTACAGCACGGGTTAGATACAGAGTAAAGCTCCCTCTACACTGTCCCATCAAACAGTCCCAGGGTAGGTACAGCACAGGTTACATGTAGAGTAAAGCTCCCTCCACACTGTCGGTTCAAACTCTGTCCCATCAAACACTCCCAGGGCAGGTACAGCATGGGTTGGATACAGAGTAAAACTGCATCGACACTACACCATCAAACACTCCCAGGGCTGGTATCGCATGGATTAAATACAGAGTAAAGCTCCCTCTGTACTGTCCCATCAAACACTCCCAGGGCAGGTACTGCACGGGTTAGATACAGAGTAAAGCTCCCTCTACATTGTCCCACCACACAGTCCCAGGGTAGGTACAGCACGGGTAAGGTACAGAGTAAAGCTCCCTCTACACTGTCCCAAATAACACTCCCAGGGCAGGTAGAGCTCGGTTTAGAAACAGAGTAAAGCTCCCTCTATACTGTCCCATCAAACACTCCAAGGGCAGGTACAGCTCGGGTTAGATACAGAGTATAGCTCGCTCTATACTGTCCCATCAAACACTCCTTGGGCAGGTACAGCACGGGTTAGATACAGATTAAAGGTCCCTCTACACTAGCCCATCAAACACTCCCAGGGTAGGTACAGCAAGGGTTAGATACAGAGTAAAGCTCCCTCTACACTGTCCCATCAAACACTCCCAGGGCAGGTACAGCACGGGTTTGATAAAGAATAAAGCTCCCACTACATTGTCCCACCAAACACTCCCACGGGAGGTACAGCACGGGTTAGATACAGAGCAAAACTCGCTCTATACTGTCGCATCAAACACTCCCAGGGCAGGTACAGCACGGGTTAGATACAGAGTAAAAGTCCGTCTGCACTGTCCCATCAAACACTCCCAGGGCAGGTGCAGCACAGGTTACATGCAGAGTAAAGCTCCCTTCACACAATCCCATCAAACACTCCCATGGCAGGTGCCGCACGGGTAAGATACAGAGTAAACTCCCTCTACACTGTCCCATCAAACACTTCCAGGGCAGGTGCAGCAGGGGTTAGTTACAGAGTAAAACTCGCTCGAGACTGTCACATCAAACACTCCCCGGGCAGGTACAGCACGGGTTAGATACAGAGTAAACTCCCTCTACACTGTCCCATCAAACACTCCCAGGGCAGGTACAGCACGGGTTAGATACAGAATAAAACACCCTCTGCATTATCCCATCAAACACTCCTAGGGCAGGAACAGCACGGGATAGATACAGAGTAAAGCTCCCTCGACATTGTCCCACGAAACACTCCCAGGGTAGGTACAGCAGGGGTTAGATACAGAGTAAAGCTCCCTCTATACTGTCCCATCAAACACTCCCAGGGCTGGTGCAGCACGGGTAAGGTGCAGAGTAAAGCTCCGTCTACACTATCCCATCAAACACTCCCACGGCAGGTACAGCACGGGTTAGATACAGAGTAAATCTCACTTAGTACTGTCCCATCAAACACTCCCAGGGTAGGTACAGCACGGGTTAGATACAGAGTAAAGCTCCCTCTACACTGTCCCCTCAAACACGCCCAGGGAAGGTACAGTGCGGGTTTCGATAAAGAGTAAAGCTACCTCTACACTGTCCCATCAAACACTCCCAGGGCAGGTACAGCACAGGTAACATACAGAGTAAAGCTCCCTCTACACTGTCCCATAAAACACGCCCAGGGCATGTACAGCACGGGTTAGATACAGAGTAAAGCTCGCTCTATACTGTCCCATCAAACACTCCCAGGGCAGGTACAGCACGGGTTAGATACAGATTAAAGGTCCCTCTACACTATCCCATCAAACACTCCCAGGGCAGGTACAGCAGGGGTCAGTTACAGAGTAAAGCTCCCTCTATACTGTCCCAACAAACACACCCAGGGCAGGCAAAGCACAGGTTAGATACAGAATAAAACTCCCTCTGCATTATCCCATCAAACACTCCGAGGGCAGGTACAGCACGGGTTCGATACAGAGTAAAGCTCCCTCTACACTGTCCATCCAAACAGTCCCAGGGCAGGTACAGCACATGTTACATACAGAGTATAGCTCGCTCTATACTGTCCCATCAAACACTCCTAGGGCAGGTACAGCACGGGTTAGCTACAGAGTAAAGCTCCCTCTACACTGTCCCATCAAACACTCCCAGGGCAGGTACAGCAGGGGTTAGATACAGAGTAAAGCTCCCTCTAAACTGTCCGATCAAACACTCACAGGGCAGCTACAGCAGGGGTTAGTTACAAAGTAAAGCTCCCTCTATACTGTCCCATCAAACACTCCCAGGGCTGGTGCAGCACGGGTAAGGTACAGAGTAAAGCTCCGTCTACACTATCCCATCAAACACTCCCACGGCAGGTACAGCACGGGTTCGATACAGAGTAAAGCTCCCTCTACACTGTCCCCTCAAACACGCCCAGGGAAGGTACAGTGCGGGTTTCGATAAAGAGTAAAGCTCCCTCTACACTGTCCCATCAAACACTCCCAGGGCAGGTACAGCACAGGTAACATACAGAGTAAAGCTCCCTCTACACTGTCCCATAAAACACGCCCAGGGCAGGTACAGCACGGGTTAGATACAGAGTAAAGCTCGCTCTATCCTGTCCCATCAAACACTCCTTGGGCAGGTACAGCATTGTTTAGATACAGAGTAAAGCTCCCTCTACACTGTCCCATCAAACACTCCCAGGGCAGGTACAGCACGGGTTAGTTACAGAGTAAAGCTCCCTCTACACTGTCCCATGATGCACTCCCAGGGCAGGTACAGCACGGGTTAGATACACAGTAAAGCTCCCTCTACACTGTCCCATCAAACACTCCCAGGGCAGGTACAGCACGGGTTAGATACAGAGTAAAGCTCCCTCTATACTGTCCCAACAAACACACCCAGGGCAGGCAAAGCACAGGTTAGATACAGAATAAAACTCCCTCTGCATTATCCCATCAAACATTCCGAGGGCAGGTACAGCACGGGTTAGATACAGAGTAAAGCTCCCTCTACATTGTCCATCCAAACAGTCCCAGGGTAGGTACAGCACGGGTTAGCTACAGAGTAAAGCTCCCTCTACACTGTCCCATCAAACACTCCCAGGGCAGGTACAGCAGGGGTTAGTTACAGAGTAAAGCTCCCTCAACACTGTCCCATCAAACACTCCTAGGGCAGGTACAGCAGGGGTTACTTGCAGAGTAAAACTCCCTCTAAATTGTCCGATCAAACACTCCCAGGGCTGGTGCAGCACGGATTAGATACAGAGTAAAGCTCGCTCTATACTGTCCCATCAAACACTCCGAGGGCAGGTACAGCACGGGTTAGATACAGAATAAAGCTCACACTACATTGTCCCACCAAACACTCCCACGGTAGGTACAGCACGGGTTAGATACAGAGTAAAACTCGCTCTGTACTGTCCCATCAAACACTCCCAGGGCTGGTGCAGCATGGATTAGATACAGAGTAAAGCTCCCTCTGCACTGTCCCATCAAACACTCCGAGGGCAGGGACAGCACGGGTTAGATACAGAGTAAAGCTCCCTCTACACTGTCCCCATCAAACACTGCAAGATCAGGTCCATCACGGGTTAGATACAGAGTAAAGCTCGCTCTATACTGTCCCATCAAATACTCCCAGGGAAGGTACAGCACGAGTTGGATACAGAGTAAAGCTCCCTCGACACTGTCCCACCAAACACTCCCAGGGTAGGTACAGCACGGGTTAGATACAGAGTAAAGCTCCCTCTACACTGTCCCATCAAACACGCCCAGGGAAGGTACAGTGCGGGTTTCGATAAAGAGTAAAGCTCCCTCTACACTGTCCCATCAAACACTCCCAGGGCAGGTACAGCACAGGTATCATACAGAGTAAAGCTCCCTCTACACTGTCCCATAAAACACACCCAGGGCAGGTACAGCACGGGTTAGATACAGAGTAAAGCTCGCTCTATACTGTCCCATCAAACACTCCTTGGGCAGGTACAGCACGGGTTAGATACAGATTAAAGGTCCCTCTACACTGTCCCATCAAACACTCCCAGGGCAGGTACAGCACAGGTTACATACAGAGTAAAGCTCCCTCTACATTATCCCATCAAACACTCCTAGGGCAGGTACAGCATGGGTTAGATACAGAGTAAAACTCGCTCGATACTGTCCCATCAAAGACTCCCAGGGTAGGTACAGCATGGGTAAGATACAGAGTAAAGCTCCCTCTACACTGTCCCATCAAACACTCCCAGGGCAGGTACAGCAGGGGTCAGTTACAGAGTAAAGCACCCTCTACACTGTCTCATCAAACATCCCAGGGCAGGTACAGCATTGTTTAGATACAGAGTAAAGCTCCCTCTACACTGTCCCATCAAACACTCCCAGGGCAGGTGCAGCACGGGTGAGATACAGAGTAAAGCTCCCTTTACACGGTCCCATCAAACCCTCCCAGGGCAGGTGCAGCACAGGTTACATGCAGAGTAAAGCTCCCTCGACACTGTCCCATCAAACACTCCCAGGGCAGGTGCCGCACGGGTTAGATACAGAGTAAAGCTCCCTCTACACTGTCCCATCACACACTCCCAGGGCAGGTGCCGCACGGGTTAGATACAGAGTAAAGCTCCCTCTACACTGTCCCATCAAACACTCCCAGGGCAGGTACAGCACGGGTTAGTTACAGAGTAAAGCTCCCTCTACACTGTCCCATGAAGCACTCCCAGGGCAGGTACAGCACGGGTTAGATACACAGTAAAGCTCCCTCTACACTGTCCCATCAAACACTCCCAGGGCAGGTACAGCACGGGTTAGATACAGAGTAAAGCTCCCTCTATACTGTCCCAACAAACACACCCAGGGCAGGCAAAGCACAGGTTAGATACAGAATAAAACTCCCTCTGCATTATCCCATCAAACACTCCCAGGGCAGGTACAGCATAGTTAGATACAGAGTAAAGCTCCCTCTACACTGTCCCATCAAACACTCACAGGGCAGGTACAGCACATGTTACAAACAGAGTAAAGCTCCCTCTACATTATCCCATCAAACACTCCTAGGGCAGGTACAGCACGGGTTAGATACAGAATAAAGCTCCCTCTACATTGTCCATCCAAACACTCCCAGGGTAGGTACAGCACGGGTTAGATACAGAGTAAAGTACCCTCGACACTATCCCATCAAACACTCCCTGGGTAGGTACAGCACGGGTTAGATACAGAGTAAAGCTCCCTCTACACTGTCCCATCAAACACTCCCAGGGCAGGTACAGCACGGGTTAGATACAGAGTAAAGCTCCCTCTACACTGTCCCATCAAACACTCCCAGGGCAGGTACAGCACGGGTTAGATACAGAGTAAAGCTCCCTCTACACTGTCCCATCAAACACTCCCAGGGCAGGTACAGCACGGGTTAGATACAGAGTAAAGCTCCCTCTACACTGTCCCATCAAACACTCCCAGGGCAGGTACAGCACGGGTTAGATACAGAGTAAAGCTCCCTCTACACTGTCCCATCAAACACTCCCAGGGCAGGTACAGCACGGGTTAGATACAGAGTAAAGCTCCCTCTACACTGTCCCATCAAACACTCCCAGGGCAGGTACAGCACGGGTTAGATACAGAGTAAAGCTCCCTCTACACTGTCCCATCAAACACTCCCAGGGCAGGTACAGCACGGGTTAGATACAGAGTAAAGCTCCCTCTACACTGTCCCATCAAACACTCCCAGGGCAGGTACAGCACGGGTTAGATACAGAGTAAAGCTCCCTCTACACTGTCCCATCAAACACTCCCAGGGCAGGTACAGCACGGGTTAGATACAGAGTAAAGCTCCCTCTACACTGTCCCATCAAACACTCCCAGGGCAGGTACAGCACGGGTTAGATACAGAGTAAAGCTCCCTCTACACTGTCCCATCAAACACTCCCAGGGCAGGTACAGCAGGGTTTAGATACAGAGTAAAGCTCCCTCTACACTGTCCCATCAAACACTCCCAGGGCAGGTACAGCACGGGTTAGATACAGAGTAAAGCTCCCTCTACACTGTCCCATCAAACACTCCCAGGGCAGGTACAGCACGGGTTAGATACAGAGTAAAGCTCCCTCTACACTGTCCCATCAAACACTCCCAGGGCAGGTACAGCACGGGTTAGATACAGAGTAAAGCTCCCTCTACACTGTCCCATCAAACACTCCCAGGGCAGGTACAGCACGGGTTAGATACAGAGTAAAGCTCCCTCTACACTGTCCCATCAAACACTCCCAGGGCAGGTACAGCACGGGTTAGATACAGAGTAAAGCTCCCTCTACACTGTCCCATCAAACACTCCCAGGGCAGGTACAGCACGGGTTAGATACAGAGTAAAGCTCCCTCTACACTGTCCCATCAAACACTCCAGGGCAGGTACAGCACGGGTTAGATACAGAGTAAAGCTCCCTCTACACTGTCCCATCAAACACTCCCAGGGCAGGTACAGCACGGTTAGATACAGAGTAAAGCTCCCTCTACACTGTCCCATCAAACACTCCCAGGGCAGGTACAGCACGGGTTAGATACAGAGTAAAGCTCCCTCTACACTGTCCCATCAAACACTCCCAGGGCAGGTACAGCACGGGTTAGATACAGAGTAAAGCTCCCTCTACACTGTCCCATCAAACACTCCCAGGGCAGGTACAGCACGGGTTAGATACAGAGTAAAGCTCCCTCTACACTGTCCCATCAAACACTCCCAGGGCAGGTACAGCACGGGTAGATACAGAGTAAAGCTCCCTCTACACTGTCCCATCAAACACTCCCAGGGCAGGTACAGCACGGTTTAGATACAGAGTAAAGCTCCCTCTACACTGTCCCATCAAACACTCCAGGGCAGGTACAGCACGGGTTAGATACAGAGTAAAGCTCCCTCTGCACTGTCCCACAAACACTCCATTAAGGGTAGGTAAGAGGGCATGGGTTATATACAGAGTAAAGCTCCCTCTACACTGTCCCATCAAACACTCCCAGGGCAGGGTACAGCAACGGGTTAGATACCAAGTAAAAACTCCCTCTAAACTGTCCCATCAAACACTCCCAGGGCAGGTACAGCACGGGTTAGATACAGAGTAAAGCTCCCTCTACACTGTCCCATCAAACACTCCCAGGGCGGTACAGCACGGGTTAGATACAGAGTAAAGCTCCCTCACACTGTCCCATCAAACACTCCAGGGTCAGGTACAGCACAGGGTTAGATACAGAGTAAAGCTCCCTCTAACTGTCCCATCAAACACTCCCAGGGCAGGTACAGCACGGTTAGATACAGAGTAAAGCTCCCTCTACACTGTCCCATCAAACACTCCCAGGGCAGGTACAGCACGGGTTAGATACAGAGTAAAGCTCCCTCGACACTGTCCCATCAAACACTCCCAGGGCAGGTACAGCACGGGTAAGATACAGAGTAAAGCTCCCTCTACACTGTCCCATCAAACACTCCCAGGGCAGGTACAGCACGGTTAGATACAGAGTAAAGCTCCCTCTACACTCCCATCAAACACTCCAGGGCAGGTACAGCACGGGTTAGATACAGAGTAAAGCTCCCTCTACACTTTCCCATCAAACACTCCCAGGGCAGGACAGCACGGGATAGATACAGAGTAAAGCTCCCTCTACACTGTCCCATCAAACACTCCCAGGGCAGGTACAGCACGGGTTAGATACAGAGTAAAGCTCCCTCTACACTGTCCCATCAAACACTCCCAGGGCAGGTACAGCACGGGTTAGATACAGAGTAAAGCTCCCTCTACACTGTCCCATCAAACACTCCCAGGGCAGGTACAGCACGGGTTAGATACAGAGTAAAGCTCCCTCTACACTGTCCCATCAAACACTCCCAGGGCAGTACAGCACTGGTTAGATACAGAGTAAAGCTCCCTCTACAAGTCATATCCCAGGGTCATGGGGAAGACGAAACCGGTAAGGGCAGGTACATGCAAAGGGGGTGGGCAGGGTAGATACAGGGAGTAAAGCCCCCTACACTGTCCCATCAAACCACTCCCAGGGCAGGTACAGCACGGGTTAGATACAGAGTAAAGCTCCCCCTCTACACTGTCCCATCAAACACTCCCAGGCAGGTACAGCACGGGTTAGATAAGAGTAAAGCTCCCTCTGCACTGTCCCATCAAACACTCCCAGGGCAGGTACAGCACGGGTTAGATACAGAGTAAGCTCCCTCTACACTGTCCCATCAAACACTCCCAGGGCAGTACAGCACGGGTTAGATACAGAGTAAAGCTCCTCTACACTGTCCCATCAAACACTCCAGGGCAGTACAGCACGGTTAGATACAGAGTAAAGCTCCCTCTGCACTGTCCCATCAAACACTCCCAGGGCAGGACAGCACGGGTTAGTTACAGAGTAAAGCTCCTCTACACTGTCCCATCAAACACTCCCAGGGCAGGTACAGCAGGGTTAGATACAGAGTAAAGCTCCCTCTACACTGTCCCATCAAACACTCCCAGGGCAGTACAGCACGGGTTAGATACAGAGTAAAGCTCCCTCCTACACTGTCCCATCAAACACTCCCAGCAGGTACAGCACGGATTAGATACAGAGTAAAGCTCCCTCTGCACTGTCCCATCAAACACTCCCAGGCAGGTAAAGCACGGGTTAGATACAGAGTAAAGCTCCCTCTACACTGTCCATCAAACACTCCCAGGGCAGTACAGCACGGGTTAGATACAGAGTAAAGCTCCCTCTACACTGTCCCATCAAACACTCCAGGGCAGGTACAGCACGGGTTAGATACAGAGTAAAGCTCCCTCTACACTGTCCCATCAAACACTCCCAGGGCAGGTACAGCACGGGTTTAGATACAGAGTAAAGCTCCCTCTACACTGTCCATCAAACACTCCCAGGGCAGGTACAGCACGGGTTAGATACAGAGTAAAGCTCCCTCTACACTGTCCCATCAAACACTCCCAGGGCATGTCAGCACGGGTTAGATACAGAGTAAAGCTCCCTCTACACTGTCCCATCAACACTCCCAGGGCAGGTACAGCACGGGTTAGATACAGAGTAAAGCTCCCTCTACACTGTCCCATCAAACACTCCCAGGGCAGGTACAGCACGGGTTAGATACAGAGTAAAGCTCCCTCTACACTGTCCCATCAAACACTCCCAGGTATAGCAGGTAGACAGCACGGGTTAGATACAGAGTAAAGCTCCCTCTACACTGTCCCATCAAACACCCAGGGCAGGTACAGCACGGGTTAGATACAGAGTAAAGCTCCCTCTACACTGTCCATCAAACACTCCCAGGCAGGTACAGCACGGTTAGATACAGAGTAAAGCTCCCTCTACACTGTCCCATCAAACACTCCCAGGGCAGGTACAGCACTGGTTAGATAAAGAGTAAAGCTCCCTCTACACTGTCCCATCAAACACTCCCAGGGCAGGTACAGCACGGGTTAGATACAGAGTAAAGCTCTCTCTACACTGTCCCATCAAACACTCCCAGGGCAGGTACAGCACGGGTTAGATTACAGAGTAAAGCTCCCTCAACTGTCCCATCAAACACTTCCCAGGGCAGGTATCAGCACGGTTAGATACAGAGTAAAGCTCCCTCACACTGTCCCATCAACACACCCAGGCAGGTACAGCACGGGTTAGATACAGAGTAAAGCTCCCTCTACACTGTCCCATCAAACACTCCCAGCAGGTACAGCACGGTTAGATATACAGAGTAAAGCTCCCTACACTGTCCCATCAAACACTCCCAGGGCAGGTAACAGCACGGTTAGATACAGAGTAAAGCTCCCTTACACTGTCCCATCAAACACTCCCAGGGTAGGTACAGCACGGGTTAGATACAGAGTAAAGCTCCCTCTACACTGTCCAACAAACACTCCCAGGGCAGGTACAGCACGGGTAGATACAGAGTAAAGCTCCCTCTACACTGTCCCATCAAACACTCCCAGGGCAGGTACAGCAGGGTTAGATACAGAGTAAAGCTCCCTCTACACTGTCCCATCAAACACTCCCAGGGCAGGTACAGCACGGGTTAGATACAGAGTAAAGCTCCCTTATACACTGTCCCATCAAACACCTCCCAGGGCAGGTACAGCACGGTTAGATACAGAGTAAAGCTCCCTCTACACTGTCCCATCAAACACTCCCAGGGCAGGTACAGCACGGGTAGATACAGAGTAAAGCTCCCTCTACACTGGTCCCATCAAACACTCCCAGGGCAGGTACAGCACGGGTTAGATACAGAGTAAAGCTCCCTCTACACTGTCCCATCAAACACTCCCAGGGCAGGTACAGCACGGGTTGATACAGAGTAAAGCTCCCTCTACACTGTCCCATCAAACACTCCAGGGCAGGTACAGCACGGGTTAGATACAGAGTAAAGCTCCCTCTACACTGTCCCATCAAACACTCCCAGGGCAGGTACAGCACGGGTTAGATACAGAGTAAAGCTCCCTCTACACTGTCCCATCAAACACTCCCAGGGCAGGTACAGCACGGGTTAGATACAGAGTAAAGCTCCCTCTACACTGTCCCATCAAACACTCCCAGGGCAGGTACAGCACGGGTTAGATACAGAGTAAAGCTCCCTCTACACTGTCCCATCAAACACTCCCAGGGCAGGTACAGCACGGGTTAGATACAGAGTAAAGCTCCCTCTACCACTGTCCCATCAAACACTCCCAGGGCAGGTACAGCATGGGTTAGATACAGAGTAAAGCTCCCTCTACACTTTCCCATCAAACACTCCCAGGGCAGGTACAGCACGGGTTAGATACAGAGTAAAGCTCCCTCTGCACTGTCATCCAACACTCCCAGGGCAGGTACAGCACGGGTTAGATACAGAGTAAAGCTCCCTCTACACTGTCCCATCAAACACTCCCAGGGCAGGTACAGCACGGGTTAGATACAGAGTAAAGCTCCCTCTACACTGTCCCATCAAACACTCCCAGGGCAGGTACAGCACGGGTTAGATACAAGTAAAGCTCCCTCTGCACTGTCCCATCAAACACTCCCAGGGCAGGTACAGCACGGGTTAGATACAGAGTAAAGCTCCCTCTACACTGTCCCTCAACAATACTCCCAGGCAGGTACAGCACGGGTTAGTACAGAGTAAAGCTCCCTCTATCACTGTCCCATCAAACACTCCCAGGGCAGGTACAGCACGGTTAGATACAGAGTAAAGCTCCCTCTACACTGTCCCCATCAAACACTCCCAGGGCAGGTACAGCACGGTTAGATACAGAGCAAAGCTCCCTCTACACTGTCCCATCAAACACTCCCAGGGCAGGTACAGCACGGGTTAGATACAGAGTAAGCTCCTTCAACACTGTCCCATCAAACACTCCCAGGGCAAGTACAGCACGGGTTAGATACAGAGTAAGCTCCCTCTACACTCTGTCCCATCAAACACTCCCAGGGCAGGTACAGCACGGGTTAGATACAGAGTAAAGCTCCCTCTACACTGTCCCATCAAACACGCCCAGGGCAGGTACAGCATGGGTAGATACAGAGTAAAGCTCCCTCTACACTGTCCCATCAAACACTCCCAGGCAGGTACAGCACGGGTTAGATACAGAGTAAGCTCCCTCTACACTGTCCCATCAAACACTCCCAGGGCAGGTACAGCACGGGTTAGATACAGAGTAAAGCTCCCTCTACACTGTCCCATCAAACACTCCAGGGCAGGTACAGCACGGGTTAGATACAGAGTAAAGCTCCTCTACACTGTCCCATCAAACACTCCCAGGGCAGTACAGCACGGTTAGATACAGAGTAAAGCTCCCTCTACACGTCCCATCAAACACTCCCAGGCAGGTACAGCACGGTTAGATACAGAGTAAAGCTCCCTCTACACTGTCCCATCAAACACTCCAGGGCAGGTACAGCACGGGTTAGATACAGAGTAAAGCTCCCTCTACACTGTCCCATCAAACACTCCCAGGGCAGGTACAGCACGGTTTAGATACAGAGTAAAGCTCCCTCTACACTGTCCCATCAAACACTCCCAGGGCAGGTACAGCACGGGTTAGATACAGAGTAAAGCCCCTCTACACTGTCCCCATCAAACACTCCCAGGGCAGGTACAGCACGGGTTAGATACAGAGTAAAGCTCCCTCTACACTGTCCCATCAAACACTCCCAGGGCAGGTACAGCACGGGTTAGATACAGAGTAAAGCTCCCTCTACACTGTCCCATCAAACACTCCCAGGGCAGGTACAGCACGGGTTAGATACAGAGTAAAGCTCCTCTACACTGTCCCATCAAACACTCCCAGGGCAGGTACAGTACGGGTAGGATACAGAGTAAAGCTCCCTCGACACTGTCCCATCAAACACTCCAGGGCAGGTACAGCACGGTTAGATACAGAGTAAAGCTCCCTCTACACTGTCCCATCAAACACTCCCAGGGCAGGTACAGCACGGTTAGATACAGAGTAAAGCTCCCTCTACACTGTCCCATCAAACACTCCCAGGGCAGGTACAGCACGGGTTAGATACAGATTAAAGCTCCCTCTACACTGTCCCATCAAACACTCCCAGGGCAGGTACAGCACGGGTTAGATACAGAGTAAAGCTCCCTCTACACTGTCCCATCAAACACTCCCAGGGC
>JASTWF010000894.1:0-102186 GCA_030390025.1 Squalus acanthias | reverse complement strand
CCAGCCCTGGGAGTGTTTGATGGGACAGTATAGAGCGAGTTTTACTCTGTATCTAACCCGTGCTGTACCTACCGTGGGAGTGTTTGGTGGGACAATGTAGAGGGAGCTTTATTCTGTATCAAACCCGTGCTGTACCTGCCCTGGGAGTGTTTGATGGGACAGTGTAGAGGGAGCTTTACTCTGTATCTCACCCGTGCTGTACCTGCCCTGGGAGTGTTTGATGGGACAGTGTAGAGTGAGCTTTACTCTGTATCTAATTCGTGCTGTACCTGCCCTGGCAGTGTTTGATGGGACAGTATAGAGCGAGCTATACTCTGTATCTAACCCGAGCTGTACCTGCCCTGGGAGTGTTATTTGGGACAGTGTAGAGGGAGCTTTACTCTGTACCTTACCCGTGCTGTACCTACCCTGGGAGTGTTTGATGGGACAGTATAGGGGGAGCTTTTACTCTAGATCTAACCCGTGCTGTACCTGCCCAGGAGTGTTTAATGGGACAATGTAGAGGGAGCTTTACTCTGTATCTAACCCGTGCTGTACCTGCCCTGGGAGTTTTTGATGGGACAGTGTAGAGGGAGCTTTGCTCTGTATCTAATCCATGCGATACCAGCCCTGGGAGTGTTTGATGGTGAAGTGTAGATGCAGCTTTACTCTGTATCTAACCCGTGCTGTACCTGCCCTGGGAGTGTTTGATGGGACAGTGTAGAGGGAGCTTTACTCTAATCTAACCTGTGCTGTACCTGCCCTGGGAGTGTTTGATGGGACAGTGTAGAGGGAGCTTTACTCTGTATCTAACCCGTGCTGTACCTGCCCTGGGAGTGTTTGATGGGACAGTGTAGAGGGAGCTTTACTCTGTATCTAACACGTGCTGTACCTGCCCTGGGAGTGTTTGATGGGACAGTGTAGAGGGAGCTTTACTCTGTATCTAACCCGTGCTGTACCTGCCCTGGAGTGTTTGATGGGACAGTGTAGAGGGAGCTTTACTCTGTATCTAACCCGTGCTGTACCTGCCCTGGGAGTGTTTGATGGGACAGTGTAGAGGGAGCTTTACTCTGTATCTAACCCGTGCTGTACCTGCCCTGGGAGTGTTTGATGGGACAGTGTAGAGGGAGCTTTACTCTGTATCTAACCCGTGCTGTACCTGCCCTGGGAGTGTTTGATGGGACAGTGTAGAGGGAGCTTTACTCTGTATCTAACCCGTGCTGTACCTGCCCTGGGAGTGTTTGATGGGACAGTGTAGAGGGAGCTTTACTCTGTATCTAACCCGTGCTGTACCTGCCCTGGGAGTGTTTGATGGGACAGTGTAGAGGGAGCTTTACTCTGTATCTAACCCGTGCTGTACCTGCCCTGGGAGTGTTTGATGGGACAGTGTAGAGGGAGCTTTACTCTGTATCTAACCCGTGCTGTACCTGCCCTGGGAGTGTTTGATGGGACAGTGTAGAGGGAGCTTTACTCTGTATCTAACCCGTGCTGTACCTGCCCTGGGAGTGTTTGATGGGACAGTGTAGAGGGAGCTTTACTCTGTATCTAACCCGTGCTGTACCTGCCCTGGGAGTGTTTGATGGGACAGTGTAGAGGGAGCTTTACTCTGTATCTAACCCGTGCTGTACCTGCCCTGGGAGTGTTTGATGGGACAGTGTAGAGGGAGCTTTACTCTGTATCTAACCCGTGCTGTACCTGCCCTGGGAGTGTTTGATGGGACAGTGTAGAGGGAGCTTTACTCTGTATCTAACCCGTGCTGTACCTGCCCTGGGAGTGTTTGATGGGACAGTGTAGAGGGAGCTTTACTCTGTATCTAACCCGTGCTGTACCTGCCCTGGGAGTGTTTGATGGGACAGTGTAGAGGGAGCTTTACTCTGTATCTAACCCGTGCTGTACCTGCCCTGGGAGTGTTTGATGGGACAGTGTAGAGGGAGCTTTACTCTGTATCTAACCCGTGCTGTACCTGCCCTGGGAGTGTTTGATGGGACAGTGTAGAGGGAGCTTTACTCTGTATCTAACCCGTGCTGTACCTGCCCTGGGAGTGTTTGATGGGACAGTGTAGAGGGAGCTTTACTCTGTATCTAACCCGTGCTGTACCTGCCCTGGGAGTGTTTGATGGGACAGTGTAGAGGGAGCTTTACTCTGTATCTAACCCGTGCTGTACCTGCCCTGGGAGTGTTTGATGGGACAGTGTAGAGGGAGCTTTACTCTGTATCTAACCCGTGCTGTACCTGCCCTGGGAGTGTTTGATGGGACAGTGTAGAGGGAGCTTTACTCTGTATCTAACCCGTGCTGTACCTGCCCTGGGAGTGTTTGATGGGACAGTGTAGAGGGAGCTTTACTCTGTATCTAACCCGTGCTGTACCTGCCCTGGGAGTGTTTGATGGGACAGTGTAGAGGGAGCTTTACTCTGTATCTAACCGTGCTGTACCTGCCCTGGGAGTGTTTGATGGGACAGTGTAGAGGGAGCTTTACTCTGTATCTAAACCGTGCTGTACCTGCCCTGGGAGTGTTTGATGGGACAGTGTAGAGGGAGCTTTACTCTGTATCTAAACCGTGCTGTACCTGCCCTGGGAGTGTTTGATGGGACAGTGTAGAGGGAGCTTTACTCTGTATCTAACCCGTGCTGTACCTGCCCTGGGAGTGTTTGATGGGACAGTGTAGAGGGAGCTTTACTCTGTATCTAACCCGTGCTGTACCTGCCCTGGGAGTGTTTGATGGGACAGTGTAGAGGGAGCTTTACTCTGTATCTAACCCGTGCTGTACCTGCCCTGGGAGTGTTTGATGGGACAGTGTAGAGGGAGCTTTACTCTGTATAACGTCCGTGCTGTACCTGCCCTGGGAGTGTTTGATGGGACAGTGTAGAGGGAGCTTTACTCTGTATCTAACCCGTGCTGTACCTGCCCTGGGAGTGTTTGATGGGACAGTGTAGAGGGAGCTTTACTCTGTATCTAACCCGTGCTGTACCTGCCCTGGGAGTGTTTGATGGGACAGTGTAGAGGGAGCTTTACTCTGTATCTAAACCGTGCTGTACCTGCCCTGGGAGTGTTTGATGGGACAGTGTAGAGGGAGCTTTACTCTGTATCTAAACCATGCTGTACATGCCCTGGAGTGTTTGATGGGACAGTGCAGAGCGAGCTTTACTCTGTATCTAACCCGTGCTGTACCTGCCCTGGGAGTGTTTGATGGGACAGTGTAGAGGGAGCTTTACTCTGTATCTAACCCGTGCTGTACCTGCCCTGGAGTGTTTGATGGGACAGTGTAGAGCGAGCTTTACTCTGTATCTAACCGTGCTGTACCTGCCCTGGGAGTGTTTGATGGGACATGTCGAGGAGCTTTACTCTGTATCTAACCGTGCTGTACCTGCCCTGGGAGTGTTTGATGGGACAGTGTAGAGGGAGCTTTACTCTGTATCTAACCCTGCTGTACCTGCCCTGGGAGTGTTTGATCGGACAGTTTAGAGGGAGCTTTACTCTGTAAGTAACCCCTGCTGTACCTGCCCTGGGAGTGTTTGATGGGACAGTGTAGAGGGAGCTTTACTCTGTATCTAACCCTGCTGTACCTGCCCTGGGAGTGTTTGATGGGACAGTGTAGAGGAGCTTTACTCTGTATCTAACCCGTGCTGTACCTGCCCTGGGAGTGTTTGATGGGACAGTGCGGAGGGAGCTTTACTCTGTATCTAACCCGCTTTACCTGCCCTGGGAGTGTTTGTGGGACAGTGTAGAGGGAGCTTTACTCTGTATCTAACCCGTGCTGTACCTGCCCTGGGAGTGTTTGATGGGACAGTGTAGAGGGAGCTTTACTCTGTATCTAACCCGTGCTGTACCTGCCCTGGGAGTGTTTGATGGGACAGTGTAGAGGGAGCTTTACTCTGTATCTAACCCCTGCTGTACCTGCCCTGGGAGTGTTTGATGGGACAGTGTAGAGGGAGCTTTACTCTGTATCTAACCCGTGCTGTACCTGCCCTGGAGTGTTTGATGGGACAGTGTAGAGGGAGCTTTACTCTGTATCTAACCCGTGCTGTACCTGCCCTGGGAGTGTTTGATGGACAGTGTAGAGGGAGCTTTACTCTGTATCTAACCCGTGCTGTACCTGCCCTGGGAGTGTTTGATGGGACAGTGTAGAGGGAGCTTTACTCTGTATCTAACCCGTGCTGTACCTGCCCTGGGAGTGTTTGATGGGACAGTGTAGAGGGAGCTTTACTCTGTATCTAACCCGTGCTGTACCTGCCCTGGGAGTTTGTTGGGACAGTGTAGAGGGAGCTTTACTCTGTATCTAACCCGTGCTGTACCTGCCCTGGGAGTGTTTGATGGGACAGTGTAGAGGGAGCTTTACTCTGTATCTAACCCGTGCTGTACCTGCCCTGGGAGTGTTTGATGGGACAGTGTAGAGGGAGCTTTACTCTGTATCTAACCCGTGCTGTACCTGCCCTGGGAGTGTTTGATGGGACAGTGTAGAGGGAGCTTTACTCTGTATCTAACCCGTGCTGTACCTGCCCTGGGAGTGTTTGATGGGACAGTGTAGAGGGAGCTTTACTCTGTATCTAACCCGTGCTGTACCTGCCCTGGGAGTGTTTGATGGGACAGTGTAGAGGGAGCTTTACTCTGTATCTAACCCGTGCTGTACCTGCCCTGGGAGTGTTTGATGGGACAGTGTAGAGGGAGCTTTACTCTGTATCTAACCCGTGCTGTACCTGCCCTGGGAGTGTTTGATGGGACAGTGTAGAGGGAGCTTTACTCTGTATCTAACCCGTGCTGTACCTGCCCTGGGAGTGTTTGATGGGACAGTGTAGAGGGAGCTTTACTCTGTATCTAACCCGTGCTGTACCTGCCCTGGGAGTGTTTGATGGGACAGTGTAGAGGGAGCTTTACTCTGTATCTAACCCGTGCTGTACCTGCCCTGGGAGTGTTTGATGGGACAGTGTAGAGGGAGCTTTACTCTGTATCTAACCCGTGCTGTACCTGCCCTGGGAGTGTTTGATGGGACAGTGTAGAGGAATTTACTCTGTATCTAACCTGTGCTGTACCTGCCCTGGGAGTGTTTGATGGGACAGTGTAGAGGGAGCTTTACTCTGTATCTAACCCGTGCTGTACCTGCCCTGGGAGTGTTTGATGGGACAGTGTAGAGGGAGCTTTACTCTGTATCTAACCCGTGCTGTACCTGCCCTGGGAGTGTTTGATGGGACAGTGTAGAGGGAGCTTTACTCTGTATCTAACCCGTGCTGTACCTGCCCGGGAGTGTTTGATGGGACAGTGTAGAGGGAGTTTTACTCTGTATCTAACCCTGCTGTACCTGCCCTGGGAGTGTTTGATGGGACAGTGTAGAGGGAGCTTTACTCTGTATCTAACCCGTGCTGTACCTGCCCTGGGAGTGTTTGATGGGACAGTGTAGAGGGAGCTTTACTCTGTATCTAACCTGTGCTGTACCTGCCCTGGGAGTGTTTGATGGGACAGTGTAGAGGGAGCTTTACTCTGTATCTAACCCGTGCTGTACCTGCCCTGGGAGTGTTTGATGGGACAGTGTAGAGGGAGCTTTACTCTGTATCTAACCCGTGCTGTACCTGCCCTGGGAGTGTTTGATGGGACAGTGTAGAGGAGCTTTACTCTGTATCTAACCCGTGCTGTACCTGCCACTGGAGTGTTTGATGGGACAGTGTAGGAGGAAGCTTTACTCTGTAACTAACCCGTTGCTGTACCTCCCTGGGAGTGTTTGATGGACAGTGCGAGGGAGCTTTCTCTGTAATAACCCGTGCTGTACCTGCCCTAGGAGTGTTTGATGGGACAATGTAAGAGGGAGCTTTACTCTGTATCTAACCCTGTGCTTGTACCTTGCCCTGGGAGTGTTTTGATGGGACAGTGTAGAGGGAGCTTTACTCTGTCTCTAACTCTGTGCTGTACCTGCCCTGGGAGTGTTTGATGGGACAGTGTAGAGGGAGCTTTACTCTGTATCTAACCTGTGCTGTAGCCTGCCCTGGGTGTGTTGATGGGACAGTGAGAGGGAGCTTTATCTCTGTAATGAACCCTCTGTACCTGCCATTGGGAGTGTTTGATGGGGGAAAACCCCCAGTGTAGAAGGGACCTTTACTCTGTATCTAACCCGTGCATGTACCAGCCCTGGGAGTGGTTTGATGGGGACAGTGTCGAGGGAGCTTTACTCTTTATCGAACCCCGCACTGTACCTCCCCTGGGAGTGTTTGATGGGGACAGTGCTAGAGGGGAGCTTTACTCTGTATTTAAACCGTGCTGCTCCTCCCTGGGAGTGTTTGGACTGGACAGTGTCGAGGCAGCTTTACTCTGCTATCTAAACTCGTGCTGTACCTGCCCTGGGAGTGTTTGATGGGACAGTATAAGTGAGCTTTTACTCTGTATCTAACCCGTGCTGTACTGCCCTGGGACTGTTTGATGGGACTGTGTAGAGCGAGCTTTACTCTGTATCCTACCGTGCTGTATCCTAGCCCTGGGAGTGTTTGAAGGGTCTGTCTGAGGGATCTTTACTCTGTATCTAACCGTGCTGTACCTGTCCTGGGAGTGTTTGATGGGACAGTGTAGAGGGAGCTTTACTCTGTATCTAACCCGTGCTGTACCTGCCCTGGAGTGTTTGATGGGACAGTTAGAGGAGCTTTACTCTGTACTAACCCGTGCTGTACCTGCCCTGGGAGTGTTTGATGGGACAGTGTCAGAGGGAGCTTTACTCTGTATCTAACCGTGCTGTACTTCCTGGAGTGTTTGATGGATCAGTTATAGGGAGCTTTACTCTGTATCTACCTGTGCTGTACCTGCCCTGGGAGTGTTTTGATGGGATAGTGTAGACGGAGCTTTACTCTGTATCCTTACGCCGTGCTGTACCTGCCCTGGGAGTATTTGATGGACAGTGATAGAGGGAGCTTTAGCTCTGTATCTAACCCGTGACTGTACCTGACCTTGGAGTGTTTGATGGACAGTATAGAGGGAGCTTTACTCTGTATCTAACCCGTTGCTGACCTGCCCTGGAGTGTTTGATGGACAGTGTAGAGGGAGCTTTACTCTGTATCTAACCCGTGCTGTACCTGCCCTGGGAGTGTTTGATGGGACAGTGTAGAGGGAGCTTTACTCTGTATCTAACCCGTGCTGTACCTGCCCTGGGAGTGTTTGATGGGACAGTGTAGAGGGAGCTTTACTCTGTATCTAACCCGTGCTGTACCTGCCCTGGGAGTGTTTGATGGGACAGTGTAGAGGGAGCTTTACTCTGTATCTAACCCGTGCTGTACCTGCCCTGGGAGTGTTTGATGGGACAGTGTAGAGGGAGCTTTACTCTGTATCTAACCCGTGCTGTACCTGCCCTGGGAGTGTTTGATGGGACAGTGTAGAGGGAGCTTTACTCTGTATCTAACCCTGTGCTGTACCTGCCCTGGGAGTGTTTGATGGGACAGTGTAGAGGGAGCTTTACTCTGTATCTAACCCGTGCTGTACCTGCCCTGGGAGTGTTTGATGGGACAGTGTAGAGGGAGCTTTACTCTGTATCTAACCGTGCTGTACCAGCCCTGGGAGTGTTTGATGGGACAATGTCAGAGGGAGCTTGTACTCTGTATCTAACCGTGCTGTACCTGCCCTGGGAGTGTTTGATGGGACAGTGTAGAGGGAGCTTTACTCTGTATCTAACCCGTGCTGTACCTGCCCTGGGAGTGTTTGATGGGACAGTGTAGAGGGAGCTTTTACTCTGTATCTAATCCCTGCTGTACCTGCCCTGGGAGTGTTTGATGGGACAGTGTAGAGGAGCTTTACTCTGTATCTAACCCGTGCTGTACCTGCCCTGGGAGTGTTTGATGGGACAGTGTAGAGGGAGCTTTACTCTGTATCTAACCCGTGCTGTACCTGCCCTGGGAGTGTTTGATGGGACAGTGTAGAGGGAGCTTTACTCTGTATCTAACCCGTGCTGTACCTGCCCTGGGAGTGTTTGATGGGACAGTGTAGAGGGAGCTTTACTCTGTATCTAACCCGTGCTGTACCTGCCCTGGGAGTGTTTGATGGGACAGTGTAGAGGAGCTTTACTCTGTATCTAACCCGTGCTGTACCTGCCCTGGGAGTGATTGATGGGACAGTGTAGAGGGAGCTTTACTCTAAATCTAACCCATGCTGTACCTGCCCTGGGAGTGTTTGATGGGACAGTGTAGAGAGAGCTTTACTCTGTATCTAACCCGTGCTGTACCTGCCCTGGAGTGTTTGATGGGACAGTGCAGAGGGAGCTTTACTCTGTATCTAATCCGTGCTGTACCTGCCCTGAGAGTGTTTGATGGGACAGTATAGAGGCGAGTTTTACTATGTATCTAACCCGTGCTGTACTTCCCTGGGAGTGTTTGATGGGACAGTGCAGAGGGAGCTTTACTCTGTATCTAACCCGTGCTGTACCTGCCATGGGAGTTTTTGATGGGACAGTGTAGAGGGAGCTTTGCTCTGTATCTAATCCATGCTGTACCAGCCCTGGGAGTGTTTGATGGTACAGTGTCGAGGGCAGCTTTACTCTGTATCTAACCCGTGCTGTACCTGCCCTGGGAGTGTTTGATGGGACAGTGTAGAGGGAGCTTTACTCTACATGTAACTAGTGCTGTACCGACCCTGGGACGGTTTGATGGGACAGTGTAGAGGGAGCTTTACTCTGTATCTAACACGTGCTGTACCTGTCCTGGGAGTGTTTGATGGGACAGTATAGAGGGAGCTTTACTCAGTATTTAACCTGTGCTGTACCTTCCCTGGGAGTGTTTGATGGGACAGTGCAGAGGGAGCTTTACTCTGTATTTAACCCATGCTGTTCCTGCCCTAGGAGTGTTTGATGGGATAATGCAGAGGGTGTTTTATTCTGTATCTAACCCGTGCTGTACCTGCCCGGGGAGTGTTTGATGGGACAGTCTCGAGCGAGTTTTACTCTGTAACTAACCCCTGCTGTACCTGCCCTGGGAGTGTTTGATGGGACAGTGTAGAGGGAGTTTACTCTGTATCTTACCCGTGCTGCACCTGCCCTGGGAGTGTTTGATGGGACAGTGTAGAGGGAGCTTTACTCTGTATCTAACCCGTGCTGTACCTGCCCTGGGAGTGTTTGATGGGACAGTGTAGAGGGAGCTTTACTCTGTATCTAACCCGTGCTGTACCTGCCCTGGGAGTGTTTGATGGGACAGTGTAGAGGAGCTTTACTCTGTATCTAACCCGTGCTGTACCTGCCCTGGGAGTGTTTGATGGGACAGTGTAGAGGGAGCTTTACTCTGTATCTAACCCGTGCTGTACCTGCCCTGGGAGTGTTTGATGGGACAGTGTAGAGGGAGCTTTACTCTGTATCTAACCCGTGCTGTACCTGCCCTGGGAGTGTTTGATGGGACAGTGTAGAGGGAGCTTTACTCTGTATCTAACCCGTGCTGTACCTGCCCTGGGAGTGTTTGATGGGACAGTGTAGAGGGAGCTTTACTCTGTATCTAACCCGTGCTGTACCTGCCCTGGGAGTGTTTGATGGGACAGTGTAGAGGGAGCTTTACTCTGTATCTAACCCGAGCTGTACCGGCCCTGGGAGTGTTTGATGGGATAGTGTAAAGGGAGCTTTATTCTGTATGTAACCCGCGCTGTACCTTCCCTGGGAGTGTTTGATGGGACAGTGCAGAGGGAGCTTTACTCTGTATTTAACCTGTGCTGTACCTGACCTGGGAGTGTTTGATGTGAGAGTGTAAAGGGAGCTTTACTCTGTATCTAACCCCGTACTGTACCTACCCTGGGAGTGTTTCATGGGACAGTGTAGAGGGAGCTTTACTCTGTATCTAACCCGTGCTATACCTGCCCTGGGAGTGTTTGATGGGACAGTGTTGGGGGAGCTTTACTCTAAATCTGACCCATGCTGTACCTGCCCTGGGAGTGTTTGATGGGACAGTGTAGAGAGAGCTTTACTCTGTATCTAATTCGTGCTGTACCTGCCCTGGGAGTGTTTGATGGGACAGTGCAGAGGGAGCTTTACTCTGTATCTAATTCGTGCTGTACCTGCCCTGGGAGTGTTTGATGGGACAGTATAGAGCGAGCTTTACTCTGTATCTAACCCGTGCTGTACCTTCCCTGGGAGTGTTTGATGGGACAGTGCAGAGGGAGCTTTACTCTGTATCTAACCCGTGCTATACCTGCCTGGCAGTGTTTGATGGGACAGTGTAGAGAGAGCTTTACTCTGTATCTAACCCGTGCTGTACCTGCCCTGGGAGTGTTTGATGGGACAGTGTAGAGGGAGCTTTACTCTGTATCTAACCCGTGCTGTACCTGCCCTGGCAGTGTTTGATGGGACAGTATAGAGGGAGCTTTACTCTGTATCTAACCCGTGCTGTACCTACCCTGGGAGTGTTTGATGGGCTCGTGTAGAGGGACCTTTACTCTGTATCTAACCCGTGCTGTACCTGCCCAAGGAGTGTTTGATGGGACAGTATAGAGTGAGCTATACTCTGTATCTAACCCGTGCTGTACCTGACCTGGGAGTGTTTGATGGGACAGTGTAGAGGGAGCTTTATTCTGTGTCTAACCCGTGCTGTACCTGCCCTAGGAGTTTTTGATGGGACAGTGTAGAGGGAGCTTTACTCTGTATCTAACCGTGCTGTACCTGCCCTGGGAGTGTTTGATGGGACAGTGTAGAGGGAGCTTTACTCTGTATCTAACCCGTGCTGTACCTACCCTGGGAGTGTTTGATGGGATAGTGTAGAGGGAGCTTTACTCTGTATCTAACCCGTGCTGTACCTGCCCTGGGAGTGTTTGATGGGACAGTGTAGAGGGAGCTTTACTCTGTATCTAACCCGTGCTGTACCTGCCCTGGGAGTGTTTGATGGGACAGTGTCAGAGGGAGCTTTACTCTGTATCTAACCCGTGCTGTACCTGCCCTGGGAGTGTTTGATGGTACAGTGTAGAGGAGCTTTACTCTGTATCTAACCCGTGCTGTACCTGCCCTGGGAGTGTTTGATGGGACAGTGTAGAGGGAGCTTTACTCTGTATCTAACCCGTGCTGTACCTGCCCTGGGAGTGTTTGATGGGACAGTGTAGAGGGAGCTTTACTCTGTAACTAACACGTGCTGTACCTGTCCTGGGAGTGTTTGATGGGACAGTGTTGAGGGAGCTTTACTCTGTATTTAACCTGTGCTGTACCTGCCCTGGGAGTGTTTGCTGGGACAGTACAGAGGGAGCTTTTCTCTGTATCTAACCCATGCTATACCTGCCCTGGGAGTGTTTGATGGGACAGTGTAGAGGGAGCTTTACTGTGTATCTAACTCCGTACTGTACCTTCCCTGGGAGTGTTTGATGGGACAGTGCAGAGGGAGCTTTACTCTGTATTTAACCCGTGCTGTACCTGCCCTGGAAGTGTTTGTTGGGACAGTGTCGAGGGAGCTTTACTCTGTATCTAACACATGCTGAACCTGCCCTAGGAGTGTTTGATGGGACAGTAATAGAGGGAGCTTTACTCTGTATCTCACCCGTGCAGTACCTACCCTGGGAGTGTTTTGTGGGACAATGTAGAGGTAGCTTTACTCTGTATCTAACCCGCGCTGTATCTGCCATGTGAGTGTTTGATGGGACAGTATAGAGCGAGTTTTACTCTGTATCTAATCCGTGCTGTACCTGCCCTGGGAGTGTTTGATGGGACAGTGTTGGGGGAGCTTTACTCTAAATCTAACCCATGCTGTACCTGCCCCAGGAGTGTTTGATGGGACAGTGTAGAGGGAGCTTTACTCTCTATTTAACCCGTGCTGTACCTGCCCTGGGAGTGTTTGATGGGACACTGTAGAAGGAGCTTTACTCTGTATCTAACCCGTGCTGTACCTGCCCTGGGAGAGTTTGAAGGCACAGTGTGGAGGGAGCTTTACTCTGTATCTAACCCGTGCTGTACCTGCCTGGCAGTGTTTGATGGGACAGTGTAGAGGTAGCTTTACTCTGTATCTAACCCGTGCTGTACCTGCCCCGGGAGTGTTTGATGGGACAGTGTAGAGGGAGCTTTACTGTGTATCTAACTCCGTACTGTACCTTCCCTGGGAGTGTTTGATGGGACAGTGTAGAGGGAGCTTTACTCTGTATTTAACCCGTGCTGTACCTGCCCTGGGAGTGTTTGATGGGACAGTGTAGAGGGAGCTTTACTCTGTATCTAACCCGTGCTGTACCTGCCCTGGAGTGTTTGATGGGACAGTATAGAGGGAGCTTTACTCTGTATCTAACCCGTGCTGTACCTGCCCTGGGAGTGTTTGATGGGACAGTGTAGAGGGAGCTTTACTCTGTATCTAACCCATGCTGTACCTGCCCTGGGAGTGTTTGATGGGACAGTATAGAGGGAGCTTTACTCTGTATTTAACCCGTGCTGTACCTGCCCTGGGAGTGTTTGATGGGACAGTGTAGAGGAGCTTTACTCTGTATCTAACCCGTGCTGTACCTGCCCTGGGAGTGTTTGATGGGACAGTGTAGAGGGAGCTTTACTCTGTATCTAACCGTGCTGTACCTGCCCTGGGAGTGTTTGATGGGACAGTGTAGAGGGAGCTTTACTCTGTATCTAACCCGTGCTGTACCTGCCCTGGGAGTGTTTGATGGGACAGTGTAGAGGGAGCTTTACTCTGTATCTAACCCGTGCTGTACCTGCCCTGGGAGTGTTTGATGGGACAGTGTAGAGGGAGCTTTACTCTGTATCTAACCCATGCTGTACCTGCCCTGGGAGTGTTTGATGGGACAGTGTAGAGGGAGCTTTACTCTGTATCTAACCCGTGCTGTACCTGCCCTGGGAGTGTTTGATGGGACAGTGTAGAGGGAGCTTTACTCTGTATCTAACCCGTGCTGTACCTGCCCTGGAGTGTTTGATGGGACAGTGTAGAGGGAGCTTTACTCTGTATCTAACCCGTGCTGTACCTGCCCTGGGAGTGTTTGATGGGACAGTGTAGAGGGAGCTTTACTCTGTATCTAACCCGTGCTGTACCTGCCCTGGGAGTGTTTGATGGGACAGTGTAGAGGGAGCTTTACTCTGTATCTAACCCGTGCTGTACCTGCCCTGGGAGTGTTTGATGGGACAGTGTAGAGGGAGCTTTACTCTGTATCTAACCATGCTGTACCTGCCCTGGGAGTGTTTGATGGGACAGTGTAGAGGGAGCTTTACTCTGTATCTAACCCGTGCTGTACCTGCCCTGGGAGTGTTTGATGGGACAGTGTAGAGGGAGCTTTACTCTGTATCTAACCCGTGCTGTACCTGCCCTGGGAGTGTTTGATGGGACAGTATAGAGGAGCTTTTCTGTGTATCTAACCCGTGCTGTACCTACCCTGGGAGTGTTTGATGGGACAGTGTAGAGGGAGCTTTACTCTGTATCTAACCCGTGCTGTACCTGCCCTGGGAGTGTTTGATGGGACAGTGTAGAGGGAGCTTTACTCTGTATCTAACCCGTGCTGTACCTGCCCTGGGAGTGTTTGATGGGACAGTGTAGAGGAGCTTTACTCTGTATCTAACCCGTGCTGTACCTGCCCTGGGAGTGTTTGATGGGACAGTGTAGAGGGAGCTTTACTCTGTATCTAACCCGAGCTGTACCGCCCCTGGGAGTGTTTGATGGGATAGTGTAAAGGGAGCTTTATTCTGTATGTAACCCGCGCTGTACCTTCCCTGGGAGTGTTTGATGGGACAGTGCAGAGGGAGCTTTACTCTGTATTTAACCTGTGCTGTACCTGACCTGGGAGTGTTTGATGTGAGAGTGTAAAGGGAGCTTTACTCTGTATCTAACCCCGTACTGTACCTACCCTGGGAGTGTTTCATGGGACAGTGTAGAGGGAGCTTTACTCTGTATCTAACCCGTGCTATACCTGCCCTGGGAGTGTTTGATGGGACAGTGTAGAGGGAGCTTTACTGTGCATCTAACTCCGTACTGTACCTTCCCTGGGAGTGTTTGATGGGACAGTGTCGAGGGAGCTTTACTCTGTATCTAACACATGCTGTACCTGCCCTAGGAGTGTTTGATGGGACAGTAATAGAGGGAGCTTTACTCTGTATCTGACCCGTGCTGTACCTACCCTGGGAGTGTTTGATGGGACAGTGTTGGGGGAGCTTTACTCTAAATCTGACCCATGCTGTACCTGCCCTGGGAGTGTTTGATGGGACAGTGTAGAGAGAGCTTTACTCTGTATCTAATTCGTGCTGTACCTGCCCTGGGAGTGTTTGATGGGACAGTGCAGAGGGAGCTTTACTCTGTATCTAATTCGTGCTGTACCTGCCCTGGGAGTGTTTGATGGGACAGTATAGAGCGAGTTTTACTATGTATCTAACCCGTGCTGTACCTTCCCTGGGAGTGTTTGATGGGACAGTGCAGAGGGAGCTTTACTCTGTATCTAACCCGTGCTATACCTGCCTGGCAGTGTTTGATGGGACAGTGTAGAGAGAGCTTTACTCTGTATCTAACCCGTGCTGTACCTGCCCTGGGAGTGTTTGATGGGACAGTGTAGAGGGAGCTTTACTCTGTATCTAACCCGTGCTGTACCTACCCTGGGAGTGTTTGATGGGCTCGTGTAGAGGGACCTTTACTCTGTATCTAACCCGTGCTGTACCTGCCCAGGGAGTGTTTGATGGGACAGTGTAGAGTGAGCTTTACTCTGTATCTAACCCGTGCTGTACCTGCCCTGGGAGTGTTTGATGGGACAGTGTAGAGGGAGCTTTACTCTGTATCTAACCCGTGCTGTACCTGCCCTGGAGTGTTTGATGGGACAGTATAGAGGGAGCTTTACTCTGTATCTAACCCGTGCTGTACCTGCCCTGGGAGTGTTTGATGGGACAGTGTAGAGGGAGCTTTACTCTGTATCTAACCCGTGCTGTACCTGCCCTGGGAGTGTTTGATGGGACAGTGTAGAGGGAGCTTTACTCTGTATCTAACCCGTGCTGTACCTGCCCTGGGAGTGTTTGATGGGACAGTGTAGAGGGAGCTTTACTCTGTATCTAACCCGTGCTGTACCTGCCCTGGGAGTTTTTGATGGGACAGTGTAGAGGGAGCTTTGCTCTGTATCTAATCCATGCGATACCAGCCCTGGGAGTGTTTGATGGTATAGTGTCGATGCAGTTTTACTCTGTATCTAACCCGTGCTGTACCTGCCCTGGGAGTGTTTGATGGGACAGTGTAGAGGGAGCTTTACTCTACATGTAACCTGTGCTGTACCGACCCTGGGACGGTTTGATGGGACAGTGTAGAGGGAGCTTTACTCTGTATCTAACACGTGCTGTACCTGTCCTGGGAGTGTTTGATGGGACAGTATAGAGGGAGCTTTACTCAGTATTTAACCCGTGCTGTACCTGCCCTGGGAGTGTTTGATGGGACAGTAAAGAGGGAGCTTTACTCTGTATCTAACCTGTGCTGTACCTGCCCTGCGAGTGTTTGATGAGATAGTGTAAAGGGAGCTTTACTCTGTATCTAACCCCGTTCTGTACCTACCCTGGGAGTGTTTCATGGGACAGTGTAGAGGGAGCTTTACTCTGTATTTAACCTGTGCTGTACCTGCCCTGGGAGTGTTTGATGGGACAGTGCAGAGGGAGCTTTACTCTGCATGTAACCTGTGCTGCACCTGCCCTGGGAGGGTTTATTGGGACAGTGTAGACGGAGCTTTACTCTGTATCTAACCCGTGCTGCACCAGCCCTGGGAGGGTTTGATGGGACAGTGTAGAGGGAGCTTTACTCTGTATCTAAACAATGCAGTACCTGCCCTGGGATGTTTGATGGGACAGTGTAGAAGGACCTTTACTCTGAAACTGACCCCTGCTGTACCTGCCGTGGGAGTGTTTGATGGGACAGTGTAGAGGGAGCTTTACTCTGTATCTAATCCGTGCTGCACCGGCCCTGGGATTGTTTGATGGGACAGTATAGAGCGAGCTTTACTCTGTATCTAACCCGTGCTGTACCTACCCTGGGCGTCTTTGATGGGACAGTATAGAGCGAGTTTTACGCTGTATCTAACCCGTGCTGTACCTGCCCTAGGAGTGTTTGATGGGATAATGTAGAGGGAGCTTTACTCTGTATGTAACCTGTGCTGTACCTGCCCTAGGAGTGTTTGATGGGACAGTGTAGAGGGAGCTTTACTCTCTATTTAACCCGTGCTGTACCTGCCCTGGGAGTGTTTGATGGGACACTGTAGAAGGAGCTTTACTCTGTATCTAACCCGTGCTGTACCTGCCCTGGGAGAGTTTGAAGGCACAGTGTGGAGGGAGCTTTACTCTGTATCTAACCCGTGCTGTACCTGCCTGGCAGTGTTTGATGGGACAGTGTAGAGGTAGCTTTACTCTGTATCTAACCCGTGCTGTACCTGCCCCGGGAGTGTTTGATGGGACAGTGTAGAGGGAGCTTTACTGTGTATCTAACTCCGTACTGTACCTTCCCTGGGAGTGTTTGATGGGACAGTGCAGAGGGAGCTTTACTCTGTATTTAACCCGTGCTGTACCTGCCCTAGGAGTGTTTGATGGGACAGTATAGAGGGAGCTTTACTCTCTATTTAACCCGTGCTGCACCTGCCCTGGGAGTGTTTGATGGGACAGTGTAGAGGGAGCTTTACTCTGTATCTAACCCGTGCTGTACCTGCCCTGGGAGTGTTTGATGGGACAGTGTAGAGGGAGCTTTACTCTGTATCTAACCCGTGCTGTACCTGCCCTGGGAGTGTTTGATGGGACAGTGTAGAGGGAGCTTTACTCTGTATCTAACCCGTGCTGTACCTACCCTGGGAGTGTTTGATGGGACAGTGTAGAGGGAGCTTTACTCTGTATCTAACCTGTGCTGTACCTGCTCTTGCAATCTTTAAAATAAATATAAACAAAAAGGGTAATGAAATGTTAATGCTTATGACTAGTGGTCGATAATGTAGAGGGGAGGAAGTTTTGCTCCAGCTGTACAAAGCCCTGGTTAGACCACATCCGGAGCACTGTGGACCGTTCTGGGCCCCGCACCTTAGAAAGAATAGATTGGCCTTGGAAGGAGTGCAGTGCAGATTCACCAGCATGTTACCAGGGCTCCAAGGGTTAAACTATTGAGAGTTTACAGAAATGAAGCTTGTATTCCATGGATTATAGAAAGTTGAGGCTGATTTGATTGAGGTTTTGAGGATTTTGGATCAATTGCGAGGGTCGATGGAGAGAAACTCTTTCCACTGGTGGGGAGTCTGGGACGAGGGGACAGAACCTTAAAATCCGAGCCAGGCCCTTCAGGAGAGAAGCTGGAAACTCTTCTCCACACAAAGGATGGTGGAAGTGTGGAGCTCTCTCACAATAAGCAGGCGATGCTCGCTCACTGAATAACTTTGGGCCGGTTGTGGTTTCTCCCCATTGTCCCGGTGCTTGTTCCCTTGGATTGGATCTTCATTTGTTCCCTTTGGTTTGGTTTCAGTTTCACTGCTGGACCCACCACTCAAAGCACTTTGTCTGATCTTCCCCCGAGAATGAGCAGACTCCTCCCTCAGCCCCCACACTGCACCATCTCTCCCCGGGGTGTGTCCACACTCTGGGCCTTGGGCCTTGCCCGGGGATTCTCAGTATGAACAGGTGGGGTGTGTTTTGAGACTGGGTGTCCCCGCTCTCCTCTTTTCCCCCGGGGTGTGTCCACACTCTGGGCCTTGGGCCTTGCCCGGGGATTCTCAGTATGAACAGGTGGGGTGTGTTTTGAGACAGGGTGTCCCCGCTCTTCTCCTCTTTCCCCCGGGGTGTGTCCACACTCTGGGCCTTGGGCCTTGCCCGGGGATTCTCAGTATGTACAGGTGGGGTGTTTTTTGAGACAGGGTGTCCCCGCTCTCCTCCTCTTTTCCCCCGGGGTGTGTCCACACTCTGGGCCTTGGGCCTTGCCCGGGGATTCTCAGTATGAACAGGTGGGGTGTGTTTTGAGACAGGGTGTCCCCGCTCTCCTCCTCTTTCCTCGGGGTGTGTCCACACTCTGGGCCTTGGGCCTTGCCTGGGGATTCTCAGTATGAACAGGTGGGGTGTGTTTTGAGACAGGGTGTCTCCGCTCTCCACCTTTAAAGGGACAAGGAGACGACCAGCTGGGCTGAATGGCCCAGCTTTATGACATCACTGCAGTGCCTGGCAACCAACCTCCCTGAGCCCTGCTCATTATGGGCTGGGTTTTGCTCCGTGCTGTTCCAGGAAGGGAAACATGAGCAGGATTCGCCCCGTGTGGAGCCCAGGATTAATGGGGAGAGGTACAGGATCAATTTATAGCTTATTGAGTGAGAAATGTCATTGTCCCGGACACTCCCTATCCCTCGGTATCTGTGTCGGGGAGCGGCTGATGGGTTTACTCTGTATCTAACCCGTGCTGTACCCGACTGGAGAGTGTTTGATGCTGACACTAGGGGCTCTGATGATCTGATAAACCCATCAGCTTCTCCCCTGGACACTGGTCCTGAAGGACAGGGAGTGTCTCTGATATTTTGGTCGGTGTCCTTGAACCAGTTTAAACACCTCGCTCACATCTCTTACCCTGCTTTGTTCTAGTGAGAAGTGCCCCAGTTTCTCTCATCTCTCCTCCTGGGAAAGAGAAGTTCGCCTCAGTTCGAAACTCAAACAGGCGCTTCACTGCAGACAGGTCATCATGAGGAAACATTTCTTTACCCAGCGAGTTATTATGATCTGAAATGCACTGCCTGAAAAGGCGGTGGAAGCAGATTCAAGAGTAACTTTCAAAAGAGAATTGGATAAATATTTGAAGGGAAAACATTTACCGGGATATGAGGGAAGAGCAGGGGAGTGGGACTAATTGGATCGCACTCCCAAAGAGCTGGCACAAGCATGATGGGCCGAATGGCCACCTTTTGTGCTGTTTCATTCTCTGATTCTCTGATAACTAAAGCCTCTCATCCGTGGTATAACCTCAGTGAATTGATTCTGCAGCCTCTCTGTGGCCCCGACATCCTTCCTAGTGGAAGATGCCCAAAACTTGTTCTAACTGCAGCCGAACCGATGGTTTTGTTTTCTACGCCCCATTTATAAAAAACCTCGGGTAACATTTTTAAACCACTTTATAAACTTGTCCTCCAACTTTTAAAGATTTGTGTATCTGACCTCCCTGTAGATTTTAAAGATATTAACATAACATGGCTAAAATACATTGAATTAAATGTCTGATATAATGTGTATTGTGGAAGAGAGAAGTTTAGTCTGAGTTAGAAACTCAAACAGGCCTTTCACTGCAGACAGGTCGCCATGGCAACACTGATAAGACATTCCATTCACTGAATCAACATGTTGGAGTCTGTATTCAGATCAGGGGAAAAACAGGTTCTGGCTGTTACTAACCACAATATAAGCTTAAACCAGAGTGAGTAATAGATTAGATTATAATGTGTGATGTTTATACGTATAATTGTGAAACTATAAGAGATAACATCATTAACACTCCAGCCAGGGGAAACAACCTCTCAGCATCGACCCTGTCAATCCCCTTCAGAATCTTGTATGTTTCAATGAGATCACCTCTCATTCTTCTAAACTCCAGAGAGTATAGGCCCATTCTACACAATCTCTCATTCTATGAGAGGGTCTAATGAGAGGGAGGAATTGAATGAAATCAGTATTTGTAGGGAAATGGTGTTTGGGAAGTTGATGGGATTGAATGCCGATAAATCCCCAGGGCCTGATAATCTGCATCCTAGGGTACTGAAGGAAATGGCCCTAGAAATAGTAGATGCATTGCTGGTCATCTTCCAAAATTCTATAGACTCTGGAACAGTTCCCATGGATTGGAGGGTAGATAATGTAACCCCACTATTCAAAAAAGGTGGTAGAGAAAAAACGGGGAATTATAGACCGGTAAGCCTCATATCGGTAGTGGGCAAAATGCTAGAGTCCATTATCAAAGATGTAATAGCTGAGCACTTGGAAAACAGTGACAGGATCAGACAAAGTCAACATGGATTTACAAAAGGTAAATCATGCCTGACTAATCTACTGGAATTTTTTGAGGATGTAACTGGTAGAATAGATAAGGGAGAACCAGAGGATGTGGTGTATTTGGACTTTCAGAAGGCTTTCGATAAGGTTCCGCATAAGAGATTAGCGTGCAAAGTTAAAGCACATGGGATTGGGGGTAAGGTACTGATTTGGATAGAGAACTGGTTGGCAGACAGGAAGCAAAGAGTTGGAATAAACGGGTCTTTTTCCGAGTGGCAGGCAGTGACTAGTGGGGTACCGCAGGGATCGGTCCTTGGACCCCAGCTATTCACAATATATATTAATGATCTAGACGAGGGAACTAGATGTAATATCTCCAAGTTTGCAGACGGCACAAAGCTGGGTGGGCGCGTGTGCTGTGAGGAGGATGCAGAGAAACTCCAGTATGATTTGGAGAGGTTGGGTGATTGGGCAGAAGCGTGGCAGATGCAGTATAATGTGGATAAATGCGAGGTTATCCACTTTGGTGGGAAAAACAGGAAGGCAGATTATTATCTGAACAGCAATAGATTGGGAAAAGGGGAAGTGCAACGAGACCTGGGTGTCCTTGTGCACCAGTCGCTGAAGGTAAGCATGCAGGTGCAGCAGGCGGTGAAGAAGGCAAATGGTATGTTGGCCTTCATAGCGAGAGGATTCGAGTACAGGAGCAAGGATGTCTTGCTGCAGTTGTACAGGGCCTTGGTGAGGCCACACCTTGTGTATTGTGTGCAGTTTTGGACGCCTTATCTGAGGAAGGATGTTCTTGCCATGGAGGGAGTGCAGCGAAGATTCACAAGGCTGATACCTGGGATGGCAGGAATGACGTATGAAGAGAGATTGGGTCGATTGGGCTTATACTCACTGGAGTTTAGAAGAATGAGAGGGGATCTCATTGAAACTTATAAAATTCTAACAGGACTAGACAGACTAGATGCAGGAAGGATGTTTCAGGTCGATGACCTTTCGTCAGAACATTGTGATCGAGAACATTACTGAAGAAAAGTAACTGCTGGGAACCACTGCACAGGGCGTTAGTGAGACCACACCTGGAGTACTGCGGACAGTTTCACTCTCCTTATTGAAGGAGGGATACACTTGCATTGGAGGCAGCTCAGAGAAGCTTCACTCGGTTGATTCTTCAGTTGAAGGGGTTGTCTTATGAGGAAAGGTTGAGCAGGTTGGGCCGATACTCATTGGAGTTTAGAAGAATGAGGTGATCTTATTGAAACATAAGATTCTGAGGGGGCTTGACAGGGTCGATGCAGGGAGGATGTTTCCCCTCATGGGGGAATCTAGAACGAGGGGGCATAGTTTCAGAATAAGGGGAAACCCATTTAAAACTGATTTCCAAAGATTCACAACCCTCTGAGTGAAGAAATTCCTCCTCATCTCGGTCTTAAATGGCCTACCCCTTATCCTGAGATGATGCCCCCTAGTTCTAGACACTCCAGCCAGGGAAACAACCTCTCAGCATTGACCCTGTCAATCCCCTTCAGAATCTTGTATGTTTCAATGAGATCACCTCTCATTCTTCTAAACTCCAGAGAGTAGAGGCCCATTCTACACAATCTCTCATCATAGGACAGCCCTCTCACCCCAGGAATCAATTTAGTGAACCTTCGTTGCATCGCCTCCAAGGCATGTATATCCTTCCTTAGATAAAGAGAACAAAACTGTGCACAGTACTCCAGGTGTGGTCTTACCAAGGCCCTATACAATTGTAGCAAGACTTCCTTACTCTTATACTCCAACCCCTTGCAATAAAGGCCAACATGCCATTTGCCTTCCTTATTGCTTGCTGTACCTGCATGCTAGCTTTCTGTGTTTCTTGCACGAGGACACCCAAATCTCTCTGAACACCAACATTTGAAAGTTTCTCACCATTTAAAAAATATTCTGTTTTTCTATTCTTCCTACCAAAGTGAATAACCTCACATTTCCCTACATTATACTGCATCTGCCACCTTACTGCCCACTCACTTAGTCTATCTATATCCCTTTGCAGACTCTTTGTGTTCTCCTCACAGCTTACTGTCCCACCTAGCTTTGTATCATCAGCAAACTTGGATACATTACACTCGGTCCCTTCATCTAGCTCATTAATATAGATTGTAAATAGCTGAGGCCCTAACACTGATCCTTGCGGCATCCCACTAGTTACAGCCTGCCAACCTGAAAAAGATCCGTTTATCCCTACTCCCTGATTTCTGCCCATTAACCAATCCTCTATCCATGCGGCTATATTACCCCCAACCCCATGAGCCCTAATCTTGTGTAATAACCTTTTATGTGGCACCTTGTCGAATGCCTTTTGGAAATCCAAATATACTACATCCACTGGTTCCCCTTTATCTACCCAGCTAGTTACATCCTCAAAAAACTCTAATAAATTTGTCAAACACGATTTACCTTATAAAACCATGTTGACTCTGCCTAATCATGTTATTATTTTCTCAGTGTCCTGTTACCACTTCCTTAACAGTGGATTCCAGCATTTTCCCGACGACTGATGTCAGGCTAACTGGCCTGTAGTTCACTGTTTTCTCTCTCCCTCCTTTCTTGAATAGCGGTGTTACATTTGCTACCTTCCAATCCGCTGGGACTGTTCTAGAATCTGGGGAATTTTGGAAGATCAAAACCAATGCATCCACTATCTCTGCAGCCACCTCTTTTAGAACCCTAGGATGTAGGCCGTCAGGTCCAGGGGATTTGTCGGCTTTTAGCCCCATTAGTTTCTCTCGTACTTTTTCTCTACTGATATTAATTACTTTTAAGTTCCTCACACTTATTAGTCCCTTGGTTCCCCACTATTTTGGGTCTGCTTTTTGTGTCTTCTACTGTGAAGACAGATATACAAAATATTTGTTTAACGTTTCTGCCATTTCCTTATTCCCCATAATAATTGCTCCTGTCTCAGCCTCTGATCGATTGAATCCCTTTCCACATACAGAGCAGTGAACGGATTCTCCCCATTACGAACATGCTGTTGTGTCAGTAGGTGAGATGGGGCAGGCTCGAGGGGCCATATGGCCGACTCCTGCTCCTGATCCTGATCATAGAATCAGAGACATTCACGGCACGGAAGGAGGCCATTTCGGCCCATCGTGTCCGCGCCGTCGACAAAGAGCCATCCGGCCTAGTCCCACTTCCCAGCTCTTGGTCCGTAGCCCTGTGGGTTACGGCTCTCCGGCCTAGTCCCACTTCCCAGCTCTTGGTCCGTAGCCCTGTAGGTTACGGCTCTCCAGCCTAATCCCACTTCCCAGCTCTTGGTCCGTAGCCCTGTAGGTTACGGCTCTCCAGCCTAATCCCACTTCCCAGCTCTTGGTCCGTAGCCCTGTGGGTTACGGCTCTCCAGCCTAGTCCCACTTCCCAGCTCTTGGTCCGTAGCCCTGTAGGTTACGGCTCTCCAGCCTAATCCCACTTCCCAGCTCTTGGTCCGTAGCCCTGTGGGTTACGGTTCTTCAAGTGTACATCCAAGTACTTTTTAAATGTGGTGAGGGTTTCTGCCTCTACCACCCTTTCAGGCAGTGGGTTCCAGACCCCCACCACCCTCTGGGTGAAGAAATTTCCCCTCAAATCTCCTCTAAGCCTCCTACCAATAACTTTAAATCTCTGCCCCCTGGTTATTGACCCCTCTGCTAAAGGAAATGGGTCCTTCCTATCCACTCTATCTGGGCCCCTCATAATTTTATACACCTCAATAAGGTCTCCCCTCAGCCTATCCAATCTTTCCTCATAGCTAAAATTCTCCAGCCCAGGCAACATCCTCGTAAATCTCCTCTGTACCCTCAAGTGCAATCACATCCTTCCTCTAATGTGGTGACCAGAACTGCACGCAGTATTCTAGCTGTGACCTAACTAGTGTTTTATACAATTCAAGCATAACCTCCCTGCTCTGAAAGGGTGGTAGAGGCAGAGACCCTCATCACATTTAAAAAGTACTTGGATATACACTTGAAGAGCCGTAACCTACAAGGCTGCGGACCAAGTGCTGGAAAGTGGGATTTGGCCGGATAGATCTTCAGAGTCATAGAGTTAGACAGCACAGAAAGAGGCCCTTCGGCCTATCGTGTCCGCGCCGCCCATCAAGCCCTGTCTATTCTAATCCCATTTTCCAGCACTTGGTCCGTAGCCTTGTGTGCTATGGCGTTTCAAGTGCTCATCTAAATGCTTCTTGAATGTTGTGAGGGTTCCTGCCTCTACCACCCTTTCAGGCAGTGAGTTCCAGATTCCAACCACCCTCTGGGTGAAAAAGGTTTTCCTCAAATCCCCTCTAAACCTCCTGCCCCTTACCTTGAAACTATGCCCCCTGGTTATTGACCCCTCTGCTAAGGGGAAAAGTTCCTTTCTATCTACCCTATCTATGCCCCTCATCATTTTGTACACCTCAATCAGGTTCCTCCCTCAGCCTTCTCTGCTCTAAGGAAAACAACCCCAGCCTGTCCAGCCTCTCTTCATAGCTGAAGCGCTCCAGCCCAGATAACATCCTGGTGAATCTCCTCTGCACCCTCTCCAATGCAATCACATCCTTCCTATAGTGTGGCGACCAGAACTGCACACAGTATTCCAGCTGTGGCCTAACTAGTGTTTTGTACAGCTCCATCATAACCTCCCTGCTCTTATATTCTATGCCTCGGCTAATGAAGGCAAGTATCCCATATGCCTTTTTAACCACCTTATCTACCTGTCCTGCTGCCTTCAGGAATCTATGTACATGCACACCAAGGTCCCTCTGATCCTCTGTCCTTCCTAGGGTCCTACCATTCATTGTGTATTCCCTTGCCTTGTTAGTCCTCCCAAAATGCATCACCTCACACTTTTCAGGGTTAAATTCGATTTGCCACTGTTCTGCCCATCTGACCAACCCATCTATATCGTCCTGTAGCCTGAGGCTTCCCTCCTCGCTATTTACCACTCCACCAATTTTCGTGTCATCTGCGAACTTACTGATCATACCTCCTACATTCATATCTAAATCATTAATGTACACTACAAACAGCAAGGAACCCAGCACCGATCCCTGTGGTACACCACTGGACACAGGCTTCCAGTCACAAAAACAACCTTCGACCATCACCCTCTGCCTCCTGCCACGAAGCCAATTTTGGATCCAATGTGCCAAATTGCCCTGGATCCCATGGGCTCTTACCTTCATGACCAGCCTCCCATGTGGGACTTTGTCAAAAGCCTTACTGAAGTCCATGTAGACTACATCAACTGCACTACCCTCACCCACACACCTAGTCACCCCCTCGAAAAATTCAATCAAATTGGTCAGACATGATCTCCCCCTGACAAAGCTATGCTGACTATCCTTGATTAATCCTTGCCTCTCCAAGTGGAGACTAATTCTGTCCCTTAGAATTTTTTCCAATAATTTCCCTACCACTGATGTTAGGCTCACTGGCCTGTAATTCCCTGGTTTATCCCTACTACCCTTCTTGAATAATGGTACTACGTTAGCTGTCCTCCAGTCCTCTGGCACCTCCCCTGTGGCCAGAGAGGTTCCGAAAATTTCTGTCAGAGCCCCGGCAATCTCCTCCCTTGCCTCACACAGCAGCCTGGGATAGATCTCGTCTTGGCCTGGGGATTTATCCACTTTTAAGCCCGCTAAAACCGCTATTGCCTCCTCCCTCTCAATACTAATTTGTTCAAGTATATCACAATCCCCCTGCCTGATTTCTATGCCTACATCGTCCTGCTCCATAGTGAACACAGATGCAAAATATTCATTTAAAACCTCACCCACATCTTCCGGCTCTACACACAGATTGCCACTTTGGTCCCTAATAGACCCTACTCTTTCCCTGGTTATCCTCTTGCCCTTAATATACTTATAAAACACCTTGGGATTTTCCCTTATTTTGCCTGTCAGTGTCTTTTCATGCCCCTTCTTCGCTCTCCTCATTTCTTTTTTAAGTACCCCCCCCCCCCTGCACTTTCTATACTCCTCTAGGGCTTCCACTGTTTTTAGTCCTTTGTATCTGCCAAAAGCCTCCCTTTTTTTTATCCATTCTTGTATATCCCTTGACATCCAGGGTTCCCTGGACTTGTTGGTCCCACCCTTGACTTTTACGGGAACATGTTGGCACTGTACTCTTTCTATTTCCTTTCTGAAAGACTCCCACTGCTCGGATGTGGATTTTCCTACAAGCAACTGATCCCAGTCCACTTTGGCCAGATCCTGCCTAATCATATTAAAATCGGCCTTCCCCCAATTGAGAACCTTTATTTCCGGTCAGCCAGCACGGACACGATGGGCCGATTGGCCTCCTTCTGTGCTTTAAATTTCTCTGATTGGATTATTCTTTACACAGAGAGTTGTGAGGCTGTGGAATTCACTTCCAGGGTCAGAGGTTGGGGCACAAATTTCTGTGGTGACAAGTGGTCCTCATGTTTTTATCCCAGACAGGCCTCAGCCCAGTCACTTGCTCCAAATGTTGCTGCAATGGTTCAAGCTCCGAGGTGCCAGGGATCGGGAGCAGAAGTAGCTGGAAATCAAATCGAAATGTAAGTAAATACCGTGCGGGATTATCTTCATCTATTTCTAGTTTAATAACTCTTGCTGACTGCGGCCCTCACCAAGTGCCAGGATATCGGGTCAGGCCCACCTTGGAAAATGAGTTTGACTCCCCTGCGGTTGTTCTCCTTCGAGCAGAGAAGCCCAAGAGGGATTTGAGAGAGGTGTTTAAAATCACGAAGGGTTTAGATAGAGTAAATAAAGAGAAACTGTTTCCAGTGACTGAAGGGTCGATAACCAGAGGGCACTGATTGAAAGTGATTGGCAAAAGAACCAGAGGTGACACGAGGAAAAACCTTTTTACACAACGAGCGGTTAGGATCTAGAATGCACTGCCTGATAGGCTGGTGGATACAGATTCAATAGTAGCCTTCAAAAGGGAATTGGAGAAATACTTGAAGGAGAAAACATTGCAGGGGTTTGGGGAATGAGCAGGGGAGTGGGACTAACTGGATTGCTCTTCGAAAGAGCCGGCACAGACTCGATGGGCAGAATAGCCTCCTTCTGTGCGGTACTATTCGATGATTATATGACAATCTCTTTCTATTTTAATATTTATGATGTGATTGTCGACAGCACATCCCACAGCTGGAATCTGAGCATCACCCACAGGAGTGTAGACTGATGTGAAACCATCTTTAACCGTCTTCTGACTCCTGACATAGCTGGAAAAGCTTTTGCTTTTATTCCCACAATTGGGCACCATCAGCTTTTCCAAAGATCTCTGAGCTTCTCTAATGGCTGCTTTCCTCTCCCTCCATTGTGATTGATATTTCTCCCTATTCTCCTGTAAACTGAATCCATCTTGATCTGAACTGGGTTCAATGTGAGACAGTTCGGGGAGTCAGGCATCATTCACCCCTAGACCTACACTGACAGGTTAAACCCCAGACAGCTCCTTAGTAAGGATTGCTCTGGTTCCTCACCATATATGTGTCAGGATACTGAAACCCAGCTTTCTCACAGTCCACTCCTGGAGGCCCCACTCCCTGAGCCTACAACCTTCAGCAGGGTCAGTGCTGGAGTTCCGCAGCGGGAGTGATCCCAGAGTAACTGTCGGGATCGCACCCCGTGGATGTTCCGGGTCGTGTATTTTTAGTTATCCTGGTGTCTAACACGCACACATCAATAAAACAGGGAATTCCTGGAAACACGCTGCAGGTCCTTCTTTATCTGGAGATCAAATGTCTGTTGTATAATTGTACCAGCAGTTAACAGGCTCCTGTGAACTCCTCCCTCTGCTATTTTAATGCAGACTTTAACCAATTTAGTTTAAACGGGTTTATTTTAAATGAGCTAACACCTGCCTTAAAATGGTAGACTCAGGACTGTCTCACACACATATTAAATCTTCGTGGAATAATTACCAGTCATTTTTAGACTGGAAACTTAACCCTGCCGTTTCACTTTCAGTCAGGAACAGATCGCAGTTTGACATCAATCTCTGATTTGACAGCACGTTTCCAGCATTCACCGTTGTTCTTCCTGACTCTAAACACAGTTGTAAAGGAGCCTTCTGTTCCGTGCCCAGGAGCTCTGACCCATGGGAGAGAGCGGCTGGGACACATTCCTTACAGGCCTCAAGATTAACCTGCAAGGGGACATTGCTGTCAGTGAAGAGAGACGAGAAAGACCAAAGTGCCGTTAGCCCCTCTCAGTGTGGCCCTGAAGGACTGTGTCCAGGCTGTAGTTCTGTTCCTGCCGTACGATCCTCCCCCCAGATTGTCCTTTCTGAGCTCCAGCCAGGTGATGCTAAACACCCAGGTGGGAACGACAAAAATCCACAACAATGTGTTTAAAGCAAAGCTGATTTATTTGATCTATATCCAGAATATTAAACTCCAGCCCAGTTACAGGGGTTATTAACATCAGCAGAAACAAACCTCAATTGTCAGTGTGAACATGATTCAGTCCTGGATGTGATTAACAGCAGCAATAACATCAGAATCCAACCCCTGCAGTCACTTGTGAACTCGCTGGTGTCTCAGCAGGTGGGCTGACCGAGTGAATCCCTTCCCACACTCAGAGCAGGTGAACGGCCTCTCCCCGGTGTGAACTGGCTGGTGTCTCAACAGGCTGGAGGAATCAGTGAATCCCTTCCCACACTCGGAGCAAGTGAACGGTCTCTCCCCGGTGTGAACTTGCTGGTGTTTCAGCAGGCTGGAGGAATCAGTGAATCCCTTCCCACACTCGGAGCAAGTGAACGGTCTCTCCCCGGTGTGAATGCGCTGGTGTACAGTGAGGTCAGATGATCTCTTGAACCCAGTCCCGCAGTGAGAGCACCTGAACGGCTTCTCGTCAGTGTGAACACGTTGATGGTACGTCAGTTCCCCGGAACTTTTATAGCACTTCCCGCAGTCCGGGCATTTAAAAGGTCTCTCGTCAGTGTGAACGCGCTGGTGTGTCAGCACTTGGGATGACCGAGTGAATCCCTTCCCACACTCGGAGCAGGTGAACGGCCTCTCCCCAGTGTGAAGTCGCTGGTGTCTCAGCAGGTCGGCTGACCAAATGAATCCCTTCCCACACTCAGAGCAGGTGAACGGCCACTCCCCGGTGTGAACTGGCTGGTGTCTCAGCAGGCTGGAGGAATCAGTGAATCCCTTCCCACACTCGGAGCAGGTGAACGGCCTCTCCCCAGTGTGAACTCGCTGGTGTCTCAGCAGGCTGGAGGAATCAGTGAATCCCTTCCCACACTCGGAGCAGGTGAATGGCCTTTCCCCAGTGTGAGTGCGCTGGTGTACAGTGAGGTCAGATGATCTCCTGAACCCAGTCCCACAGTGAGAGCACCTGAACGGCTTCTCGTCAGTGTGAACACGTTGATGGTACGTCAGTTCCCCGGAACTTTTATAGCACTTCCCGCAGTCCGGGCATTTAAAAGGTCTCTCGTCAGTGTGAACGCGCTGGTGTGTCAGCAGGTGGGATGACCGAGTGAATCCCTTCCCACACTCGGAGCAGGTGAACGGCCTCTCTCCGGTGTGAATTCGCTGGTGTGTCAGCAGGTTGGATGACCGAGTGAATCCCTTCCCACACACAGTGCAGGTAAACGGCCTCTCCCCAGTGTGACTGCGCTTGTGACTCGACAGGTCAGAGGATCGGCTGAAACCTCGTCCACACACAGAACACGTGTACGGTTTCTCCCCGCTCTGAACGGTGCTTTCTGCTTCCATGCTCAAAGGTCCTGATGAATCGAGTGACTCTGTCAGATATTGAAGTGATGTTTGGTTTGAGTTTCCCGTCTGCAAATCCTCCCCTTCTAACACCCTACAAAATGAATTTAAAACAGGAAAAAGGGAGGGTGAGAGGGAACCCACAAAAACACAAAGGCAGTTTGTGAAATTGAGCTGAATGAATCTGGGAATTTGTGGGGCCGGCACTAGAAAAAAGTGATCATGAAAGCTGCCGGATTGTCGTAAAAACCCAACTGGTTCACTAATGTCCTTCAGGGAAGGAAACCCGCCACCTGGTCTGGGCCTACACAAGACTCTGGCCTCTATGGGAGGAGAGAGAGTGAGGTAGGAGAGAGAGTGAGGTGGGAGGGGGAGGGGGAGGAGTGAAGGAGTGACTTTATACATCTGTAACTCGACTAGAACTTTGACAGCACCTCCCAAACACGCGACCTCCACCACCTAGAAGGACAAAGGCGGCAGGTGCATGGGAACACCATCAGCTCCCAGTTCCCCTCCAAGTCACACACTATCCTGACTTGGGCATATATCGCTGTTCCTACTCGGTGTTGCCCCGGGCCCGGCGGCTCTGACTCGGGGCCTGAGAACCGCACTCGGTGTTGCTGAGGGTTCCAGCCCTCCGACTGTACATGGGGATTCCAGCCCTGGGACTGTACATGGGGATTCTAACCCTGGGACTGTACATGGGGATTCCAACCCTGGGACTGTACATGGGGATTCTAACCCTGGGACTGTACATGGGATTCTAACCCTGGGACTGTACATGGGGATTCCAACCCTGGGACTGTACATGGGGATTCTAACCCTGGGACTGTACATGGGGATTCTAACCCTGGGACTGTACATGGGGATTCCAACCCTGGGACTGTACATGGGGATTGTAACCCTGGGACTGTACATGGGGATTCCAACCCTGGGACTGTACATGGGGATTCTAACCCTGGGACTGTACATGGGGATTCTAACCCTGGGACTGTACATGGGGATTCCAACCCTGGGACTGTACATGGGGATTCCTGTCCTGGGACTGTACAAGTAGGGGCCAGCTCTGGGGCTCTTCTGTTACAATTGTGTGGGATGTTAACCGTGTGCTCTGCTTTTACCAGCGCCTTCAGGAGAGATGGTGAGAAATCCGACGTGTGGAGAGTCTGAATCAAATAACTGATACAAAGAGTTACATGCCCGGGCACTAGGACCCTGTTGGGAACAGACACTGAAGCCCCGCCCACTCTTTGTTCCTGACCAATCTGGCTGCGCATGCGCTTTGCTACTCACTGAATCAAGATGGCGGCCGTTCTCCTGGGCCTGTGACCGAGAGAAGCCCTGAAGCTGAAACTCGGGACCTTTAGGTTATTATTCGGGGCTTGCAGCCTGCACTAGTTGTTCATGAAGCCTCCCCGCCCACTTTCCTGTCCATTACTGCGCTCCGTCGGGTCGCATCTCACCGATTAAGCGGAGCTAGTCCGTAGTAGCCATCGCTCTAATTCCACGCACCGCGCATGCTCCAAACCCTGGCTGTCCCGCGCCTGCGCACTGGGCTCCTGTAGTCTGAGTAATATTTTTATTCAAATACAATAATACCTGTACAACTCATCAATTACATAGTAAATCCATTACATAGTAAATCCATTACATTCATCCATCACAGTAAAAAATAAAGCCTTAAAAACAGCCTTATAGTTAATATAAATGCAATGATTAATTTTACAAATAATCAATAATCTTTACAGTACAAATACCCTTAAACAATACCACACAACTTTTTAGATTTAAAATAATAAATCTCAAAGTTAACTCCACATAAAACAAAAACCATTTCAACACCACAGTGTACAAACACATAGCACCATCATAATCCAATTAAATGCTACAGATAACACTTATTCCAATAAACCAAGAAAAAAAAAACATTTTACGCCAGTCCTACTGGCATTGTTCGTCCGATCATTTATTCAATTGTTCGTTCGTTCATTCAAGCATTCGTTCGATCGATCGAGTGTAAGTTCCAATATGTATGTATGAGTGCGTGCGTGCGTATCATTTGTCTAACTGCGCGCCTGGGTGCGTTCGCTCGAATCGTTCGTTCCATCACTGCACAAGTGATCATTTGTTCGCTCGAGTGTAAGTTCCAATGTGCATGCTTGCATTCGCTCGAATCGTTCGTTCGACCACTACCCCATGAGGTCGTTCGTTTGATCGAGTGTAAGTTCCAATATGTATGTCTGAATGCGTGCGTGCGTATCATTTGTCTAAGTGCGCGCCTGCGTGCGTTCGCTCAAATCGTTCGTTCTATCACTGCACAAGTGATCATTCGTTCGATTGAGTGTAAGTTCCAATATGCATGAATGCGTTCGTTCGAATCGTTCGTCCGTTCGTTCACTCGAGCGTCCGTTCGTTCAATAAATTACCAATATTAATTTACTTTATCTTTTCAAACACACCAACACTAGACAATAACCTCAAAGTAAATTCCTACATAACCACCAATACATCACCATGTGCAAATTCCCACAGTCCTTATCAGAAAATCAATTAAGCTTCAAGTAAACTGCTTTCAAACAGAAAACCTGAAACCTTCCCAACAAAACAATTAAATACCAGTTCTACGCCAGTCCTATTGGCAATCCATTAACGAATATCATTTGATGTTGTCAAACCATGTAAAGTCATAGTCCTTGTCCACAGTCTTCAGCCCTTCCATGGAAAAAGAAGCCATCCACTTCCTGAAATCCCGTAAAAAGACCGAACACTCAAATCTTCTTCTGCTTGCTGTGTAAGTGGTCCCTGGAATTGGTGTAACAGTGTAAGTGGTCCCTGGATTTCGTGTCACACTGTAAGTGGGCCCTGGATTTGGTGTCTCACTGTAAGTGGTCCCTGTATTTGGTGTCACAGTGCAAATACTCCCTGGATTTGGTGTCACACTGTAAGTGGTCCCTGTATTTGGTGTCATTGTGTAAGTTGTCCCTGGATTTGGTGTCTCACTGTAAGTGGTCCCTGGATTTGGTGTCACAGTGTAAGTGGTCCTAAGATTTGGTGTCACATTGTAAGTGGTCCCTGGATCTGGTGTCACAGTGTAACTGCTCCCTGGAATTGGTGTAACAGTGTAAGAGGTCCCTGGATTTGGTGTCTTATTGTATGTGCTCCCTGGAATTGATGTAACAGTGTAAGTGGTCCCTGGTTTTCGTGTCTCAGTGTAATTGGTCCCTGGATTTGGTGTCTGGGTGTAAGTGGTCCCTGGTTTTCATGTCACACTGTAAGTGGTTCCTGGATTTGGTGTCTGTGTAATTGGTCCCTGGATTTCATGTCTCATTGTAAGTGGTGCTTGGATTTGGAGCCACAGTGTTACTGTTCCTGGATTTGGTGTCTCAATGTAAGTGACCCCCACACAGAGTGGGTTCCTGCATGTGGCAGCCCATCCGGCGGGGCCCGCTGGTTCAGGATATAAAGAGACAGCGCGCTGTTCCTCCTCCCACTGCCTGGGGGAATGGGGCAGATATTTAAAGGGACAGGGACTCCCCTTTCTCTGTCTATTTATATTTAAAGGGACAGACCCGTTTATCTTGGAGTGTCGGCGGACTTCACTAACAGAGCTCCCATTAACAGTTGCTCCCTTCTGTACTGTGCAGTGATTGTAAACCTGTCTGTTTCAGTGACTTGAGCCTTTCTAACATGTCTCACTGTTTTTGAAGATCCATTTGACTTGCTTGTTTAATTTGGAAAGACTTCAGAATTTTGCAGTGTGACGAAGGTTTCCTTTAAAGGTGGAGCAACATTTCTTTCAGAATGTTCTCTTCTAACCCTTCCCACCTCCACATTGGCCCCGCCCCACCACCACCCCCACTTTAAAACACTCGGCACTACTGACTGGGAAGGTCCAAAGTGCAGTCCTTGATCTGGGCTGTTAGTTGATCTCAGCCACGGCAACAGTTCAGGGGCCATAATTGGCCTCAGCACCACTGGGCTAAATAAGAGTAAAAATCAGCCAGTGCCACTGCTCTTGATGGAGATCCAGTCACATCAACTGGGAAGTGTATGGATGTCAATTGAGGGCAGGATTGGACTCGGCTGTGATGCCTACCACAGTGGAAATGCTGCTGACACTCACTGAGTCGGCTGACGGTGAGGCACGAGAGGTTAACTAATGTCTGTGGAATTGCACCCAGCCGGATTCAGCACCTTCTGCAGAGAAGGGGGAAAACAAAATCCCAGCCAGTGCAATGAATGTTGATTTTAGACAGTAAGGATGGAGGCAGAGTTTGTAGAATGGGGAATTTACAGCTTAGGAGGGGCAGGAGAGGACAGAACGTTCTATAGAAACTAGAATTGTCTGTTCTGACATTCTATCCTGCACTTAAAGTAACAACATTTGCAAAGACACCAGTGAGTTCACATGTGACTGCAGGGGTTTGGATTCTCTTCACGGGGCAGAATGTGTCCCATTTCACTCTGGAGGAGCTCAGTGCACAGGCGCAGTGCCCGCCAGTATTTGGAGCATGCGCAGTGTCACTGTGATCCGAGCCGGGCGAGTGCGGGGGCGCTGAAAGGTCGGTTTCGCGATTTTTGCGGCCATTACGAATCAGCGGGGCGCAGGGAGGTAACGCACCCGGTGGGTGGGCTTCATAAACACCTAGTGTAGGCTGCAAGCTCCGAATGAGAACCTACAGGTTCCCCTTTTGCAGCTCCGAGGCTTTTTCCCGGGAACAGGCCCGGTTTAACGATGGCCATCTTTGTAAAGGGTCCAATACTGAGCGGGGCTTCAGGGTCCCAGTGGGTGAACTGAACCCAGCCAGAGTCAGCACCTTCAGGAGAGGAGAAGAGAGGAGAACCAGTGAATGTAGAACTGAACCCAGCCAGAGTCAGCACCTTCAGGGGAGGAGAGGGAGGGGAACCAGTGAGTTTCGAACTGAACCCAGCCAGAGTCAGCACCTTCAGGGGAGGAGGGAGGGGAACCAGTGAGTGTAGAACTGAACCCAGCCAGAGTCAGCACCTTCAGGGGAGGAGAGGGAGGGGAACCAGTGAGTGTAGAACTGAACCCAGCCAGAGTCAGCACCTTCAGGGAGGAGAGGAGGGAACCAGTGAGTGTAGAACTGAACCCAGCCAGAGTCAGCACCTTCAGGGGAGGAGAGGGAGGGGAACCAGTGAGTGTAGAACTGAACCCAGCCAGAGTCAGCACCTTCAGGGGAGGAGAGGGAGGGGAACCAGTGAGTGTAGAACTGAACCCAGCCAGAGTCAGCACCTTCAGGGGAGGAGAGGGAGGGGAACCAGTGAGTGTAGAACTGAACCCAGCCAGAGTCAGCACCTTCAGGGGAGGAGAGGGAGGGGAACCAGTGAGTGTCGAACTGAACCCAGCCAGAGTCAGCACCTTCAGGGGAGGAGAGGGAGGGGAACCAGTGAGTGTAGAACTGAACCCAGCCAGAGTCAGCACCTTCAGGGAAGGAGAGGGAGGGGAACCAGTGAGTGTAGAACTGAACCCAGCCAGAGTTGGTGGTGAAAACTGGGAGCGGAGAACAAACTGTCTTGAGACGTGCGATGTGTTTGGATTTTAGCACAGGGAGGAGGGACAATGTGTGGGACGGGGATTTGGAGGAACAAGAGAGGAAAGAATGTTCCATAGAAACTAGAATTGTCTGATCTGAATTTCTGTCCTGTACTTACAGTGATGAGTTTTGTAAATTTATTTTACAGGGTATTAGAAGGGGAGGATTTGAAGAAGGGAAACTCAAACCAAATATCAAGTCAAGATCTGACAGCGTCACTCGATTCATTAGGACATGAATATCATCGGCCTTTGAATGTGGAAGGAGAAATGTTTGTCTGTTCTGTCTGTGGGAAAAGATTTCATCAGTGTGACTGGAAAAGCATCGAGACACACACACCCGAGTGAGAGTGTTGCAGTGCACTGACAGTGGAAAGAGCTTTAACCAGTTACACAGCCTGAAAAAACATCGCACCATTCACAGCGGGGAGAAACCGTACACGTGTTGTGTGTGACGAGGATTCAACTGATCGTCCAACCTGGAGAGACAAGAGGACACCCGCACCACGGAGAAACCGTGGAAATGTGGGGACTGCGGGAAGGGATTCAGTTACCCATCTCAGCTGGAAATTCATCATCGCAGTCACACTGGGGAGAGGCCGTTCACCTGCTCTGAGTGTGGGAAAGGATTCACTCAGTCATCCGACCTGCTGGCACACCAGCGAGTTCACACTGGGGAGAGGCCGTTCACCTGCTCTGAGTGTGGGAAGGGATTCACCCGTTCATCCAACCTGCTGAAACACCAGTGAGTTCACACTGGGGAACAGCCGTTCACCTGCTCCGAGTGTGGGATGGGATTCACTGAGCCATCCAACCTGCTGACACACCAGCGAGTTCACACTGGGGAGAGGCCGTTCACCTGCTCCGAGTGTGGGAAGGGATTCACTCAGTCATCCAGCCTGCTGACACACCAGCGCGTTCACACTGGGGAGAGGCCATTCCTCTGCTCCGTGTGTGGGAAGGGATTCACGTGTTCATCCAACCTGCTGACACACCATCGAGTTCACAAGTGACTGCAGGGGTTGGATTCTGATGTTATTGCTGCTGTTAATCACTTACAGGACTGAACCATGATCATTCTGACAGTTGAGGTTTGTTTCTGCTGATGTTAATTACCCCTGTTACTGGGCTGGAGTTTAATATTCTGGATATATGTCGAATAAATCAGCTTTGCATTAAACACATGGTTGTGGATTTTTGTCGTTCCCACCTGAGTGTTTAGCATCACCTGGCTGGAGCTCAGAAAGGACAATCTGGGGGGAGGATCGTACGGCAGGAACAGAACTACAGCCTGGACACAGTCCTTCAGGGCCACACTGAGAGGGGCAAACAGCACTTTGGTCTTTCTCGTCTCTCTTCACTGACAGCAATGTCCCCGTGCAGGTTAATCTCGAGGCCTGTAAGGAATGTGTCCCAGCCGCTCTCTTCCATGGGTCAGAGCTCCTAGGCACGGAACAGAAGGCTCCTTTACAACTGTGTTTAGAGTCAGGAAGAACAACGGTGAATGCTGGAAACGTGCTGTCAAATCAGAGATTGGTGTCAAACTGCGATCTGTTCCTGACTGAAAGTGAAACGGCAGGGTTAAGTTTCCAGTCTCAAAATGACTGGTAATTATTCCACGAAGATTTAATATGTGTGTGTGTCAGTCCTGAGTCTACCATTTTAAGGCAGGTGTTAGCTCATTTAAAATAAACCCGTTTAAAATAAATTGATTAAAGTCTGCATTAAAATAGCAGAGGGAGGAGTTCACAGGAGCCTGTTAACTGCTGGTACAATTATACAACAGACATTTGATCTCCAGATAAAGAAGGACCTGCAGCGTGTTTCCAGGAATTCCCTGTTTTATTGATGTGTGCGTGTTAGACACCAGGATAACTAAAAATACACGACCCGGAACATCCACGGGGTTACTCCAGGATCACTCCCGCTGCGGAACACCACCACTGACCCTGCACCAATCACCACCCACTGGAGGTTTATATCAGGAGCTTCTGTGTGATGGTGAGGTGATCACTGGACAATAAAGTGCAGAGACTGGTGGGTGGCTGCTCATTATCCTCGGTGTGATTTAATCCCCTTTCCCACTGAATACTGCGGACAGACAGGATCACCTTGGGAACGGAATGGTCATTGTGACATCACTTTCTAAACAAGAGCCCACAAGACAATGGGTTCTCAATAAATGTTAAAGGGATTCAACGCTCTGAAGTTACACTGTGAATAAAGGAAATAAAATGCTGAAAAATAATTGGTGAAGATAATTTATCGCTGTGGAATGCACTCGCAAACATTCAGGATGATGAGTTTTGTTTACACACTCACACATATAACAAACACTTTGTGTGAGCTCTTTTCAGTTCTGTTTAACCCGATGGAGTTAACTTCTGTGGCCTTTAGGACCCTGCGGCAGCCCATCCGGCGGGGCCCGCTGGGTCAGGATATAAAGAGACCGCGCGCTGTTCCTCCTCCCACTGCCTGGGGGAATGGGCCAGATATTTAAAGGGACAGGGACTCCCCTTTCTCTGCCTATTTATAGTTAAAGGGACAGACCCGTTTATCTTGGAGTGTCGGCAGACTTCACTAACAGAGCTCCCATTAACAGTCGCTCCCTTCTGTACTGTGCAGTGATTGTAAACCTGTCTGTTTCAGTGACTTGAGCCTTTCTAAAATGTCTCACTATTTTTGACGATCCATTTGACTTGCTTGTTTAATATTGAAAGTCTTCAGAATTTTGCAGAGTGACGAAGGTTTCGTTTGAAGGCGGAGTGATATTTCTTTCTAAATATTCTGTTCTCCCCCTCCCCCTTCCACTTTAAAACACTCTGCACTACTGACTAGGAAGGTACCAAGTTCAATCCTTGGTCTGTGCTGTGAGTTGATCTCTGACAAGGCAGCAGTTCAGGGGCTATAATTATCCTCAGTACCACTGGGCTAACTAAGAGTAAGAATCAGCCACTGCCCCTGCTCTTGATGGAGATCCAGTGACATCAACTGGGAAGTGTATGGATGTCAATTGAGGGCAGGATTGGACTGCTGTCACTGCTGACACTCACTGAGTCGGCTGATGGTGAGGCTCTAGAATCATCGAATCATAGACTCGTTAGAGCACAGCAGGAGGCTCATCGAGCCCGTGCCGGCTCTCTGCAAGAGTACTTCAGCTAGTCCCACTCCCCACGCCCTTTCCTCATAGCCCTGCCAACATTTTTCCTTCAGGTACTTATCCAATTCCCTTTTGAAAGCCACAGTTGAATCTGCCTCCACCACCCTTTCAGGCAGTGAATTCCCGATCCTAACCACTCGCTGCATAAAAAGTTTTTCCCCATGTCACCTTTGGTTCGTCTGCCAATCACCTTAAATCTGTGTCCTCTGGTTCTTGACCCTTCCACCAATGGGAACAGCTTCTCTCTCTCTACTTTGTCTAGACCCCTCATGATGTTGAGCACCTCTATCAAATCTTCTCTCGACCTTCTCTGCTCCAAGGAGAACAACCCCAGCTTCTCCAGTCTATCCATCGAACTGAAGTCCCTCATCCCTGGAACGATTTTTTCTGGAACAAATCTTTACCTCACCCTCTCGAAGGCCTTCACATCCTTCCTAAAGTGTGGTGCCCGGAATTGGACACAATACTCCAGTTGAGGTCATAAGAACAAAAGAAATAAGATCAGGAGTAGGCCATACGGTCCCTCGAGCCTGCTCCGCCATTCAATAAGATCATGGCTGATCATCGACCTCAACTCCACTTTCCCGCTCGATCTCCATATCCCTTGATTCCCCTAGAGTCCAAAAATCTATCTATCTCAGCCTTGAATATACTCAAAGACTCAACATTCACAGCCCTCTGGGGCAGAGAATTCCAAAGATTCACAACCTTCTGAGTGAAGAAATTCCTCCTCATCTCGGTCTTAAATGGCCGACCGCTTATCCTGAGACTATGCCCCCTAGTTCTAGACACTCCAGCCAGGGGAAACAACCTCTCAGCATCTACCCTGTCAATCCCCTTCAGAATCTTGTATGTTTCAATGAGATCACCTCTCATTCTTCTAAACTCCAGAGAGGTCAGACCAGTGTTTTCTAAAATTTCATCATAACTTCCTTGCTTTTGTACTCTATGCTTCTATTTATGAAGCCCAGGATCCCGTATGCTTTTTTAACCGCTTTCTCAACCTGCCCTGCCACCTTCAACGATTTGTGCACATACACCCCCAGGTCTCTCTGTTCAGGCACCCCCTATAGAATTGTACCCTTTAGTATATATTGCCTCTCCTCGTTCTTCCTACCAAAATGTAGAGGTTAACTAATTGCATCCAGCCAGATTCAGTTCCTTCTGGAGAGAAGGGGAGACACAAAATCCCAGATGATGTAATGAATGTTGTTTTTAGACAGTAAGGATGAAGGGAGAGTGTGTAGAATGGGGAATTTACAGCTTAGGCGGGACATGAGGGAAAAGAATGTTGTATAGAAACTAGATTTGTCTGTTCTGAAGTTCTATCCTGTTGTAAACACCATATGAGGGTATTAGAAGGGGAGGATCTGCAGATGAAAACTGAATCCAAACATTGCGTCAAGATCTGACAGATTCACTGGATTTATCAGGACCTGAATATCATCGGCCTTTGGATATAGGAGGAAAAAGCACCAATCACAGCGGGGAGAAACAGGACACGTGTTCTGTGCCTGGATCCACTTTTAACAAATCGTCTAGTCTGTGAGACTTGTGCACCCACCTGAATCAACAGTGTAAATGTGGGGAATGTGGGAACGGGTTCAGTTGCCCGTCTGAGGTGCAAACTCATGGATACAGTCACACCGGGGAGAGGCTGTTCACCAGCTGAGTGTGGAAAGAGAGTCACTCACTCATCTCATCGATTCCCACCCTACCATATTGGTAAGGGGGAGAATCCATTCACTGCTCTGTATGTGGAATGTGCCCTATTCACACAGGAGGAGCCCAGTGCGCAGGCGCAGCGCCTGCCTGTATTTGGAGCATGCGCAGTGTCATTGTGATCCGGGACGGCGAGGGCGACCAACAGAAAAAAGCTGCAGATACGATTTACGCCGATTACGAATCAGCGGGGCGCAGGAAGGTAATGCACCCGGCGGGTGGATTTCATAAACACCTGGTGTAGGCCGCAAGCCCGAAATGAGAACCTACAGGTTCCGCGTTTCCAGCTCGGAGGCTTTTTCCCAGGACCAGGCCCAGGTTAACGGCCGCCATCTTTGTAAAGGACAGCTGAAGGTTTGTGCGTCGCCATCTTCCGTGATACTGCGCGTGCGTGGCCATCTTTGTAAAGGAATATAAACAAAATGCTGGAGATACTCAGCAGGTCAGGCAGCATCTGTGAAGAGAGAAACAGAGTTAACGTTTCAGGTCGATGACCTTTCGTCAGAACTGGAAAAAAGGAACCACGAGTAGGCGGGGCTTCAGGGTCCCAGTGAGTGAACTGAACCCAGCCAGAGTCAGCACCTTCAGGGGAGGAGAGGGAGGGGAACCAGTGAGTGTGGAACTGAACCCAGCCAGAGTCAGCACCTTCAGGGGAGGAGAGGGAGGGGAACCAGTGAGTGTAGAACTGAACCCAGCCAGAGTCAGCACCTTCAGGGGAGGAGAGGGAGGGGAACCAGTGAGTGTAGAACTGAACCCAGCCAGAGTCAGCACCTTCAGGGGAGGAGAGGGAGGGGAACCAGTGAGTGTAGAACTGAACCCAGCCAGAGTCAGCACCTTCAGGGGAGAGGGAGGGAACCAGTGAGTGTGGAACTGAACCCAGCCAGAGTCAGCACCTTCAGGGGAGGAGAGGGAGGGGAACCAGTGAGTGAGGAACTGAACCCAGCCAGAGTCAGCACCTTCAGGGGAGGAGAGGGAGGGGAACCAGTGAGTGTAGAACTGAACCCAGCCAGAGTCAGCACCTTTACAGAGTCATGACGGCACAGAATGAGGTCATTTGGCCCATCGAGTCCGTGCCGGCTCTCTGTACAGCAATCCAGTCAGTCCCATTCCCCCGCTCTATCCCCGTAGCCCTGCAAGTTTATTTCCCTCAAGTGCCTATCCAGTCTCCCCTTGAAAACATTAAGTGTCTCCGCTTCCACCACTTCCGTCGGCAGCGAGTTCCAGGTCCTCACCACTCGCTGCTTAAAAATGTTTTTCCTCACATCCCCCTGTATCTCTTGCCCAAAACCTAAATCTGTGTCCCCTCATCCTTGTACCATCAACTAGTGGGAACAGCCTTTCCCCGTCTAGCCTATCCAAACCCGGCATAATCTCGTACACCTCTATCAAATCACCCCTCAACCTCCTTTGCTCTAATGAAAACAAATCCAGCTTCTCCAACCTGTCCTTGTAACTAAGATCCCCCATCCCTGGAACCATTCTGGTAAATCTCCTCTGCACCCTCTCAAGGGCCTTCACATCCTTCCTAAAGTGTGGTGACCAGAACTGGACGCAATACTCTAGTTGTGGCCTAACCAGCGCTTTATAAATGTTCAGCATAACTTCTCTACTTTTGGACTCAATACCTCTATTTATGAAGCCCAAGATCCCATATGCTTTGTTAACCACTCTTTCAATATGTCCTGCCACCTTCAGGGACCTATGCACATTAACTCCCAGGTCCCTCTGTCTCTGCACACTCTTTAAAACTGTGCCATTAAGTGTATATTGCCTCTCCCTGTTCCTTCTGCCAAAATATATCATCTCACACGTCTCTGTATTAAATTCCATCTGCCACTTGTCTGCCCATTCTGCTAGCCTTTCTATGTCCTGTGGCAGTCGATTGATATCATCATCACTGTTTGCCACACCCCCAAGTTTGGTGTCATCGGCAAATTTAGAAATTCTACTCTGTATTCCAATATCCAGGTCATTTATATATATCAAAAAAAGCAGTGGCCCCAGCACTGACCCTTGGGGAACACCACTGTCGACCATCCTCCAGTCTGAAAAACAGCCATTTACCACAACTCGCTGTTTTCTGTCCTTAAGCCAATTCCTTATCCAAGCTGCCACTGACCTACCTATTCCATGAGCCTCAATTTTGTTAACAATCCTTCTATGTGGTGCTTTATCAAACGCCTTCCGAAAATCCATGTAGACAACATCCATTGCATTCCCTTCATTAATCCTCCCTGTTACTTCATCAAAAAATTCAATTAGATTAGTCAAACACGATCTGCCTTTTACTAATCCGTGTTGGCTCTCCTTAATTAGCTTAAACCTCTCCAAATGCCCGTTAATTTTTTTCCTTGATTATTGTTTCTAAAACTTTACCGACCACTGATGTTAAACTGACTGGCCTGTAGTTACTAGGATTTTCCTCACACCCTTTCTTGAACAATGGTGTCACATTTGCCACTGGGGAAGATTGGAAAATTATGGCAAGCCCTTCCGCTATCTCCTTCCCCAATTCCCTTAGCAACCAGGGATGCAAGCCATCTGGTATTTGATTCAAACTCTCCACACTTTGAATTTCTCACCATCTCTCCTGAAGGCGCTGATAACAGCAAAGCATACGGTTAACATCCCACACAATTGTAACGGAAGAGCCCCAGGGCTGGGCCCCCCTTCTACAGTCCCAGGATAGGAATCCCCATGTACAGTCCCAGGGTTGGAATCCCCATGTACAGTCCCAGGGTTAGAATCCCCATGTACAGTCCAAGGGTTGGAATCCTCAAGTACAGTCTCAGGGTTGGAATCCCCATGTACAGTCCCAGGGTTAGAATCCCCATGTACAGTCCCAGGGTTGGAATCCCCATGTACAGTCCCAGGGTTGGAATCCCATGTACAGTCCCAGGGTTAGAATCCCCATGTACAGTCCCAGGGTTAGAATCCCCATGTACAGTCCCAGGGTTAGAATCTCCATGTACAGTCCCAGGGTTAGAATCCCCATGTACGGTCCCAGGGTTGGAATCCCCATGTACAGTCCCAGGGTTGGAATCTCCATGTACAGTCCCAGGGTTAGAATCCCCATGTACAGTCCCAGGGTTAGAATCCCCATGTACAGTCCCAGGGTTAGAATCCCCATGTACAGTCCCAGGGTTAGAATCCCCATGTACAGTCCCAGGGTTGGAATCCCATGTACAGTCCCAGGGTTGGAATCTCCATGTACAGTCCCAGGGTTAGAATCCCCATGTACAGTCCCAGGGTTAGAATCCCCATGTACAGTCCCAGGGTTAGAATCTCCATGTACAGTCCCAGGGTTAGAATCCCCATGTACAGTCCCAGGGTTAGAATCCCCATGTACAGTCCCAGGGTTAGAATCTCCATGTACAGTCCCAGGGTTGGAATCCCTCAGCAACACCGAGTGCGGGTCTCAGGCCCTGAGTCAGAGCCGGCGGACGTGCGGCCAGGGCCCCGGCACCATTAACCCCAGGGTGCAGCACCTCCCCCAGACAAGAAACACAACAACTTGCATTTATACAGCAGAGGGAGCAATTCAGAGCCGGTTAGCATCAGGGTGGGCGGTGGATGTGGAACTCGGTCCCTGGCCTCCTGTGTCGGGCTTTCTTGTTGCATCAGTTTGAGCTGGAGTGGAGAGTGGGGAGAAGCTGCTGGGTTTAACCCTAGTACTTCTGAGCCCAGTGGGACCCAACAATTTCCAATGTGAGACTGTGAAGGGAGGTGGATTCTAGGGGAGATTAAGTTGCTAAACAGACCCTGTCCGTACAGTGTAAAAGATTATCGTTTTCGGAACAAGTGTTTCTGTAGAAGCTTTCAATCCATTTTATACATACAGATTTTTTTAATTCATTCGATGTGGGTGTCAGAAGCAAGGCCAGCATATATTGCCAGTCCCCAGTTGCCCGTTGAGAAGGTGATGCTGGGCCTTCTTCTTGAACCTCTGCAGTCCGTGTGGTGAAGGTACTCTCGGAATGCTGTTAGGTGAGGAGTTCCAGGATTTTCACCCAGCGACGATGTGGGAACGGCGATATATGCCCAAGTCAGGATAGTGTGTGACTTGGAGGGGAACTGGGAGGTGATGGTGTTCCCATGCACCTGCTGCCCTTGTCCTTCTAGGTGGTGGAGGCTCGCGTGTTTGGGTGGTGCTGTCAAAGTTCTAGTCGAGTTGCAGATGTATAAAGTCGCTCTCCTTCACCCCTCCCCCTCCCACCTCGCTCTCTCTCCTCCCATAGAGGCCAGAGTCTTGTGTAGGCCCAGACCGGGTGGCGGGTTCCCTTCCCTGAAGGACATTAGTGAACCAGTTGGGTTTTTACGACAATCCGGCAGCTTTCATGGTCACTTTTTTCTAGTGCCGGCCCCACAAATTCCCAGATTCATTCAGCTCAATTTCACAACCTGCCTTTGTGTTTTTGTGGGTTCTCTCTCACCCTCCCTTTTTCCTGTTTTAAATTCATTTTACAGGGTGTTAGAAGGGGAGGATTTGCAGACGGGAAACTCAAACCAAACATCACTTCAATATCTGACAGAGTTGCTCAATTCATCAGGACCTTTGAACATGGAAGCAGAAAGCACCGTTCAGAGCGGGGAGAAACCGTACACGTGTTCTGTGTGTGGACGAGGCTTCAGCCGATCCTCTGACCTGTCGAGTCACAAGCGCAGTCACACCGGGGAGAGGCCGTTCACCTGCACTGTGTGTGGGAAGGGATTCACTCAGTCATCCCACCTGCTGACACACCAGCGAGTTCACACTGGGGAGAGACCGTTCACCTGCTCCGAGTGTGGGAAGGGATTCGCTTGTTCATCCGACCTTCTGAAACACCAGCGAGTTCACACTGGGGAGAGGCCATTCACCTGCTCCGAGTGTAGGAAGAGATTCACGTGTTCATCCCACCTGCTGAAACACCAGCGAGTTCACACTGGGGAGAGGCCGTTCACCTGCTCTGAGTGTGGGAAGGGATTCACGTGTTCATCCCACCTGCTGACACACCAGCGAGTTCACACCGGGGAGAGACCGTTCACTTGCTCTGAGTGTGGAAAGGGATTCACTCGGTCATCCAGCCTGCTGACACACCAGCGAGTTCACACTGGGGAGAGACCGTTCACCTGCTCTGAGTGTGGGAAGGGATTCACTCAGTCATCCCACCTTCTGAAACACCAGCGAGTTCACACTGACGAGAGACCTTTAAAATGCCCGGACTGCGGGAAGTGCTATAAAAGTTCCGGGGAACTGATGTGTCATCAACGTGTTCACACTGACGAGAGGCCGTTCAGGTGCTCTCACTGCGGGACTGGGTTCAGGCAATCATCTGACCTCACTGTACACCAGCGAGTTCACACCGGGGAGAGGCCGTTCACCTGCTCTGAATGTGGGAAGGGATTCACTCAGTCATCCAGCCTGCTGAAACACCAGCGAGTTCACACTGACGAGAGACCTTTAAAATGCCCGGACTGCGGGAAGTGCTATAAAAGTTCCGGGGAACTGATGTGTCATCAACGTGTTCACACTGACGAGAGGCCGTTCAGGTGCTCACACTGTGGGACTGGGTTCAGGCAATCATCTGACCTCACTGTACACCAGCGCACCCACACCGGGGAGAGGCCGTTCACCTGCTCCGAGTGTGGGAAGGGATTCACTCAGTCATCCCACCTGCTGAAACACCAGCGAGTTCACACTGGGGAGAGACCATTCACCTGCTTCGAGTGTGGGAAGGGATTCACTCAGTCATCCAACCTGCTGAGACACCAGCGAGTTCACAAGTGACTGCAGGGGTTGGATTCTGATGTTATTGCTGCTGTTAATTACATCCTGAACTGAATCGTGTTCACACTGACAGTTGGGGTTTGTTTCTGCTGATGTTAATAACCCCTGTAACTGGGATGGAGTTTAAATTTCTGGATATATATCAAATAAATCAGTTTGCTTTAAACACATTGTTGTGGATTTTTGTCGTTCCCACCTGAGTGTTGAGCATCACCTGGCTGGTGCTCAGAAAGGACAATCTGGGGGGAGGATCGTACGGCGGGAACAGAACTACAGCCTGGACACAGTCCTTCAGGGCCACACTGAGAGGGGCAAACGGCACTTTGGTCTTTCTCGTCTCTCTTCACTGAAAGGAAAGTTGCCGGGCAGATTAAGAACATAAGAAAAGATCATAAGAATTAGGAGCAGGAGTAGGTCACACGGCCCCTCGAGCCTGCTCCGCCATTCAATAAGATCATGGCTGATCATCCACCTCAACTCCACTTTCCCACCCGATCTCCATATCCCTTGATTCCCCAGAGTCCAAAAATCTATCTATCTCAGCCTTGAATATACTCAAAGACTGAACATTCACAGCCCTCTGGGGCAGAGAATTCCAAAGATTCACAGCCCTCTGAGTGAAGAAATTCCTCCTCATCTCAGTCTTAAATGGCCTACCCTTATCCTGAGACTATGCCCCCTAGTTCTAGACACTCCAGCCAGGGGAAACAACCTCTCAGCATCTACCCTGTCAATCCCCTTCAGAATCTTGTATGTTTCAATGAGATCACCTCTCATTCTTCTAAACTCCAGAGAGTATAGGCCCATTCTACACAATCTCTCATCATAGGACAGCCCTCTCATCCCAGGAATCAATCTCGTCAACCTTCGTTGCACCGCCTCCAAGGCATGTATATCCTTCCTTAGATAAGGAGACCAAAACTGTGCACAGTACTCCAGGTGTGGTCTCACCAAGGCCCTGTACAATTGTAGCAAGACTTCCTTACTCTTATACTCCAACCCCCTTGCTATAAAGGCCAACATGCCATTTGCCTTCCTTATTGCTTGCTGTACCTGCATGCTAGCTTTCTGTGTTTCTTGCACGAGGACACCCAAATCTCTCTGAACACCAACATTTGAAAGTTTCTCACCATTTAAAAAATATTCTGTTTTTCTATTCTTCCTACCAAAGTGAATAACCTCACATTTCCCTACATTATACTCCATCTGCCACCTTACTGCCCACTCACTTAGTCTATCTATATCCCTTTGCAGACCTATATCCCTTTAATCTTGAGGCTGATAAGGAATGTGTCCCAGCCGCTCTCTTTCATGGGTCAAAGCTCCAAGGCACGGAACAGAAGGCTCCTTTACAACTGTGTTTAGAGTCAGGAAGAACAACGGTGAATGCTGGAAATGTGCTGTCAAATCAGAGATTGGTGTCAAACTGCGATCTGTTCCTGACTGAAAGTGAAACGGCAGGGTTAAGTTTCTAGTCTAAAAATGACTGGTAATTATTCCACCAAGATTTAGTATGTGTGTGTGACAGTCCTGAGTCTACCATTTTAAGGCAGGTGTTAGCTCATTTAAAATAAACCCATTTAAAATAAATTGGTTGAAGTCTGCATTAAAATAGCAGAGGGAGGAGTTCACAGGAGCCTGTTAACTGCTGGTACAATTATACAACAGACATTATTGATCTCCAGATAAAGAAGGACCTGCAGCGTGTTTCCAGGAATTCCCTGTTTTATTGATGTGTGCGTGTTAGACACCAGGATAACTAAAAATACACGACCCGGAACATCCACGGGGTGCGATCCCGACAGTTACTCTGGGATCACTCCCGCTGCGGAACTCCAGCACTGACCCTGCTGAAGGTTGTAGGCTCAGGGAGTGGGGCCTCCAGGAGTGGACTGTGAGAAAACTGGGTTTCAGTATCCTGACATATATATGGTGAGGAACCAGAGCAATCCTTACTGAGGAACCGTCTGAGGTTTTATCCACCGGGATGGGATGGGATGATTTATTTATTTAATGGTTTGAAGCATGGTCTAGTCTTGTTAATAACTGTCAGAAGCTGTGTGCAATGTCTAATTGATGTGGGATTATGTGGGTAATATCTGTGTTGAAAGGACGGGGTGAACCTTGTAACAATCCCCCAGAGATGAGCTGGGATTGAGGGACAGGACTGAAGGTGAGCAATAGTGCCCTGCACTTTGTACTAATTAGTGACAGACTCTGTGTGTTAAAGTTTACTAATTCACACTTGTGTTGTGCTGTGCCGATTGCTCCCAGTTTGTGAATGTTCAGGATTGTTTTTGCTGCAGTATTTTCTATTGAGCTTTGGCGGGACCCACTGATTGGGTGAGACAGAGCCTGGAACCGTGACCTCACAGCACCGCCGGATGGGCGGCCGCAGGGTCCTAATGCCCACCGGGTGCACCAGCTCTCAGCGGGTTCAGAGCAACAACTGAAAAGAGCCTCACAAAGTGTTTGCTGTGTGTGTGTGTACAAAGCTCATCATTCTTAATGTGTGCAAGCACATTCCACAGAGAGAAATCATTATCTTCAGCCATTACTGATCAGCATTTTATTTCCTTTATTCACAGTGTAACTTCAGAGCGTTGAATCCCTTTAACATTTATTGAGAACCCATTGTCTTGTGGGCTCTTGTTTAGAAAGTGATGTCACAATGACCATTCCGTTGCCAAGGTGAGCCTGTCTGTCCGCAGTATTCAGTGGGAAAGGGGATTAAATCACACCGAGGATAATGAGCAGCCACCCACCAGCAGGACACAAAGAGTCTGCAAAGGGATATCGACAGGTTAAGTGAGTGGGCAAGAAGGTGGCAGATGGAGTCTAATGTGGAGAAATGTGAAGTTATTCACCAAGGTAGGAAGAATAGAAAAACAGAATATTTTTTAAATGGTGAGAAATTATTAAATATTTTTGTTCAGAGGGATTTGGGTTTCCTCGAACACAAATCACAGAGAGTTAGCATGCAGGTACAGCAAGCAATTGATTTCCCTAGAATCCAAAAATCTATCTATCTCAGCCTTGAATATACTCAAAGACTGAACATTCACAGCCCTCTGGGGCAGAGAATTCCAAAGATTCACAACCTCTGAGTGAAGAAATTCCTCCTCATCTCAGTCTTAAATGGCCGACCCCTTATCCTGAGACTATGCCCCCTAGTTCTAGACACTCCAGCCAGGGGAAACAACCTCTCAGCATCTACCCTGTCAATCCCCTTCAGAATCTTGTATGTTTCAATGAGATCACCTCTCATTCTTCTAAACTCCAGAGAGGTCGGACCAGTGTTTTATAAAATTTCATCATAACTTCCTTGCTTTTGTACTCTATGCCTTCTATTTATGAAGCCCAGGATCCCGTATGCTTTTTTAACCGCTTTCTCAACCTGCCCTGCCACCTTCAACGATTTGTGCACATACACCCCCAGGTCTCTCTGTTCAGGCACCCCCTATAGAATTGTACCCTTTAGTATATATTGCCTCTCCTCGTTCTTCCTACCAAAATGTAGAGGTTAACTAATTGCACCCAGCCAGATTCAGTTCCTTCTGGAGAGAAGGGGAGACACAAAATCCCAGATGATGTAATGAATGTTGTTTTTAGACAGTAAGGATGGAGGGAGAGTGTGTAGAATGGGGAATTTACAGCTTAGGAGGGACAGGAGGGAAAAGGAATGTTGTATAGAAACTAGATTTGTCTGTTCTGAAGTTCTATCCTGTTGTAAACACCATATGAGGGTATTAGAAGGGGAGGATCTGCAGATGGAAACACACTCCAAACATTGCGTCAAGATCTGACAGATTCACTGGATTTATCAGGACCTGAATATCATCGGCCTTTGGATATAGGAGGAAAAAGCACCAATCACAGCGGGGAGAAACAGGACAAGTGTTCTGTGCCTGGATCCACTTTTAACAAATTGTCTAGTCTGTGAGACTTGTGCACCCACCTGAATCAACAGTGTAAATGTGGGGAATGTGGGAACGGGTTCAGTTGCCCGTCTGAGGTGCAAACTCATGGATACAGTCACACCGGGGAGAGGCTGTTCACCAGCTGAGTGTGGAAAGAGAGTCACTCACTCATCTCATCGATTCCCACCCTACCATATTGGTAAGGGGGAGAATCCATTCACTGCTCTGTCTGTGGAATGTGCCCTATTCACACAGGCGGAGCCCAGTGCGCAGGCGCAGCGCCAGCCTGTATTTGGAGCATGCGCAGTGTCATTATGATCCGGGACGGCGAGGGCGACCAACAGAAAAAGGCTGCAGATACGATTTACGCCGATTACGAATCAGCGGGGCGCAGGAAGGTAATGTACCCGGCGGGTGGATTTCATAAACACCTGGTGTAGGCCGCAAGCCCGAAATGAGAACCTACAGGTTCCGCGTTTCCAGCTCGGAGGCTTTTTCCCAGGACCAGGCCCAGGTTGACGGCCGCCATCTTTGTAAAGGACAGCTGAAGGTTTGTGCGTCGCCATCTTACGTGATACTGCGCGTGCGTGGCCATCTTTGTAAAGGAATATAAACAATGCTGGAGATACTCAGGTCAGACAGCATCTGTGAAGAGAGAAACAGAGTTAACGTTTCAGGTCGATGACCTTTTGTCAGAACTGGAAAAAAGGAACCACGAGTAGGCGGGGCTTCAGGGTCCCAGTGAGTGAACTGAACCCAGCCAGAGTCAGCACCTTCAGGGGAGGGGAACCAGTGAGTGTGGAACTGAACCCAGCCAGAGTCAGCACCTTCAGGGGATAAGAGGGAGAGGAACCAGTGAGTGTAGAACTGAACCCAGCCAGAGTCAGCACCTTCAGGGGAGGAGAGGGAGGGGAACCAGTGAGTGTAGAACTGAACCCAGCCAGAGTCAGCACCTTCAGGGGAGGAGAGGGAGGGGAACCAGTGAGTGTAGAACTGAACCCAGCCAGAGTCAGCACCTTCAGGGGAGGAGAGGGAGGGGAACCAGTGAGTGAAGAACTGAACCCAGCCAGAGTCAGCACCTTCAGGGGAGGAGAGGGAGGGGAACCAGTGAGTGTGGAACTGAACCCAGCCAGAGTCAGCACCTTTACAGAGTCATGACGGCACAGAATGAGGTCATTTGGCCCATCGAGTCCGTGCCGGCTCTCTGTACAGCAATCCAGTCAGTCCCATTCCCCCGCTCTATCCCCGTAGCCCTGCAAGTTTATTTCCCTCAAGTGCCTATCCAGTCTCCCCTTGAAAACATTAAGTGTCTCCGCTTCCACCACTTCCGTCGGCAGCGAGTTCCAGGTCCTCACCACTCGCTGCTTAAAAATGTTTTTCCTCACATCCCCCTGTATCTCTTGCCCAAAACCTAAATCTGTGTCCCCTCATCCTTGTACCATCAACTAGTGGGAACAGCCTTTCCCCGTCTAGCCTATCCAAACCCGGCATAATCTCGTACACCTCTATCAAATCACCCCTCAACCTCCTTTGCTCTAATGAAAACAAATCCAGCTTCTCCAACCTGTCCTTGTAACTAAGATCCCCCATCCCTGGAACCATTCTGGTAAATCTCCTCTGCACCCTCTCAAGGGCCTTCACATCCTTCCTAAAGTGTGGTGACCAGAACTGGACGCAATACTCTAGTTGTGGCCTAACCAGCGCTTTATAAAGGTTCAGCATAACTTCTCTACTTTTGGACTCAATACCTCTATTTATGAAGCCCAAGATCCCATATGCTTTGTTAACCACTCTTTCAATATGTCCTGCCACCTTCAGGGACCTATGCACATTAACTCCCAGGTCCCTCTGTCCCTGCACACTCTTTAAAACTGTGCCATTAAGTGTATATTGCCTCTCCCTGTTCCTTCTGCCAAAATATATCATCTCACACGTCTCTGTATTAAATTCCATCTGCCACTTGTCTGCCCATTCTGCTAGCCTTTCTATGTCCTGTGGCAGTCGATTGATATCATCATCACTGTTTGCCACACCCCCAAGTTTGGTGTCATCGGCAAATTTAGAAATTCTACTCTGTATTCCAATATCCAGGTCATTTATATATATCAAAAAAAGCAGTGGCCCCAGCACTGACCCTTGGGGAACACCACTGTCCACCATCCTCCAGTCTGAAAAACAGCCATTTACCACAACTCGCTGTTTTCTGTCCTTAAGCCAATTCCTTATCCAAGCTGCCACTGACCTACCTATTCCATGAGCCTCAATTTTGTTAACAATCCTTCTATGTGGTGCTTTATCAAACGCCTTCCGAAAATCCATGTAGACAACATCCATTGCATTCCCTTCATTAATCCTCCCTGTTACTTCATCAAAAAATTCAATTAGATTAGTCAAACACGATCTGCCTTTTACTAATCCGTGTTGGCTCTCCTTAATTAGCTTAAACCTCTCCAAATGCCCGTTAATTTTTTTCCTTGATTATTGTTTCTAAAACTTTACCGACCACTGATGTTAAACTGACTGGCCTGTAGTTACTAGGATTTTCCTCACACCCTTTCTTGAACAATGGTGTCACATTTGCCACTGGGGAAGATTGGAAAATTATGGCAAGCCCTTCCGCTATCTCCTTCCCCAATTCCCTTAGCAACCAGGGATGCAAGCCATCTGGTATTTGATTCAAACTCTCCACACTTTGAATTTCTCACCATCTCTCCTGAAGGCGCTGGTAACAGCAAAGCATACGGTTAACATCCCACACAATTGTAACAGAAGAGCCCCAGGGCTGGGCCCCCCCTTCTACAGTCCCAGGATAGGAATCCCCATGTACAGTCCCAGGGTTAGAATCCCCATGTACAGTCCCAGGGTTGAATCCCCATGTACAGTCCCAGGGTTAGAATCCCCATGTACAATCCCAGGGTTAGAATCCCCATGTACAGTCCCAGGGTTAGAATCCCCATGTACAGTCCCAGGGTTGGAATCCCCATGTACAGTCCCAGGGTTAGAATCCCCATGTACAGTCCCAGGGTTGAATCCCCATGTACAGTCCCAGGGTTAGAATCCCCATGTACAGTCCCAGGGTTAGAATCCCCATGTACAGTCCCAGGGTTAGAATCCCCATGTACAGTCCCAGGGTTAGAATCCCCATGTACAGTCCCAGGGTTAGAATCCCCATGTACAGTCCCAGGGTTGGAATCCCTCAGCAACACCGAGTGCGGGTCTCAGGCCCCGAGTCAGAGCCGGCGGACGTGCGGCCAGGGCCCCGGCACCATTAACCCCAGGGTGCAGCACCTCCCCCAGACAAGAAACACAACAACTTGCATTTATACAGCAGAGGGAGCAATTCAGAGCCGGTTAGCATCAGGGTGGGCGGTGGATGTGGAACTCGGTCCCTGGCCTCCTGTGTCGGGCTTTCTTGTTGCATCAGTTTGAGCTGGAGTGGAGAGGGGGGAGAAGCTGCTGGGTTTAACCCCCAGTACTTCTGAGCCCAGTGGGACCCAACAATTTCCAATGTGAGACTGTGAAGGGAGGTGGATTCTAGGGGAGATTAAGTTGCTAAACAGACCCTGTCCGTACAGTGTAAAAGATTATCGTTTTCGGAACAAGTGTTTCTGTAGAAGCTTTCAATCCATTTTATACATACAGATTTTTTTAATTCATTCGATGTGGGTGTCAGTAGCAAGGCCAGCATATATTGCCAGTCCCCAGTTGCCCGTTGAGAAGGTGATGCTGGGCCTTCTTCTTGAACCTCTGCAGTCCGTGTGGTGAAGGTACTCTCGGAATGCTGTTAGGTGAGGAGTTCCAGGATTTTCACCCAGCGACGATGTGGGAACGGCGATATATGCCCAAGTCAGGATAGTGTGTGACTTGAGGGGAACTGGGAGGTGATGGTGTTCCCATGCACCTGCTGCCCTTGTCCTTCTAGGTGGTGGAGGTCGCGTGTTTGGGAGGTGCTGTCAAAGTTCTAGTCGAGTTGCAGATGTATAAAGTCGCTCTCCTTCACCCCTCCCCCTCCCACCTCGCTCTCTCTCCTCCCATAGAGGCCAGAGTCTTGTGTAGGCCCAGACCGGGTGGCGGGTTCCTTCCCTGAAGGACATTAGTGAACCAGTTGGGTTTTTACGACAATCCGGCTGCTTTCATGGTCACTTTTTTCTAGTGCCGGCCCCACAAATTCCCAGATTCATTCAGCTCAATTTCACAACCTGCCTTTGTGTTTTTGTGGGTTCTCTCTCACCCTCCCTTTTTCCTGTTTTAAATTCATTTTACAGGGTGTTAGAAGGGGAGGATTTGCAGACGGGAAACTCAAACCAAACATCACTTCAATATCTGACAGAGTTGCTCAATTCATCAGGACCTTTGAACATGGAAGCAGAAAGCACCGTTCAGAGCGGGGAGAAACCGTACACGTGTTCTGTGTGTGGACGAGGCTTCAGCCGATCCTCTGACCTGTCGAGTCACAAGCGCAGTCACACCGGGGAGAGGCCGTTCACCTGCACTGTGTGTGGGAAGGGATTCACTCAGTCATCCCACCTGCTGACACACCAGCGAATTCACACTGGGGAGAAACTGTTCACCTGCTCTGTGTGTGGGAAGGGATTCACTCAGTCATCCCACCTGCTGACACACCAGCGAGTTCACACTGGGGAGAGACCGTTCACCTGCTCCGAGTGTGGGAAGGGATTCGCTTGTTCATCCGACCTTCAGAAACACCAGCGAGTTCACACTGGGGAGAGGCCATTCACCTGCTCCGAGTGTAGGAAGAGATTCACGTGTTCATCCCACCTGCTGAAACACCAGCGAGTTCACACTGGGGAGAGGCCGTTCACCTGCTCTGAGTGTGGGAAGGATTCACGTGTTCATCCCACCTGCTGACACACCAGCGAGTTCACACTGGGGAGAGGCCGTTCACCTGCTCTGAGTGTGGGAAGGAATTCACGTGTTCATTCCACCTGCTGACACACCAGCGAGTTCACACCGGAGAGAGGTCGTTCACTTGCTCTGAGTGTGGAAAGGGATTCACTCGGTCATCCAGCCTGCTGAAGCACCAGCGAGTTCACACTGGGGAGAGACCTTTAAAATGCCCAGACTGCGGGAAGTGCTATAAAAGTTCCGGGGAACTGATGTGTCATCAACGTGTTCACACTGACGAGAGGCCGTTCAGGTGCTCTCACTGCGGGACTGGGTTCAGGCAATCATCTGACCTCACTGTACACCAGCGCACTCACACTGGGGAGAGGCCGTTCACCTGCTCTGAGTGTGGAAAGGGCTTCACTCAGTCATCCAGCCTGCTGAAACACCAGCGAGTTCACACTGACGAGAGACCTTTAAAATGCCCGGACTGCGGGAAGTGCTATAAAAGTTCCGGGGAACTGATGTGTCATCAACATGTTCACACTGACGAGAGGCCGTTCAGGTGCTCACACTGTGGGACTGGGTTCAGGCAATCATCTGACCTCACTGTACACCAGCGCACCCACACCGGGAGAGGCCGTTCACCTGCTCCGAGTGTGGGAAGGGATTCACTCAGTCATCCAACCTGCTGAGACACCAGCGAGTTCACAAGTGACTGCAGGGGTTGGATTCTGCTGTTATTGCTGCTGTTAATTACATCCTGAACTGAATCGTGTTCACACTGACAGTTGGGGTTTGTTTCTGCTGATGTTAATAACCCCTGTAACTGGGCTGGAGTTTAAATTTCTGGATATATATCAAATAAATCAGTTTGCTTTAAACACATTGTTGTGGATTTTTGTCGTTCCCACCTGAGTGTTGAGCATCACCTGGCTGGAGCTCAGAAAGGACAATCTGGGGGGAGGATCGTACGGCGGGAACAGAACTACAGCCTGGACACAGTCCTTCAGGGCCACACTGAGAGGGGCAAACGGCACTTTGGTCTTTCTCGTCTCTCTTCACTGAAAGGAAAGTTGCCGGGCAGATTAAGAACATAAGAAAAGATCATAAGAATTAGGAGCAGGAGTAGGTCACACGGCCCCTCGAGCCTGCTCCGCCATTCAATAAGATCATGGCTGATCATCCACCTCAACTCCACTTTCCCACCCGATCTCCATATCCCTTGATTCCCCCAGAGTCCAAAAATCTATCTATCTCAGCCTTGAATATACTCAAAGACTGAACATTCACAGCCCTCTGGGGCAGAGAATTCCAAAGATTCACAGCCCTCTGAGTGAAGAAATTCCTCCTCATCTCAGTCTTAAATGGCCGACCCCTATCCTGAGACTATGCTCCCTAGTTCTAGACACTCCAGCCAGGGGAAACAACCTCTCAGCATCTACCCTGTCAATCCCCTTCAGAATCTTGTATGTTTCAATGAGATCACCTCTCATTCTTCTAAACTCCAGAGAGTACAGGCCCATTCTACACAATCTCTCATCATAGGACAGCCCTCTCATCCCAGGAATCAATCTCGTGAACCTTCGTTGTACCGCCTCCAAGGCAAGTATATCCTTCCTTAGATAAAGAGACCAAAACTGTGCACAGTACTCCAGGTGTGGTCTCACCAAGCCCCTGCACAATTGTAGCAAGACTTCCTTACTCTTATACTCCAACCCCCTTGCTTTCAAGGCCAACATGCCATTTGCCTTCCTTGTTGCTTGCTGTACCTGCATGCTAGCTTTCTGTGTTTCTTGCACGAGGACACCCAAATCTCTCTGAAAACCAACATTTGAAAGTTTCTCACCATTTAACAAATATTCTGTTTTTCTATTCTTCCTACCAAAGTGAATAACCTCACATTTCCCTACATTATGCTCCATCTGCCACCTTACTGCCCACTCACTTAGTCTATCTATATCCCTTTGCAGACCTATATCCCTTTAATCTTGAGGCTGATAAGGAATGTGTCCCAGCCGCTCTCTCCCATGGGTCACAGCTCCTAGGCACAGAACAGAAGGCTCCTTTACAACTGTGTTTAGAGTCAGGAAGAACAACGGTGAATGCTGGAAACGTGCTGTCAAATCAGAGATTGGTGTCAAACTGCGATCTGTTCCTGACTGAAAGTGAAACGGCAGGGTTAAGTTTCCAGTCTAAAAATGACTGGTAATTATTCCACGAAGATTTAATATGTGTGTGAGACAGTCCTGAGTCTACCATTTTAAGGCAGGTGTTAGCTCATTTAAAATAAACCCGTTTAAAATAAATTGGTTAAAGTCTGCATTAAAATAGCAGAGGGAGGAGTTCACAGGAGCCTGTTAACTGCTGGTACAATTATACAACAGACATTTGATCTCCAGATAAAGAAGGACCTGCAGCGTGTTTCCAGGAATTCCCTGTTTTATTGATGTGTGCGTGTTAGACACCAGGATAACTAAAAATACACGACCCGGAACATCCACGGGGTGCGATCCCGACAGTTACTCTGGGATCACTCCCGCTGCGGAACTCCAGCACTGACCCTGCTGAAGGTTGTAGGCTCAGGGAGTGGGGCCTCCAGGAGTGGACTGTGAGAAAGCTGGGTTTCAGTATCCTGACACATATATGGTGAGGAACCAGAGCAATCCTTACTAAGGAGCTGTCTGAGGTTTTATCCACCGGGATGAGATGGGATGGTATACGATGATTTATTTACTTAATGGTTTGAAGCATCGGTCTAGTCTTGTTAATAACTGTCAGAAGCTGTGTGCAATGTCTAATTGATGTGGGATTATGTGGGTAATATCTGTGTTGAAAGGACGGGGTGAACCTTGTAACAATCCCCCAGAGATGATCTGGGATTGAGGGACAGGACTGAAGGTGAGCAATAGTGCCCTGCACTTTGTACTAATTAGTGACAGACTCTGTGTGTTAAAGTTTACTAATTCACACTTGTGTTGTGCTGTGCCGATTGCTCCCAGTTTGTGAATGTTCAGGATTGTTTTTGCTGCAGTATTTTCTATTGAGCTTTGGCGGGACCCACTGATTGGGTGAGACAGAGCCTGGAACCGTGACCTCACAGCACCGCCGGATGGGCGGCCGCAGGGTCCTAATGCCCACCGGGTGCACCAGCTCTCAGCGGGTTCAGAGCAACAACTGAAAAGAGCCTCACAAAGTGTTTGCTGTGTGTGTGTGTACAAAGCTCATCATTCTTAATGTGTGCAAGCACATTCCACAGAGAGAAATCATTATCTTCAGCCATTACTGATCAGCATTTTATTTCCTTTATTCACAGTGTAACTTCAGAGCGTTGAATCCCTTTAACATTTATTGAGAACCCATTGTCTTGTGGGCTCTTGTTTAGAAAGTGATGTCACACTGACCATTCCGTTCCCAAGGTGAGCCTGTCTGTCCGCAGTATTCAGTGGGAAAGGGGATTAAATCACACCGAGGATAATGAGCAGCCACCCACCAGCAGGACACAAAGAGTCTGCAAAGGGATATCGACAGGTTAAGTGAGTGGGCAAGAAGGTGGCAGATGGAGTATAATGTGGAGAAATGTGAAGTTATTCACTTTGGTAGGAAGAAATAGAAAAACAGAATATTTTTTAAATGGTGAGAAATTATGAAATGTTGTTGTTCAGAGGGATTTGGGTTTCCTCGAACACAAATCACAGAGAGTTAGCATGCAGGTACAGCAAGCAATTAGGAAGGCAAATGGCATGTTGGCCTTTATTGCAAGGGTGTTGGAATACAAGAGTGAGGAAGTCTTACTACAATTGTACAGGGCTTTGGTGAGGCCACACCTGGAGTTCTGTGTACAGTTTTGGTCTCTGTACCTAAGGAAGGATATACTTGCCTCAGAGAGGGTGCAACGAAGGTTGACTAGATTGATTCCTGGGATGAGAGGGTTGTTCTATGATGAGAGATTGAGTAGAATGGGCCTATACTCTCTGGAGTTTAGAAGAATGAGAAGTGATCTCATTGAAACATATAAGATTCTGAGAGGGCTTGACAGGGTAGATGCTGAGAGGCTGCTTCCCCTGGCTGGAGAGTCTAGAACTAGGGGGCATAGTCTCAGGATAAGGGTAGATCATTTAGGACTGAGATGAGAAGGTTGTGAATCTTTGAAATTCTGTACCCCAGAAGGCCGTGGATGCTCAGTCGTTGAGTATATTCATGGCTGAGATCAATAGATTTTTGGATATTAAGGGAATCAAGGGATATGCGGAGCGGGTGGGAAAGTGGAGTTGAGTTCAAAGATCAGCCATGATCTTATTGAATGGCCGGAGCAGGATCAAGGGGCCGTATGGCCTACTCCTGCTCCTATCCTGTGTAGTCCCACACTCCAGCTTTTTCCCATTTCATTGCAAATTAGTCCTCTTCAAGTATGTGAAAATAGAATGAGAGTAAACTAGCAAGAAATATGAAAACAGATTGTAAGTGTTTCTACAAGTAAGTAAAAAGGAAGAGAGAAGCAAAAGTAAACATTGGTCCCTTAGAGGCTGAGACAAGAGAAATTATATTGGGGAACAAGAAAATGGCAGAGATTTTAAACAAATATTGTGTATCTGTCTTCATAGTAGAAGACACAAAAAGCAGACCCAAAATAGTGGGGAACCAAGGGGCTAATAAGAGTGAGGAACTTAAAGTAATTAATATCAGTAGAGAAAAAGTACTTGAGAAACTAATGGGGCTAAAATCCGACAAATCCCAATGACCTGACGGCCTACATCTGAGGGTTCTAAAAGAGGTGGCTGCAGAGATAGTGGATGCATTGGTTGTGATCTTCCAAAATTCCCCAGATTCTAGAACAGTCCCAGCGGATTGGAAGGTAGCAAATGTAACACCGCTATTCAAGAAAGGAGGGAGAGAGAAAACAGGGAACTACAGGCCAGTTAACCTGACATCAGTCGTCGGGAAAATGCTGGAATCCACTGTTAAGGAAGTGGTAACAGGACACTGAGAAAATAATAACATGATTAGGCAGAGTCAACATGGTTTTATAAGGTAAATCGTGTTTAACAAATTTATTAGAATTTTTTGAGGATGTAACTAGCAGGGTAGATAAAGGGGAGCCAGTGGATGCAGTATATTTGGATTTCCAAAAGGCATTCGATAAGGTGCCACATAAAAGGTTGCTGCGCAAGATATGGGCTGATGGGGTTGGGGGTAATATACTAGCATGGATAGAGGATTGGTTAACGGGCAGAAATCAGGGAGTGGGGATAAATGGGTCATTTTCCGTTTGGCAGGCTGTAACTAGTGGGGTGCTGCAAGGATCAGTGCTTGGGCCTCAGCTATTTACAATCTATATCAATGACTTTGATGAAGGGACCGAGTGTAATGTATCCAAGTTTGCTGACGATACAAAGCTAGGTGGGACAGTAAGCTGTGAGGAGAACACAAAGGGATATAGACAGGATAAGTGAGTGGGCAATAAGGTGGCAGATGCAGTATAATGTGGGGAAATGTAAGGTTATTCACTTTGGTCGGAACTATAGAAAAACAGAATATTTTTTATACGGTGAGAAACTATTAAATGTTGGAGTTCAGAGAGATTTAGGTGTCCTCGTACAGGAAACACATAAAGATAGCATGAAGGTACAGCAAGCAATTAGGAAGGCAAATGGCATGTTGGCCTTTATTGCAAGGGGTTGGAGTACAAGAGTGAGGAAGTCTTGCTACAATTGTACAGGGCCTTGGTGAGACCACACCTGGAGCTTTTGTCTCCTTATCTGAGGAAGGACATACATGCCTTAGAGGCGGTGCAACGAAGGTTCACTAGATTGATCCCTGGGATGAGAGGCTTGTCCTATGAGGAGAGATTGAGTAGATTGGGCCTATACTCTCTGGAATTTAGAAGAATGAGAGGTGATCTCATTGAAACATAAGATTCTGAGGGGGGATTGAGAGGTTTTTTCCCCCTGGCTGGAGAGTCGAGAAGTTAGTGCTGTTGGGGAGGGTTTAAATTAATTTGGCAGGGGGATGGGCACCAGGATGTAGCATTAGAAAGGAGAAACAAAGGATTGGGAGAGACAGATAGCATTATAGTAAGACAGAGTAAGGTAATAGATGGGATCAGACTAAGAGAGAATACAAGAAGGTCTAAGATAGGTTTACAGTGCATGTGTGTAAACGCACGAAGCGTGGTAAATAAGGTTGGTGAGCTGCAGGCGCAGATAGCCACATGGAAATATGGTGTCGTGGCGATAACGGAGACCTGGCTCAAAAAAGGGCAGGATTGGGTCCTAAATATTCCTGGATATAACGGGCACTTGGAGAGGTTTAAGCTAATTAAGGAGAGCCAACACGGATTTGTAAAAGGCAGATCGTGTTTGACTAATCTAATTGAACTTTTTGATGAAGTTACAGGGAGGATTGATGAAGGGAATGCAATGGATGTTGTCTACATGGATTTTAGGAAGGCGTTTGACAAAGTACCACATAGAAGGCTGGTTAACAAAATGGAGGCTCATGGAATAGGTGGGTCAGTGGCAGCTTGGATAAGGAATTGGCTTAAGGACAGAAAACAGCGAGTTGTGGTAAATGGCTGTTTTTCAGACTAGAGGATGGTGGACAGTGGTGTTCCCCAAGGGTCAGTGCTGGGGCCACTGCTTTTTTTGATATATATAAATGACCTGGATATTGGAATACAGAGTAGAATTTCTAAATTTGCCGATGACACCAAACTTGGGGGTGTGGCAAACAGTGATGATGATACCAATCGACTGCAACAGGACATAGAAAGGCTAGCAGAATGGGCAGACAAGTGGCAGATGGAATTTAATACAGAGAAGTGTGAGGTGATGTATTTTGGCAGAAGGAACAGGGAGAGGCAATATACACTTAATGGCATAGTTTTAAAGAGTGTGCAGGGACAGAGGGACCTGGGAGTTAATGTGCATAGGTCCCTGAAGGTGGCAGGACATATTGAGAGTGTGGTTAGCAAAGCATATGGGATCTTGGGCTTCATAAATAGAGGTATTGAGTACAAAAGTAGAGAAGTTATGCTGAACCTTTATAAAGCGCTGGTTAGGCCACAACTGAAGTACTGTGTCCAGTTCTGGTCACCACACTTTAGGAAGGATGTGAAGGTCTTGAGAGGGTGCAGAGGAGATTTACCAGAATGGTTCCGGGGATGGGGGATCTTAGCTACAAGGACAGGTTGGGGAAGCTGGATTTGTTTTCATTAGAGCAAAGGAGGTTGAGGGGTGATTTGATAGAGGTGTACAAGATTATGACGTATTTGGATAGGCTAGACGGGGAAAGGCTGTTCCCACTAGTTGATGGTACAAGGACTAGGGGACACAGATTTAAGGTTTTGGGCAAGAGATACAGGGGGATGTGAGGAAATACAATTTACGCAGCGAGTGGTGAGGACCTGGAACTCGCTGCCGACGGAAGTGGTGGAAGCGGAGACACTTAATGTTTTCAAGGGGAGACTGGATAGGCACTTGAGGGAAATAAACTTGCAGGGTTACGGGGATAGAGCGGGGGAATGAGACTGACTGGATTGGTCTACAGAGAGCCGGCACGGACTCGATGGGCCAAATGACCTCATTCTGTGCCGTTATGACTCTATAAGGTATAAGAGAGAGGCTGTCCTGGAGGGGTCAAGGACAGAATCTATCTGGTTAGAGTTAAGAAACAATAGAGGTGCCATTACACTACTAGGTGTATTCTATAGGCCACCAACTAGTGGGAAGGATATAGAGGAGCAAATTTGCAGGGAAATTACAGAGAGGTGCAAGAACTACAGAGTAGTAATAATGGGGGACTTCAACTATCCTAATATAGACTGGGATAGTAATAGTGTAAAGGGCAGAGTGGGGCAAGAATTTCTGAAGTGTGTTCAGGAGAACTTTCTTGATCAGTACGTTTCCGGCCCAATGAGGAACAAGGCATTGCTGGATCTGGTTCTGGAGAATGAGGTGGGTCAAGTGGAGCAAGTGTCAGGAGGGGAACATTTAGGGAAGAGTGATCATAGTATCATAAGGTTTAGATGAGCTATGGAAAAGCACAAGGAGCAATCTGGAGTAAAAATCCTGAATTGGAGGAGGGCCAGTTTCAGTGGGTTGAGAAGGGATCTGGCCCGGGTAAATTGGAATCAAAGATTGGCAGGTCAAACTGTCCTGGAACAATGGGCTGCCTTTAAAGAGATGGTTCGGGTCCAGTCGATGTACATTCCCACCAGGGGGAAAGGGAGAGCAATCAAAGACACAGCTCCCTGGATGATGAAAGAGATAGGGAGTAAGATGAAGCAGAAAAAGGGGGAGTATGACAGATGTCAGATTGAGAATACAAGCAAGAACCAGGCTGAATATAGAAAGTTCAGAGGGGAAGTGAAAAAGGAAATAAGAGGGGCAGAGAGAGTATGAGAATGGACTGGCAGCTAACATAAAAGGCAATCTAAAAGTCTTCAATAGTGTATAAATAATAAACGGGTAGTAAGAGGAGGGGTGGGGCCGATTAGGGACCAAAAGGAGACCTATGCATGGAGGCAGATGACATGGCTGAGGTACTAAATGAGTACTTTGCATCTGTCTTTACCAAGGAAGAAGATGCTGCCAAAGTCAGTGAAAGAGGAGGTAGTTGAGATACTGGATGAGAGGAAAATTGATAAAGAGGAGGTACTAGAAAGGCTGGCTGTACTTAAAGTAGATAAGTCACCAGGACCAGATGGGATGCATCCCAGGATGCTGAAGAAGGTAAGGGTGAAAATTGCAGAGGTACTGGCCATAATCTTCCAATCCTCCTTGGATATGGGGGTGGTGCCAGAGGACTGGAGAATTGCAAATGTTACACCCTTGTTCAAAAAAGGGTGTAAGGATAAACCCAGCAACTACAGGCCAGTCAGTTTAACCTCGATGGTGGGGAATCTTTTAGAAACGATAATCCGGGACAAAATTAACAGTCACTTGGACAAGTGTGGTTTAATTAAGGAAAGCCAGCACGGATTTGTCAAAGGCAAATCGTGTTTAACTAACTTGATTGAGTTGTTTGATGAGGTAACAGAAACAGTTGATGAGGGTAATGTGGTTGATGTGGTGTACATGGACTTCCAAAAGGCGTTTGATAAAGTGCCACATAATAGGCTAGCCAGCAAAGTTGAAGCCCATGGAATAAAAGGGACAGTGGCAGCATGGATACGAAATTGGCTAAGTGACAGGAAACAGAGAGTAGTGGTGAACGGTTGTGTTTTGGACTGGAGGAAGGTATAAAGTGGTGTTCTCCAGGGGTCGGTTCTAGGACCACTGCTTTTCTTGATATATATTAATGACTTGGATGTGGGTCTACAGGGCACAATTTCAAAATTTGCAGATGACACAAAACTTGGAAGTATAGTGAACAGTGAGGAGGATAGTGACAGACTTCAAGAGGACATAGACAGGCTGGTGGAATGGACGGACACGTGGCAGATGAAATTTAACACAGAAAAATGTGAAGTGATACATTTTGGTAGGAAGAACGAGGAGAGGCAATATAAACTAAAGGGTAGAATCCTACAGGGGGTGCATGAACAGAGAGACCTGGGGGTTTATGTGCACAAATCATTGAAGGTGGCAGGGCAGGTTGAGAAAGCGGTTAAAAAAGCTTACGGGATCCTGGGCTTCATAAGTAGAGGCATAGAGTACAAAAGCAAGGAAGTTATGATGAACCTTTATAAAACACTGGTTCTGCCACAACTGCAATATTGTGTCCAATTCTGGGCACCGCACTTTAGGAAGGATGTGAAGGTTTAGAGAGGGTGTGGAAAAGATTGACAAGACTGGTTCCAGGGATGAGGGACTTCAGTTACGTGGATAGACTGCAGAAGCTGGGGTTGTTCTCCTTGGAGCAGAGAAGGTTGAGAGTAGATTTGATAGAGGAGTTCAAAATCATGAGGGGTCTGGACAGAATAGAGAGAGAGAAACTGTTCCCATTGGCGGAAGGGTCGAGAACCAGAGGACACAGATTTAAGGTGATTGGCAGAAGAATCAAAGGTGACATGGGGAAAAACTTTTTACGCAGTGAGTGGTTAGGATCGGGAATGCACTGCCTGAAAGGGTGGTGGAGGCAGATTCAATCGTGGCTTTCAAAAGGGAATTGGATGAGTACCTGAAGGACAAAAATTTGCAGGGCTACGAGGGAAGGGTGGGGGAGTGGGACTAGCTGAAGTGTTCTTGCAGAGCCCCGGCACGGGCTCAACGGGCCGAATGGCCACCTTCTGTGCTGTAACCATTCTATGATTCTCCGAATACGTCAAACCTTCATAGAATAATTACCAGTCATTTTTAGACTGGAAACTTAACCCTGCCGTTTCACTTTCAGTCAGGAACAGATCGCAGTTTGATGCCTGGTGTCTCAGCAGGGTGGATGACCGAGTGAATCCCTTCCCACACACGGAGCAGGTGAACGGCCTCTTCCCAGTATGAACTCGCTGGTGTGTCAGCAGGTGGGATGAACACATGAATCCCTTCCCACACTCAGAGCAGGTGAACGGTCTCTCCCCAGTGTGAACTCGCTGGTGTATCAGCAGGATGGAGGACTGAGTGAATCCCTTCCCACACTCAGAGCAGGTGAACGCCCTCTCCCCAGTATGAACTCGCTGGAGTGTCAGCAGCTGGGATGACTGAGTGAATCTCTTCCCACACTCGGAGCAGGTGAACGGTCTCTCCCCAGTGTGAACTCGCTGGTGTCTCAGCAGGGGGGATGAACACATGAATCCCTTCCCACACTCAGAGCAGGTGAACGGTCACTCCCCAGTGTGAACTCTTTGGTGTGTCAGCAAGGTGGATGACTGAGTGAATCCCTTCCCGCACTCAGAGCAGGTGAACGGTCTCTCCCCAGTGTGAACTCGCTGGTGTATCAGCAGGATGGAGGACTGAGTGAATCCCTTCCCACACTCAGAGCAGGTGAACGGCCTCTCCCCGGTGTGAACTCGCTGGTGTCTCAGCAGGTGGGATGACCGAGTGAATCCCTTCCCACAGTAAGAGCAGGTGAACGGCCTCTCCCCAGTGTGAACTAGCTGGTGTGTCAGCAGGTCGAATGAACACCTGAATCCTTTCCCACACTCAGAGCAAGTGAACGGTCTCTCCCCAGTGTGAACCAGCTGGTGTGTCAGCAGGTTGGATGACTGAGTGAATCCCTGCCCACACTCAGAGCAGGTGAACGGCCTCTCCCCGGTGTGACTGCGCTTGTGTACAGTGAGCTCAGATGATCTCCTGAACCCAGTCCCGCAATGAGAGCACCTGAACGGTCTCTCGTCAGTGTGAACACGTTGATGGCGTGTCAGTTCCCTGGAACTTTTATAGCACTTCCCGCAGTCCGGGCATTTAAAAGGTCTCTCGTCAGTGTGAACTCGCCAGTGCTGCAGCAGGTTGGATGACCGAGTGAATCCCTTCCCACACTCAGTGCAGGTGAACGGCTTCTCCTCGGTGTGAACTCGTTGATGAGTTTCCAGCTCAGACGGGTAGTCGAATCGCTTCCCACAGTCCCCACATTTACACGGTTTCTCCCCGGTGTGACTGTGCTTGTGTCTCGACAGGCCAGAGGATCGGCTGAAGCCTCGTCCACACACAGAACACGTGTACGGTTTCTCCCCGCTCTGAACGGTGCTTTCTGCTTCCATGCTCAAAGGTCCTGATGAATCGAGTGACTGTCAGATCTTCAAGTGATGTTTGGTTTGAGTTTCCCGTCTGCAAATCCTCCCCTTCGTACAGCCTGTAAAATGAATTTAAAACAGGAAAAAGGGAGGGTGAGAGAGAACCCACAAAAACACAAAGGCAGGTTGTGAAATTGAGCTGAATATATCTGGGAATTTGTGGGGCCGGCACTAGAAAAAAGTGACCATGAAAGCTGCCGGATTGACGTAAAAACCCAACTGGTTCACTAATGTTCTTCAGGGAAGGGAACCTGACAACCGGTCTGGGCCTACACAAGACTCTGGCCTCTATGGGAGGAGAGAGAGCGAGGTGGGAGGGGGCGAGGTGAAGGAGAGCGACTTTATACATCTGTAACTCGACTAGAACTTTGACAGATTCCAACCCTGGTTCTGTACATGGGGATTCCAACCCTAGGACTGTACATGGGGATTCTAACCCTGGGACTGTACATGGGGATTCTAACCCTGGGACTGTACATGGGGATTCTAACCCTGGGACTGTACATGGGGATTCTAACCCTGGGACTGTACATGGAGATTCTAACCCTGGGACTGTACATGGGGATTCTAACCCTGGGACTGTACATGGGGATTCCAACCCTGGGACTGTACATGGGATTCTAACCCTGGGACTGTACATGGGGATTCTAACCCTGGGACTGTACATGGGGATTCTAACCCTAGGACTGTACATGGGGATTCTAACCCTGGGACTGTACATGGGGATTCCAACCCTGGGACTGTACATGGGGATTCTAACCCTGGGACTGTACATGGGGATTCCAACCCTGGGACCGTACATGGGGATTCCAACCCTGGGACTGTACAAGGGGATTCCAACCCTGGGACTGTACATGGTGATTCCTATCCTGGGACTGTACATGGTGATTCCTATCCTGGGACTGTACATGGGGATTCTAACCCTGGGACTGTACAAGGGGATTCCAACCCTGGGACTGTACAAGGGGATTCCAACCCTGGGACTGTACATGGTGATTCCTATCCTGGGACTGTACAAGGGGGGCCCAGCTCTGGGGCTCTTCTGTTACAATTGTGTGGGATGTTAACCGTCTGCTCTGCTTTTACCAGGAGAGATGGTGAGAAATCCGAAGTGTGGAGAGTCTGAATCAAATAACTGAGTCAATGATTTACTCTCCCGGGCACTAGGACCCGGTTGGGAAGACACTGAAGCCCCGCCCACTCTTTGTTCCTCACCAATCTGGCCGCGCATGCGCTTTGCTACACACTGAATCAAGATGGCGGCTGTTATCCTGGACCTTTGACCGGGAGAAGCCCCGAAGCTGCAAACGCGGGACCTTCAGGTTATTATTCGGTGCTTGCGGCCTGCACCAATTGTTTATGAAGCCTCCCCGCCCACCTGCCGGTCCATTAATCCGCTCCGTTGGCCGCTTCTCACGGATTGATCAGGAGCTGATCAGCAGGCAACGTCCTCTGAGATGACACGAACCGCGCATGCCCAAACCAGGCGATCCCGCACCTGCGCACTGGGCTCCTTTAGTCCGGGTGCGGCACATTCTCCCCCGCGGGGAATGCTGGGTAAAAGCCCCGCCATTGAAAGGCCACGTTTGTGAACAGAACAGAATTTACTGCGATTAGATTGAGCACTGAACAATGTTCATTCCAGCAGTTAGAATGTGTTTCTGCTGATCTTAATAACCCCTATACCTGGGCTGGAGATTGATATTCTGTATAAATATTGAATAAATCAGCTTTGTATAAACACAGTGGGTCGAATATTTGATTTCTCCATGATAAGAGGAGACTAATTGGTGTTCTGTTACCGAATGTTCCATTTTTTGGGCCCTTTTCTTCCTCTAACTTATCTCACTTCTCACCTAGTTTTCCTTCTACCACATCAAACCCCAGGCTGGTTCTGTTTGAGTACATGGCTTGTGAGTGTACTAGACTGAACTGGAGTGTCTCACTTTACACTCATCTGAAGTTCCTTTGAACCACCCTTGTATAGAACTATCTTGCATAAGATTTGAAATCTGTTAGTTGCTGTATCAGTTAACCCTTTTTGGATCTGATTTGGTAAAAACACCTCCACATGTATTGCATACGATCGCCTTTGAAATGTTCTGATCTTTGTAATTGTCATTGCTGATTTTGATGCGCTCTTTGATTTAATCTCTTGTTATCAACATACCTTGCACTATTTCTTTAATCGAGATAATTGTTTCTAATACTTCCTTAATCACGTCTTTAGCTCCTCCATTGATGCCTGTCAATAATCCTTGTTTAGGGTTTAGGGGTTGGCGTTAGGGGTTCGGGTTAGGATGTTAGGCTTATGAGACAGTGATTAGGATGTTAGGCTTATGAGACGGTGATTAGGGATAGAAACCACTATTGACAACGCCAGTGTCACTGGACATGTTCTCTTTCATTTCATGGTGTTATAAGCTTATGCAGATGAGTCAGAAAACAGCCTCATGAATTGTTCATTCGAGGAACCTTCTTTCTGGCCCGAGCCTGATTTCCTCTCTTCTTTCACATCTCTACATTTGCCACAGAAAAAGACATCAGGGTCATTAGACTTTGGACAGGAAAAGTTGGATCCAGGTGTTGTGCTGGTTACATCTAATCATCGGCCTGCCTGAAAGAGGTTCTGACAATAACCTGTCACCAGGCCCTAGCAGTAACCATCTGATTCCAACATCATATCTTCATCCATTACCCGCCCTCACGAGAGCTGGTTTCACCATCATGACCATTCCCTATACTGAGGCTCTCTGATTCCCATTTATACTCAGTTTAAGTGGTCCCTGGATTTGTTGTCTCAATGTAAGTGATCCCGACACAGAGCAGGTTCCTACATGTTGCAACCCATCCGGCGGGGCCCGCTGGGTCAGGATATAAAGAAACCGCGCGCTGTTCCTCCTCCCACTGCCTGGGGCAATGGGGCAGATATTTAAAGGGACAGGACTCCCCTTTCTCTGCCTATTTACAGTTAAAGGGACAGACCCGTTTATCTTTGGAGTGTCGGCGGATTTCACTAACAGAGCTCCCATTAACAGTCGCTCCCTTCTTTACTGTGCAGTGATTGGAAAGCTGTTTATTTCAGTAACTTACATTACATAGGATTACAAGATTATACAATATAGGGTCAGGATATAAAGAGACCGCGCGCTGTTCCTCCTTCCACTGCCTGGAGGAATGGGCCAGATATTTAAAGGGACAGGGACTCCCCTTTCTCTGCCTATTTATAGTTAAAAATGAGAAGTCGCACAACACCTGGTTATAGTCCAACAGATTTATTTAAAATTACAAGCTTTCGGAGCTATCGATCGCCCCTTCTTCAGGTAAAGTTACTATGAGTGAATCTACAAAAGTTCACAGAATATAAACACAGAAAAAATGCAGAGATACAATCTTTCCTGACATCAAAGACACACCAAGAGCACAGCCAAGACAATGAGATGTGTCCCAGGGGGTCCAACGTGTCAAATCCTGCTGTCTGCATATCCTCTCCATATCCCTTCCTCTCTCTCCGTCCTTTTTGTGTTTGTTTTTTGTGTTTGTTTTTTAAAAACTGGAAAGACAGACAACGATGTCAAGTCACGTTCTGTAGCATGACATGAACCCGATATCCCTATTGAGGCCGTCCTCATGAGTGCGGAACTTAGCTATCAGTTTCTGCTCGATGATTTTGCGTTGCCGTGTGTCTCGAAGGCCGCCTTGGAGAACGCTAACCCGCAGATCCGAGGCTGAATGCCCTTGACTGCTGAAGTGTTCCGACTGGAAGGCAACCATCCTGCCTGGCGATTTTTGCGTGGTATCCGTTCATACGTTGTCTCAGTGTCTGCATGGTCTCGCCGATGTACCACGCTCTGGGGCATTCTTTCCTGCAACGTATCAGGTAGACAACGTTGGCCGAGTCACATGAATATGTACCATGTACCTGGTGGGTAGTATCCTCACGTGTGATGACGGTATCTGTGTTCATGATCTGGCATGTCTTGCAGAGGTTGCCGTGGCAGGGTTGTGTGGTGTTGTGAACGGGATATGACGCGCGACTCGTCGATCGACAGTTCCGACGGGCCACAGCGAAAAACCGCATAGACCTCCTCAGAAGGCGAACACGGGACACAACCAACAGAGTAAACCTGCGTCGTCCAGTACTTCCCTGGAGCGGAGAAACTACGCCATGTTCTTCGCAGCCTTCAACATGTCATCGATGACGATGAACACCTTGCTAAGGCCATCCCCACGCCTCCACTACTCGCCTTCAAGCAGCCACCTAACCTCAAAAGTACCATCGTTCGCAGCAAATTACCCAGCTGTCAGGAGAACAGCGACCACGACACCACACAACCCTGCCACGGCAACCTCTGCAAGACATGCCAGATCATGAACACAGATACCGTCATCACACGTGAGGACACTACCCACCAGGTACATGGTACATATTCATGTGACTCGGCCAACGTTGTCTACCTGATACGTTGCAGGAAAGGATGCCCCAGAGCATGGTACATCGGCGAGACCATGCAGACACTGAGACAATGTATGAACGGACACCGCGCAACAATCGCCAGGCAGGATGGTTGCCTCCCAGTCGGGGAACACTTCAGCAGTCAAGGGCATTCAGCCTCGGATCTGTGGGTTAGCGTTCTCCAAGGCGGCCTTCGAGACACACGACAACGCAAAATCATCAAGCAGAAACTGATAGCCAAGTTCCGCACTCATGAGGACGGCCTCAATAGGGATATCGGGTTCATGTCACGCTACAGAACGTGACTTGACATCGTTGTCTGTCTTTCCAGTTTTTAAAAAACAAACACAAAAAACAAACACAAAAAGGACGGAGAGAGAGGAAGGGATATGGAGAGGATATGCAGACAGCAGGATTTGACACGTTGGACCCCCTGGGACACATCTCATTGTCTTGGCTGTGCTCTTGGTGTGTCTTTGATGTCAGGAAAGATTGTATCTCTGCATTTTTTCTGTGTTTATATTCTGTGAACTTTTGTAGATTCACTCATAGTAACTTTACCTGAAGAAGGGGCGATCGATAGCTCTGAAAGCTTGTAATTTTAAATAAATCTGTTGGACTGTAACCTGGTGTTGTGCGACTTCTCATTTTTGTCCACCCCAGTCCAACGCCGGCATCTCCGCATCATTTATAGTTAAAGCGAGACAGACCAGTTTAACTTGGCGTGTCGGAGGACTCTACTAACAGAGCTCCTATTAATGGGTTTGGATTAGGGGTTAGGGATAGAAACAACTATTGACAACACCAGTTTCACTAGACGCAGCCTTTTTCATTTGGAGTCACAGTATAAGTGGTCCCTGGATTTGGTGTCTCAGTGTAAGTAGTCCCTGGATTTGGTGTCTCAGCATAAGTAGTCCCTGGATTTGGTGTCTCGGTGTAAGTAGTCCCTGGATTTGGTGTCTTTGTGTAAGTAGTCTGCACATAAAGCAGTTTTCAGAGGCCCACCCACCCACCCACCCACAGACAAAGCGGGAACACGGTGGCATAGTGGTTAGCACTGTTGCCTCACAGCGCCAGGGACCCGGGTTCGAATCCGGCCTCGGGTGACTGTCTGTGTGGAGTTTGCACATTCTCCCCGTGTCTGCGTGGGTTTCCTCCGGGTGCTCCGGTTTCCTCCCACAGTCCAAAGATGTGTGGGTTAGGTTGATTTGGCTATGATAAATTGACCCTTAGTGTTAGGGGGGATTAAATACATGGGGTTACAGGGAAAGGGTGGGATATGTGTCGGTGCAGGCTCGATGGGCCGAAATGGCCTCTATCTGCATTGTGGGGATTATGTGATTCTGTGATATAAAGAGACCGCGCGCTGTTCCTCCTCCCACTGTCTGGGGGAATGGGCCAGATATTTAAAGGGACAGGGACTCCCCATTCTCTGTCTATTTATCTTTAAAGGGACAGACCCGTTTATCTTGGCGTGTCGGCGGACTTCACTAACAGAGCTCCTATTAACAGTCGCTCCCTTCTGTACTGTGCAGTGATTGTAAACCTGTCTGTTTCAGTGACTTGAGCCTTTCTAAAATGTCTCACTATTTTTGACGATCCATTTGACTTGCTTGGTTTATATTGAGACTTCAGAATTTTGCAATGTTGGAGTGACATTTCTTTCAAAATATTCTGTTCTAACCCTCCTCACCCTCCGCACACCCACCCTCACCCCCACGCCACTTTAGAACACTCTGCAATACTGACTAGGATGGTCCCATGTTCAATCCTTGATCAGACAACTCACCATTTCTCCTCCATTTACAGATGCTCCCTGACCAGTCTCCATTTCTCCTTCATTTACAGACGCTCCCTGACCACTCACCACTTCTCCTTAATTTACAGACGCTCCCTGACCACTAGCCTTTTCTCCTCCATTTACAGAAGCTCCCTGACCAGTCTCCATTTACAGACGCTCCCTGACCAGTCTCCATTTCTCCTCCATTTACAGACGCTCCCTGACCAGTCTCCATTTACAGACGCTCCCTGACTCACTTCCTCCCTGTCCCGGAGTTTGCCGCGGGGCCGCTTTGTGGACTTTCTGTTGTTTGCTCCACACCACAGATGGAACCCTGTGGGGTGGAGCAAACATTGCAACATTTGGCAGTGAAATGGATTCACTCAGGACAGACAGCAGGGATTATTTCAGGAAATAACACAGTGTAGTGAGAAAGGAAATGCAGTGGATGTTGTGTAGATGGATTGTCAAAAGGTGTTTGATAAGGTGCCGGACAGGAGGCTTGTTGATCAAATGAAGGCTGACGGTATTAAAGGGAGTGGGGCAGCGTGGATAGGAAGTTGGATAAAGGGCAGAAAACAGAGAGTAGTGGTTAATGGATGTTCTTCAGACTGGAGGGATGTACACAGTGGTGTCCCCCAGGGTCAGTGTTGGGACCACTGCTCTTCTCAATATGGAGACATGATCTGGGCTTGGGTATGTGGGGCACAAGATCAAAATCTCCAGATGAGTCCAAAATAGGGACCCTGGCCAACTGTGAAGAGGAGTGTAAGTGACTTCAGTGTGAATACACAGGTTAGTAAATGGGGCAGGTAGATGGCAGCTGAAATTTAATGCAGAGAATTATGAGGTGATGCATTTTGGGAGGAAGAAAAAAGTAGAAAATCTACATTAAATGGTAAAAGTTTAAAAGGAGTAGAGGAACAGAACAGTAAAGAGGTGTAAGATTCTAGCTGATGCCTTGTCTTCTTCATTAGCAGGTTCGAGAGTCTCGTGTCAGCAACTTTAATACCTTATTAGAAATATAAGATGAGCAGATTCTCTGTCCTCTACCGTACCTTACACTGATCCATCAATCAGAGTAAACTTGCAAGTCCCGCGTGTCCACAGTAACTTACACGAGGTCAGCCCGCTGGATGGAACCTCGGGCGCCCTGAGCTTGATCTCCGGTGTCTCCAGTCCCGACTGCCCCCTTACATCAGGATCCCCTCACTTTTATACCCTGTAGTGATCCATCTCTGGCACCTGACTCTTCTTTGTCGTCTCTGCTGGGTTTTGGCAGGAAGCGAGGGAAAGACAGCTGGAACTTCTCTAATCTGTGATTTTTCAGGACACTTTCCCTGGTTCCCGGCAGTTACTTTTCTTCAGTAATGTTCTCATTATCCCTAAACTACCCTGCCTGCTGTTAATGATGTTATTTTACAGTTTCACAGTTATAGGTATAAACATCACACATTATAATTTGATCTTTTACTCACTCTGGTTTAAGCTTATATTGTGGTTACTAACAGACAAACTCGGTTCTTTCCCCTGATCTGATTACAGTTTCCACCCAGTGGATTCAGTGAATGGAATGTCTTATCAGTGTTGCCATGGCGACCTGTCTGCAGTGAAGCTCCTGTTTGAGTTTCTAACTCAGACTAAACTTCTCTCTCCCACAATGCCCATTATATCAGACATTTCATGGCAATGTATTTTAACTAATTTATGTTAAAACATGTTCGTCTCTGAACATTATTGCCCCAAAACCTGCACAGATTTTAGCTCTATTTGAGATAGTTGTCAGTATTTGGGAAATCCCTTTAAAGATTATTTGGCAAAAGTAACAATAAGCTCCACTGGAGGGAAACACAATCAGCAGGATTTGTACCACCCTTTCAGGGACAAGAGTGACTCTGACCTTTCACCCTTTGATATCCAGAATATTAAACTCCAGCCCAGTTACAGGGGTTATTAACATCAGCAGAAACAAACCCCAACTGTCAGTGTGAACATGGTTCAGTCCGGGATGTGATTAACAGCAGCAATAACAGCAGAATCCAACCCCAACAGTTGGTTTATCAGCAGGTTGAATGAACGGATGAATCCCTTCCCACACACAGAACATTTAAATGACTTCTCTCTCGTGTGAACTCGCTGGTGTGTCAGCAGGTGAGAGGACTGGTTAAATCCTTTCCCACACACGGAGCAGGTAAACGGCCTCTCCCCAGTGTGAACTCGCTGGTGTGTCAGCAGGGGCGAGGACTGGTTAAATCCTTTCCCACACCCGGAGCAGGAGAATGGCCTCTCCCCAGTGTGAACGCGCTGGTGTGTCAGCAGGGGCGAGGACTGGTTAAATCACTTCCCACACACGGAGCAAGTGAACGCGCTCCCTGACCCATCACCATTTCTCCTTCATTTACAGACGCTCCCTGATCAGTCACCATTTCTCCTTCATTTACAGACGCTCCCTGACCCATCACCATTTCTCCATCATTTACAGACGCTCCCTGACCAGTCAGTATTTCTCCTTCATTTACAGATGCTCCCTGACCAGTCAGTATTTCTCCTTCATTTACAGACGCTCCCTGACCACTCACCATTTTACCTTCATTTACAGACGCTCCCTGACCACTCACCATTTTACCTTCATTTACAGACGCTCCCTGACCAGTCAGTATTTCTCCTTCATTTACAGATGCTCCCTGACCACTCACCATTTTACCTTCATTTACAGACGCTCCCTGACCAGTCAGTATTTCTCCTTCATTTACAGACGCTCCCTGACCAGTCAGTATTTCTCCTTCATTTACAGATGCTCCCTGACCACTAACCATTTTACCTTCATTTACAGACGCTCCCTGACCAGTCTCCATTTTTCTCCATTTATAGACGCTCCCTGACCAGTCATCATTACTCCTTCATTTACAGACAGAGGTGTCAGAATATGGAAAAATGGTAAAAAGAGAAAATTAAAAGTTGAACGCACGCAGCATTCGTAATAAGATAGATGACTTGACAGCACAAATAGAAATAAAGGGGTATGATCTGATAGCCATTACAGAGACGTGGTTGCAAGGTGACCAATGATTGGAACTGAATATTCAGGGGTATTTGCCATTTCGTAAGGATAGGCAGAAAGGAAAAGGAGGTGGTGTAGCTCTGTTAATAAGGGATGAGATCAGTGCAGTAATGAGAAATGATATTGGCCTAGAAGATCAAGACGTAGAATCAGTTTGGGTGGAGATAAGAAATAATAAGGGTAAAAAGTCACTGGTGGGAGTGCTCTACAGGCCCCCAAACAGTAGCCACACTGTAGGACAGAGAATAAATCAAGAAATAATAGAGGCTTGTAAGAAAGGTACAGCTATAATCATGGGAGATTTTAATCTTCATAATGACTGGACAAAGCATATTGGCAAAGGTAGACTTGAGGAAGAGTTCTTAGAGTGTATACGGGATGGTTTCTTGGAACAATATGTTGTGGAACCAACCAGGGAGAAGACTATTTTAGATCTGGTAATGTGTAACAAGGCTGGATTAATTAATGATCTCGAAGTGAAGGATCCTCTTGGGAAGAGTGATCATACATGGTAGAATTTCAAATTCAGTTTGAGGGTGAGAAAGCTAGGTCTCAAACTAGTGTCCTGAACTTAAACAAAGGTAATTACAAAGGTATGAAGGCAGACTTGGTTAAAGTGGACTGGGAAAATATATTACAGGGTAAGACTGTAGAAAAGCAGTGGCAAACATTTAAGGAAAAATTTCATAACTCTCAGCAAAGATATATTCCAGTGAAAAAGAAAGACTCCAAGAGAAGGATGAACCATCCATGGCTAACTAAGGAAGTAAAGGATGGTATCAAATTGAAAATAAAAGCATACAATGTTGCGAAGAATAGTGAAAGGCCAGAGGATTGGGAAATTTTTAAAAATCAGCAAAGGACGACTAAAAAAAAAAGAGAGAAGATAGCTTATGAGAGGAAGCTAGCAAGAAATATAAAAACAGACAGTAAGAGCTTCTACAGGTATATAAAAAGGAAGAGAGTAGCTAAAGTAAACGTTGGTCCCCTAGAGGATGAGTCTGGGGAAGTAATAATGGGAAACAGGGAATTGGCAGAGACTTTGAACAAATATTTTGTATCGGTCTTCATGGTAGAAGACACTAAAAGCATCCCAATAATGGATAATCAAGGGGCTATTGGGGTGGGGGGGGGAGGAACTTAAAACAATCACTATCAATAGAGAGAAAGTACTAGGCAAACTAATGGGACTAAAGGTGGACAAGTCCCCTGGACCCGATGGTCTGCATCCCAGAGTCTTAAAAGAGGTGGCTACAGAGATAGTGGATGCATTGGTTGTAATCTACCAAAATTCCCTGGATTCTGGAGAGGTTCCAGCGGACTGGAAAACCGTAAATATAACGCCCCTATTTAAGAAAGGAGGGAGACAGAAAGCAGGCAACTATCGACCAGTTAGCCTAACATCTGTCATTGGGAAAATGCTGGAGTCCATCATTAAGGAAGTGATAGGACATTTAGAAAATCATAATATAGTCAAGCAGAGTCAGCATGGTTTTATGAAAGGGAAATCATGTTTGACAAATTTACTAGAGTTCTTTGAGGATGTAACGAGCAGGGTGGATAAAAGGGAACCAGTAAATGTAGTGTATTTGGATTTCCAGAAGGCATTCAATAAGGTGCCACATAAAAAGTTACAACACAAGATAAGAGCTCACGGGGTTGGGGGTAATATATTAGCATGGATAGAGGATTGGCTAACTAACAGAAAACAGAGAGTCGGGATATATGGGTCATTTTCAGGTTGGCAAACTGTAACTAGTGGGGTGCTGCAGGGATCAGTGCTGGGGCCTCAACTATTTGCAATCTATATTAATGACTTGGATGAAGGGACTGAGTGTAATTAGCCAAATTTGCTGATGATATAAAGATAGGTGGGAAAGCAAGTTGTGTGGAGGAGGCAAAGAATCTCCAAAGGGATAGAGATAGGCTCAGTGAGTGGGCAAAAATCTGGCAGATGGAGTTTAATGTGGGAAAATGCGAGGTTATCCACTTTGGTAGGAAAAATAAAAAAGCAAATTATTATTTAAATGGGGAGAGATTACAAAATGCTGAGGTACAGAGGGATCTGGGGGTCCTTGTACATGAAACACAAAAAGTTAGCATGCAGGTACAGCAAGTAATTAGGAAGGGAAATGGAGTGTTGGCCTTTATTGCAAAGGGAATGGAGTATAAAAGCAGGGAAGTCCTGTTACAACTGTACAGGGCGTTGGTAAGGCCACACCTGGAGTACTGCATACAGTTTTGGTCTCCTTATTTAAGGAAGGATATACTTGCATTGGAGGCAGTTCAGAGAAGGTTCAAGAGGTTGATTCCGGAGATGAAAGGGTTGTCTTATGAAGAAAGGTTGAGCAGGTTGGGCCTATACTCATTGGAGTTTAGAAGAATGAGAGGGGATCTTATTGAAACATATAAGATTCTGAAGGGGCTTGACAGGGTAGCTGCAGGGAGGATGTTTCCCCTCATGGGGGAATCTAGAACTAGGGGACATAATTTCAGAATAAGGGGAAACCCCTTTAAATCGGAAATGAGGAGGAATTTCTTCTCTCAGAGAGTCGTGAATCTTTGGAATTCTCTTCCCCAGAGAGCTGTGGAGGCTGGGTCATTGAATATATTTAAGGTGGAGAGAGACAGATTATTGAACGATAAGGGAGTGAATGGTTAAGGGGAGCGGGCAGGGAAGTGGAGTTGAAACCAAGATCAGATCAGCCATGATCTTATTGAATGGTGGAGCAGGCTCGAGGGGCCAAATGACCTACTCCTGCTCCTACGTCTTATGTTCTTATGTTCTGACCAGTCAACATTTCTCCTTCATTTACAGACGCTCCCTGACCAGTCACCATTTCTCCTCCATTTACAGACGCTCCCAGACCAGTCACCATTTCTCCTTCATTTACAGACACTCCCTGACCATTCCCCATTTTTCCTTCCTTTACAGACGCTCCCTGACCCCTCACCATTTCTTCTCCATTTAGAGATGCTCCCTGACCAAGCACCATTTCTACTTCATTCACAGATGCTCCCTGACCAGTTGCCATTTCTTCTTCTTTAACGGAATCTTCCTGATCACTCACATTTCTCCTCCATTTACACACGCTCCCTGACCATTCCACATTTCTCCTCCATTTACACACGCTCCCTGACCAGTCTCCATTTCTTCTCCATTTACAGACGCTCCCTGACCAGACTCCATTTCTTCTCCATTTACAGACGCTCCCTGACCACTCACCATTTCTCTTCCATTTACAGACGCTCCCTGACCAGTCTCCATTTACAGACACTCCCTGACCAGTCTCCATTTACAGACACTCCCTGACCAGTCTCCATTTACAGATGCTCCCTGACTCACTTCCTCCCTGTCCCGGAGTTTGCCGCGGGGCCGCTTTGTGGACTTTCTGTTGTTTGCTCCACAACACAGATGGAACCCTGTGGGGTGGAGCAAAGATTGCAACATTTGGCAGTGAAATGGATTCACTCAGGACAGACAGCAGGGATTATTTCAGGAAATAACACAGTGTAGTGAGAAAGGAAATGCAGTGGATGTTGTGGAGATGGATTGTCAAAAGGTGTTGGATAAGGTGCCGGACAGGAAGCTTTTTGATCAAATGAAGGCTGACGGTATTAAAGGGAGTGGGGCAGCGTGGATAGGAAGTTGGGTAAAGGGCAGAAAACAGAGAGTAGTGGTTAATGGATGTTCTTCAGACTGGAGGGATGTACACAGTGGTGCCCCCCAGGGTCAGTGTTGGGACCACTGCTCTTCTCAATATAGAGAAATGATCTGGGCTTGGGTATGTGGGGCACAAGATCAAAATCTCCAGATGAGTCCAAAATAGGGACCCTGGCCAACTGTGAAGAGGACTGTAAGTGACTTCAGTGTGAATACACAGGTTAGTAAATGGGGCAGGGAGATGGCAGCTGAAATTTAACACAGAGAAATGTGAGGTGATGCATTTTGGGAGGAAGAAAATGGTAGGAAAAGTACATTAAATGGAAATAGTTTAAAAGGAGTGGAGGAGCAGAACAGTAAAGAGGTGTGGTTTACAAGGACACTTTCCCTGGTTCCCTTTTCTTCAGTAATGTTCTCATTATCCCTAAACTACCCTGCCTGCTGTTAATGATGTTATTTCTTATAGTTTGACAGTTAGAGGTATAAACATCACACATTATAATCTGATCTATTCTATTACACACTCTGGTTTAAGCTTATATCGTGGTTAATAACAGACAAACCCGGTTCTTTCCCCTGATCTGATTAGGAGCGGAATTTGTGGAATGGAATGTCTTATCAGTGTTGCCATGGCGACCTGTCTGCAGTGAAACACCTGTTTGAGTTTCTAACTCAGACTAAACTTCTCTCTCCCATAATGCCCATTATATCAGACATTTATGTTAATGTACTTTAGCCATGTTCTGTTAATATCACTAAAACCAACAAGGAGTACAGAAACACACACCTTTAAAAGTGGGAGGGACAAGCTGAACAAGTGTTTAAAAAGCACATGGGATCTTAGATTTTATAAATAGGGGTGTAGAGTACAAAAGGGCAGATACAGCAGGGGTTAGATACAGAGTAAAGTTCCCTCTACACTGTCCCATCAAACACTCCCATGGCAGGTACAGCACAGGTTAGGTACTGATTAAAGCTCCATCTACACTGTCCCGTCAATCACTCAAGGGCAGGTACAGCATGGGATAGATACAGAGAAAAGCTCTCTCTACACTGTCCCATCAAACACTCCCAGGGCAGGTACAGCACAGGTTAGTTACAGCGTTAAGCTTCCTCTGCACTGTCCCATCAAACACTCCCAGGGCAGGTACAGCACGGGTTAGATACAGAGTAAAGCTCTCTCTACACTGTCCCATCAAACACTGCCAGGGCAGGGACAACACGGGTTAGATACCGATTAAAGCTCCATCTACACAGTTGCAGCAAAAATTCCCAGGGCAGGTCCAGCCCACGCCAGATAGAGAGCAAAGCCCACTCTACACTGTCCCATCAAACACTCTCAGGGCAGGAAAAGCACAGGTTAGATACAGAGTTAAACTCCCTCTGCACTGTCCCATCAAACTCTCCCAGAGCAGGTACAGCACTGGTTAGATACAGAGGAAAGCTCCCTCTACACTGTCCCACCAAACACTCCCAGGGCAGATGCAGCACAGGTTAGATACAGAGTAAAGCTCGCTCTACACTGTCCCAACAAACAGTCCCAGGGCAGGTGCAGCACGGGTTAGATACAGAGTATAGCTCCTTCTGCATTGTCCCACCAAACACTCCTAGGGTAGGTACAGCACGGGTTAGATACAGAGTAAAGCTCGCTCTATACTGTCCCATCAAACACTCCGAGGGCAGGTACAGCACGGGTTAGATACAGAGTAAAGCTCCCTCTACACTATCCCATCAAACACTCCCAGGGCAGGAAAAGCACGGGTTAGATACAGAGTAAAGCTCCATCTATACTGTCCCATCAAACACTCCTTGGGCTGGTACAGCATCGGTTAGATACAGAGTAAAGCTCCCTCTACACTGTCCCATCAAACACTCCCAGGGCAGGTACAGCACGGGTTAGATACAGAGTAAACTCTCTCTACACTGTCCCATCAAACACTCCCAGGGCAGGTGCAGCACGGGTTAGATACAGAATAAAGCTCCCTCTACACTGTCCCATCAAACACTCCCAGGGCAGGTACAGCACGGTTTAGATACAGAGTAAACCTTCTCCACACTGTCCCATCAAACACTCCCAGGGCAGGTACAGCATGGGTTAGATACAGAGTAAAGCTCCCTCTACACTGTCCCATCAAACACTCCCAGGGCAGGTACAGCATGGGTTAGATACAGAGTAAAGCTCCCTTTCCACTGTCCCATCAAACACTCCCAGGGCAGCTGCAGCATGGGTTAGATACAGAGTAAAGCTCCCTCGACACTGTCCCATCAAACACTCCCAGGGCAGGTACAGCACGGGTTAGATACAGAGTAAAGCTCCCACGACACTGTCCCATCAAACACTCCCAGGGCAGGTACAGCACGGGTTCGATACAGAGTAAAGCTCCCCCGACACGTGACCATCAAACACTACTAGGGCAGCAACAGCATGGGTTAGATACAGAGTAAAGCTCCCTCTACACTGTCCCATCAAACACTCCCAGGGCAGGTACAGCACGGGTTAGATACAGAGTAAAGCTCCCGCTACACTGTCCCATCAAACAATCCCAGGGCAAGCACAGCACAGGTTAGATACAGAGTAAAGCTTACTCAACACTGTCCCATCAAACCCTCCCGGGGCAGGTACAGCACGGGTGAGATACAGAGCAAAGCTCCCTCTACACTGTCCCATCAAACACACCCAGGGCAGGTACAGCACGGGTTAGATACAGAGTAAAGCTCCCTGTACATTGTCGCATCAAACACTCCCAGGGCAGGTACAGCACGGATTAGATAGAGTAAAGCTCCCTCTACACTGTCCCATCAAACACTCCCAGGGCAGGTACAGCACGGGTTAGTTGCAGAGTAAAGCTCCCTCTAAGCTGTCCCATCAAACACTCCCAGGGCAGGTACAGCATGGGTAAGATGCAGAGTAAATCTCCCTCTGCACTGTCCCATCCAACACTCCTAGGGCAGGTACAGCACGGGTTAGACACAGAGTAAAGCTCCCTCTAAACTGTCCCATCAAACACTCCCAGGGCAGGTACAGCACGGGTTAGATACAGAGTAAAGCTCCCTCTACACTGTCCAATCAAACACTCCCAGGGCAGGTACAGCATGGGTGAGATACAGAGTAAAACTCCCTCTACACTGTCCCATCAAACACTCCCAGGGCAGGTACAGCATGGGTTAGATACAGAGTAAAGCTCCCTCTACACTGTCCCATCAAACACTCCCAGGGCAGGTACAGCATGGGTTAGATACAGAGTAAAGCTCCCTTTCCACTGTCCCATCAAACACTCCCAGGGCAGCTGCAGCATGGGTTAGATACAGAGTAAAGCTCCCTCGACACTGTCCCATCAAACACTCCCAGGGCAGGTACAGCACGGGTTAGATACAGAGTAAAGCTCCCTCGACACTGTCCCATCAAACACTCCCAGGGCAGGTACAGCACGGGTTAGATACAGAGTAAAGCTCCCTCTACACTGTCCCATCAAATACTCCCAGGGCCAGCACAGCACAGGTTAGATACAGAGTAAAGCTTACTCAACACTGTCCCATCAAACACTCCCGGGGCAGGTACAGCACGGGTTAGATACAGAGCAAAGCTCCCTCTACACTGTCCCATCAAACACTTCCAGGCAGGTACAGCACGGGTCAGAAACAGAGTAAAGCTGTCTCTACACTGTACCATCAAACACTCCCAGGGCAGGTACAGCACGGGTTAGATACAGAGTAAAGCTCCCTCTACACTGTCCCGTCAAACACTAACAGGGCAGCTACAGCACGGGTTAGATACAGAGTAAAGCTCCCTCTACGCTGTCCCATCAAACACTCCTTTGAGCAGGTACAGCACGGGTTACATACAGAGTAAAGCTCGCTCTATACTGTTCCATCAAACACTCCCAGGGCAGGAACAGCATGGGTTAGATACAGAGTAAAGCTCCCTCTACACTGTCCCATCAAACACTCCCAGGTAGGTACAGCACGGGTAACATACAGAGTAAAGCTCGTTCGATACTTTCCCATCAAACACTCCCAGGGCAGGTACAGAACGGGTTATATACACAGTAAAGCCCCCTCTACACTGTCCCATCAAACACTCCCAGGGCAGGTACAGCACGGGTTAGATACAGAGTAAAGCTCCCTGTACATTGTCGCATCAAACACTCCCAGGGCAGGTACAGCACGGATTAGATACAGAGTAAAGCTCCCTCTACACTGTCCCATCAAACACTCCCAGGGCAGGTACAGCACGGGTTAGTTGCAGAGTAAAGCTCCCTCTAAGCTGTCCCATCAAACACTCCCAGGGCAGGTACAGCATGGTTTAGATACAGAGTAAAGCTCCCTCTACACTGTCCAATCAAACACTCCCAGGGCAGGTACAGCATGGGTTAGATACAGAGTAAAGCTCCCTTTCCACTGTCCCATCAAACACTCCCAGGGCAGCTGCAGCATGGGTTAGATACAGAGTAAAGCTCCCTCGACACTGTCCCATCAAACACTCCCAAGGCAGGTACAGCATGGGTTCGATACAGAGTAAAGCTCCCCCGACACGTGACCATCAAACACTACTAGGGCAGGAACAGCATGGGTTAGATACAGAGTAAAGCTCCCTCTACACTACCCCATCAAACACTCCCAGGGCAGGTACAGCACGGGTTAGATCCAGAGTAAAGCTCCCTCTACACTGTCCCATCAAACACTCCCAGGGCAAGCACAGCACAGGTTAGATACAGAGTAAAGCTTACTCAACACTGTCCCATCAAACACTCCCGGGGCAGGTACAGCACGGGTTAGATACAGAGGAAACCTCCCTCCACACTGTCCCATCAAACACTTCCAGGCAGGTACAGCACGGGTCAGAAACAGAGTAAAGCTGTCTCTACACTGTACCATCAAACACTCCCAGGGCAGGTACAGCATGGGTTAGATACAGAATAAAGCTCCCTCTACACTGTCCCATCAAACACTCCCAGGGCAGGTACAGCATGGGTTAGATACAGAGCAAAGCTCCCTTTCCAGTGTCCCATCAAACACTCCCAGGGCAGCTGCAGCATGGGTTAGATACAGAGTAAAGCTCCCTCTACACTGTCCCATCAAACACTCCCAGGGCAGGTACAGCACGGGTTAGATACAGAGTAAAGCTCCCTCTACACTGTCCCATCAAACACTCCCAGGGCAAGCACAGCACAGGTTAGATACAGAGTAAAGCTCCCTCTACACTGTCCCATCAAACACTTCCAGGCAGGTACAGCACGGGTCAGAAACAGAGTAAAGCTCCCTTTCCACTGTCCCATCAAACACTCCCAGGGCAGCTGCAGCATGGGTTAGATACAGAGTAAAGCTCCCTCGACACTGTCCCATCAAACACTCCCAGGGCAGGTACAGCACGGGTTAGATACAGAGTAAAGCTCCCACGACACTGTCCCATCAAACACTCCCAGGGCAGGTACAGCACGGGTTCGATACAGAGTAAAGCTCCCCCGACACGTGACCATCAAACACTACAAGGGCAGGAACAGCATGGGTTAGATACAGAGTAAAGCTCCCTCTACACTGTCCCATCAAACACTCCCGGGGCAGGTACAGCACGGGTTAGATACAGAGTAAAGCTCCCTCTACACTGTCCCGTCAAACACTCCTTTGAGCAGGTACAGCACGGGTTACATACAGAGTAAAGCTCACTCTATACTGTTCCATCAAACACTCCCAGGGCAGGAACAGCATGGGTTAGATACAGAGTAAAGCTCCCTCTACACTGTCCCATCAAACACTCCCAGGTAGGTACAGCACGGGTAACATACAGAGTCAAGCTCGTTCGATACTTCCCATCAAACACTCCAGGGCCAGGTACAGCACGGGTTAGATACAGAGTAAAGCTCCCTCTACACTGTCCCATCAAACACTCCCAGGGCAGGTACAGCACGGGTTAGATACAGAGTAAAGCTCCCTCTACACTGTCCCATCAAACACTCCCAGGGCAGGTACAGCACGGGTTAGATACAGAGTAAAGCTCCCTCTACACTGTCCCATCAAACACTCCCAGGGCAGGTACAGCACGGGTTAGATACAGAGTAAAGCTCCCTCTACACTGTCCCATCAAACACTCCCAGGGCAGGTACAGCACGGGTTAGATACAGAGTAAAGCTCCCTCTACACTGTCCCATCAAACACTCCCAGGGCAGGTACAGCACGGGTTAGATACAGAGTAAAGCTCCCTCTACACTGTCCCATCAAACACTCCCAGGGCAGGTACAGCACGGGTTAGATACAGAGTAAAGCTCCCTCTACACTGTCCCATCAAACACTCCCAGGGCAGGTACAGCACGGGTTAGATACAGAGTAAAGCTCCCTCTACACTGTCCCATCAAACACTCCCAGGGCAGGTACAGCACGGGTTAGATACAGAGTAAAGCTCCCTCTACACTGTCCCATCAAACACTCCCAGGGCAGGTACAGCACGGGTTAGATACAGAGTAAAGCTCCCTCTACACTGTCCCATCAAACACTCCCAGGGCAGGTACAGCACGGGTTAGATACAGAGTAAAGCTCCCTCTACACTGTCCCATCAAACACTCCCAGGGCAGGTACAGCACGGGTTAGATACAGAGTAAAGCTCCCTCTACACTGTCCCATCAAACACTCCCAGGGCAGGTACAGCACGGGTTAGATACAGAGTAAAGCTCCCTCTACACTGTCCCATCAAACACTCCCAGGGCAGGTACAGCACGGGTTAGATACAGAGTAAAGCTCCCTCTACACTGTCCCATCAAACACTCCCAGGGCAGGTACAGCACGGGTTAGATACAGAGTAAAGCTCCCTCTACACTGTCCCATCAAACACTCCCAGGGCAGGTACAGCACGGGTTAGATACAGAGTAAAGCTCCCTCTACACTGTCCCATCAAACACTCCCAGGGCAGGTACAGCACGGGTTAGATACAGAGTAAAGCTCCCTCTACACTGTCCCATCAAACACTCCCAGGGCAGGTACAGCACGGGTTAGATACAGAGTAAAGCTCCCTCTACACTGTCCCATCAAACACTCCCAGGGCAGGTACAGCACGGGTTAGATACAGAGTAAAGCTCCCTCTACACTGTCCCATCAAACACTCCCAGGGCAGGTACAGCACGGGTTAGATACAGAGTAAAGCTCCCTCTACACTGTCCCATCAAACACTCCCAGGGCAGGTACAGCACGGGTTAGATACAGAGTAAAGCTCCCTCTACACTGTCCCATCAAACACTCCCAGGGCAGGTACAGCACGGGTTAGATACAGAGTAAAGCTCCCTCTACACTGTCCCATCAAACACTCCCAGGGCAGGTACAGCACGGGTTAGATACAGAGTAAAGCTCCCTCTACACTGTCCCATCAAACACTCCCAGGGCAGGTACAGCACGGGTTAGATACAGAGTAAAGCTCCCTCTACACTGTCCCATCAAACACTCCCAGGGCAGGTACAGCACGGGTTAGATACAGAGTAAAGCTCCCTCTACACTGTCCCATCAAACACTCCCAGGGCAGGTACAGCACGGGTTAGATACAGAGTAAAGCTCCCTCTACACTGTCCCATCAAACACTCCCAGGGCAGGTACAGCACGGGTTAGATACAGAGTAAAGCTCCCTCTACACTGTCCCATCAAACACTCCCAGGGCAGGTACAGCACGGGTTAGATACAGAGTAAAGCTCCCTCTACACTGTCCCATCAAACACTCCCAGGGCAGGTACAGCACGGGTTAGATACAGAGTAAAGCTCCCTCTACACTGTCCCATCAAACACTCCCAGGGCAGGTACAGCACGGGTTAGATACAGAGTAAAGCTCCCTCTACACTGTCCCATCAAACACTCCCAGGGCAGGTACAGCACGGGTTAGATACAGAGTAAAGCTCCCTCTACACTGTCCCATCAAACACTCCCAGGGCAGGTACAGCACGGGTTAGATACAGAGTAAAGCTCCCTCTACACTGTCCCATCAAACACTCCCAGGGCAGGTACAGCACGGGTTAGATACAGAGTAAAGCTCCCTCTACACTGTCCCATCAAACACTCCCAGGGCAGGTACAGCACGGGTTAGATACAGAGTAAAGCTCCCTCTACACTGTCCCATCAAACACTCCCAGGGCAGGTACAGCACGGGTTAGATACAGAGTAAAGCTCCCTCTACACTGTCCCATCAAACACTCCCAGGGCAGGTACAGCACGGGTTAGATACAGAGTAAAGCTCCCTCTACACTGTCCCATCAAACACTCCCAGGGCAGGTACAGCACGGGTTAGATACAGAGTAAAGCTCCCTCTACACTGTCCCATCAAACACTCCCAGGGCAGGTACAGCACGGGTTAGATACAGAGTAAAGCTCCCTCTACACTGTCCCATCAAACACTCCCAGGGCAGGTACAGCACGGGTTAGATACAGAGTAAAGCTCCCTCTACACTGTCCCATCAAACACTCCCAGGGCAGGTACAGCACGGGTTAGATACAGAGTAAAGCTCCCTCTACACTGTCCCATCAAACACTCCCAGGGCAGGTACAGCACGGGTTAGATACAGAGTAAAGCTCCCTCTACACTGTCCCATCAAACACTCCCAGGGCAGGTACAGCACGGGTTAGATACAGAGTAAAGCTCCCTCTACACTGTCCCATCAAACACTCCCAGGGCAGGTACAGCACGGGTTAGATACAGAGTAAAGCTCCCTCTACACTGTCCCATCAAACACTCCCAGGGCAGGTACAGCACGGGTTAGATACAGAGTAAAGCTCCCTCTACACTGTCCCATCAAACACTCCCAGGGCAGGTACAGCACGGGTTAGATACAGAGTAAAGCTCCCTCTACACTGTCCCATCAAACACTCCCAGGGCAGGTACAGCACGGGTTAGATACAGAGTAAAGCTCCCTCTACACTGTCCCATCAAACACTCCCAGGGCAGGTACAGCACGGGTTAGATACAGAGTAAAGCTCCCTCTACACTGTCCCATCAAACACTCCCAGGGCAGGTACAGCACGGGTTAGATACAGAGTAAAGCTCCCTCTACACTGTCCCATCAAACACTCCCAGGGCAGGTACAGCACGGGTTAGATACAGAGTAAAGCTCCCTCTACACTGTCCCATCAAACACTCCCAGGGCAGGTACAGCACGGGTTAGATACAGAGTAAAGCTCCCTCTACACTGTCCCATCAAACACTCCCAGGGCAGGTACAGCACGGGTTAGATACAGAGTAAAGCTCCCTCTACACTGTCCCATCAAACACTCCCAGGGCAGGTACAGCACGGGTTAGATACAGAGTAAAGCTCCCTCTACACTGTCCCATCAAACACTCCCAGGGCAGGTACAGCACGGGTTAGATACAGAGTAAAGCTCCCTCTACACTGTCCCATCAAACACTCCCAGGGCAGGTACAGCACGGGTTAGATACAGAGTAAAGCTCCCTCTACACTGTCCCATCAAACACTCCCAGGGCAGGTACAGCACGGGTTAGATACAGAGTAAAGCTCCCTCTACACTGTCCCATCAAACACTCCCAGGGCAGGTACAGCACGGGTTAGATACAGAGTAAAGCTCCCTCTACACTGTCCCATCAAACACTCCCAGGGCAGGTACAGCACGGGTTAGATACAGAGTAAAGCTCCCTCTACACTGTCCCATCAAACACTCCCAGGGCAGGTACAGCACGGGTTAGATACAGAGTAAAGCTCCCTCTACACTGTCCCATCAAACACTCCCAGGGCAGGTACAGCACGGGTTAGATACAGAGTAAAGCTCCCTCTACACTGTCCCATCAAACACTCCCAGGGCAGGTACAGCACGGGTTAGATACAGAGTAAAGCTCCCTCTACACTGTCCCATCAAACACTCCCAGGGCAGGTACAGCACGGGTTAGATACAGAGTAAAGCTCCCTCTACACTGTCCCATCAAACACTCCCAGGGCAGGTACAGCACGGGTTAGATACAGAGTAAAGCTCCCTCTACACTGTCCCATCAAACACTCCCAGGGCAGGTACAGCACGGGTTAGATACAGAGTAAAGCTCCCTCTACACTGTCCCATCAAACACTCCCAGGGCAGGTACAGCACGGGTTAGATACAGAGTAAAGCTCCCTCTACACTGTCCCATCAAACACTCCCAGGGCAGGTACAGCACGGGTTAGATACAGAGTAAAGCTCCCTCTACACTGTCCCATCAAACACTCCCAGGGCAGGTACAGCACGGGTTAGATACAGAGTAAAGCTCCCTCTACACTGTCCCATCAAACACTCCCAGGGCAGGTACAGCACGGGTTAGATACAGAGTAAAGCTCCCTCTACACTGTCCCATCAAACACTCCCAGGGCAGGTACAGCACGGGTTAGATACAGAGTAAAGCTCCCTCTACACTGTCCCATCAAACACTCCCAGGGCAGGTACAGCACGGGTTAGATACAGAGTAAAGCTCCCTCTACACTGTCCCATCAAACACTCCCAGGGCAGGTACAGCACGGGTTAGATACAGAGTAAAGCTCCCTCTACACTGTCCCATCAAACACTCCCAGGGCAGGTACAGCACGGGTTAGATACAGAGTAAAGCTCCCTCTACACTGTCCCATCAAACACTCCCAGGGCAGGTACAGCACGGGTTAGATACAGAGTAAAGCTCCCTCTACACTGTCCCATCAAACACTCCCAGGGCAGGTACAGCACGGGTTAGATACAGAGTAAAGCTCCCTCTACACTGTCCCATCAAACACTCCCAGGGCAGGTACAGCACGGGTTAGATACAGAGTAAAGCTCCCTCTACACTGTCCCATCAAACACTCCCAGGGCAGGTACAGCACGGGTTAGATACAGAGTAAAGCTCCCTCTACACTGTCCCATCAAACACTCCCAGGGCAGGTACAGCACGGGTTAGATACAGAGTAAAGCTCCCTCTACACTGTCCCATCAAACACTCCCAGGGCAGGTACAGCACGGGTTAGATACAGAGTAAAGCTCCCTCTACACTGTCCCATCAAACACTCCCAGGGCAGGTACAGCACGGGTTAGATACAGAGTAAAGCTCCCTCTACACTGTCCCATCAAACACTCCCAGGGCAGGTACAGCACGGGTTAGATACAGAGTAAAGCTCCCTCTACACTGTCCCATCAAACACTCCCAGGGCAGGTACAGCACGGGTTAGATACAGAGTAAAGCTCCCTCTACACTGTCCCATCAAACACTCCCAGGGCAGGTACAGCACGGGTTAGATACAGAGTAAAGCTCCCTCTACACTGTCCCATCAAACACTCCCAGGGCAGGTACAGCACGGGTTAGATACAGAGTAAAGCTCCCTCTACACTGTCCCATCAAACACTCCCAGGGCAGGTACAGCACGGGTTAGATACAGAGTAAAGCTCCCTCTACACTGTCCCATCAAACACTCCCAGGGCAGGTACAGCACGGGTTAGATACAGAGTAAAGCTCCCTCTACACTGTCCCATCAAACACTCCCAGGGCAGGTACAGCACGGGTTAGATACAGAGTAAAGCTCCCTCTACACTGTCCCATCAAACACTCCCAGGGCAGGTACAGCACGGGTTAGATACAGAGTAAAGCTCCCTCTACACTGTCCCATCAAACACTCCCAGGGCAGGTACAGCACGGGTTAGATACAGAGTAAAGCTCCCTCTACACTGTCCCATCAAACACTCCCAGGGCAGGTACAGCACGGGTTAGATACAGAGTAAAGCTCCCTCTACACTGTCCCATCAAACACTCCCAGGGCAGGTACAGCACGGGTTAGATACAGAGTAAAGCTCCCTCTACACTGTCCCATCAAACACTCCCAGGGCAGGTACAGCACGGGTTAGATACAGAGTAAAGCTCCCTCTACACTGTCCCATCAAACACTCCCAGGGCAGGTACAGCACGGGTTAGATACAGAGTAAAGCTCCCTCTACACTGTCCCATCAAACACTCCCAGGGCAGGTACAGCACGGGTTAGATACAGAGTAAAGCTCCCTCTACACTGTCCCATCAAACACTCCCAGGGCAGGTACAGCACGGGTTAGATACAGAGTAAAGCTCCCTCTACACTGTCCCATCAAACACTCCCAGGGCAGGTACAGCACGGGTTAGATACAGAGTAAAGCTCCCTCTACACTGTCCCATCAAACACTCCCAGGGCAGGTACAGCACGGGTTAGATACAGAGTAAAGCTCCCTCTACACTGTCCCATCAAACACTCCCAGGGCAGGTACAGCACGGGTTAGATACAGAGTAAAGCTCCCTCTACACTGTCCCATCAAACACTCCCAGGGCAGGTACAGCACGGGTTAGATACAGAGTAAAGCTCCCTCTACACTGTCCCATCAAACACTCCCAGGGCAGGTACAGCACGGGTTAGATACAGAGTAAAGCTCCCTCTACACTGTCCCATCAAACACTCCCAGGGCAGGTACAGCACGGGTTAGATACAGAGTAAAGCTCCCTCTACACTGTCCCATCAAACACTCCCAGGGCAGGTACAGCACGGGTTAGATACAGAGTAAAGCTCCCTCTACACTGTCCCATCAAACACTCCCAGGGCAGGTACAGCACGGGTTAGATACAGAGTAAAGCTCCCTCTACACTGTCCCATCAAACACTCCCAGGGCAGGTACAGCACGGGTTAGATACAGAGTAAAGCTCCCTCTACACTGTCCCATCAAACACTCCCAGGGCAGGTACAGCACGGGTTAGATACAGAGTAAAGCTCCCTCTACACTGTCCCATCAAACACTCCCAGGGCAGGTACAGCACGGGTTAGATACAGAGTAAAGCTCCCTCTACACTGTCCCATCAAACACTCCCAGGGCAGGTACAGCACGGGTTAGATACAGAGTAAAGCTCCCTCTACACTGTCCCATCAAACACTCCCAGGGCAGGTACAGCACGGGTTAGATACAGAGTAAAGCTCCCTCTACACTGTCCCATCAAACACTCCCAGGGCAGGTACAGCACGGGTTAGATACAGAGTAAAGCTCCCTCTACACTGTCCCATCAAACACTCCCAGGGCAGGTACAGCACGGGTTAGATACAGAGTAAAGCTCCCTCTACACTGTCCCATCAAACACTCCCAGGGCAGGTACAGCACGGGTTAGATACAGAGTAAAGCTCCCTCTACACTGTCCCATCAAACACTCCCAGGGCAGGTACAGCACGGGTTAGATACAGAGTAAAGCTCCCTCTACACTGTCCCATCAAACACTCCCAGGGCAGGTACAGCACGGGTTAGATACAGAGTAAAGCTCCCTCTACACTGTCCCATCAAACACTCCCAGGGCAGGTACAGCACGGGTTAGATACAGAGTAAAGCTCCCTCTACACTGTCCCATCAAACACTCCCAGGGCAGGTACAGCACGGGTTAGATACAGAGTAAAGCTCCCTCTACACTGTCCCATCAAACACTCCCAGGGCAGGTACAGCACGGGTTAGATACAGAGTAAAGCTCCCTCTACACTGTCCCATCAAACACTCCCAGGGCAGGTACAGCACGGGTTAGATACAGAGTAAAGCTCCCTCTACACTGTCCCATCAAACACTCCCAGGGCAGGTACAGCACGGGTTAGATACAGAGTAAAGCTCCCTCTACACTGTCCCATCAAACACTCCCAGGGCAGGTACAGCACGGGTTAGATACAGAGTAAAGCTCCCTCTACACTGTCCCATCAAACACTCCCAGGGCAGGTACAGCACGGGTTAGATACAGAGTAAAGCTCCCTCTACACTGTCCCATCAAACACTCCCAGGGCAGGTACAGCACGGGTTAGATACAGAGTAAAGCTCCCTCTACACTGTCCCATCAAACACTCCCAGGGCAGGTACAGCACGGGTTAGATACAGAGTAAAGCTCCCTCTACACTGTCCCATCAAACACTCCCAGGGCAGGTACAGCACGGGTTAGATACAGAGTAAAGCTCCCTCTACACTGTCCCATCAAACACTCCCAGGGCAGGTACAGCACGGGTTAGATACAGAGTAAAGCTCCCTCTACACTGTCCCATCAAACACTCCCAGGGCAGGTACAGCACGGGTTAGATACAGAGTAAAGCTCCCTCTACACTGTCCCATCAAACACTCCCAGGGCAGGTACAGCACGGGTTAGATACAGAGTAAAGCTCCCTCTACACTGTCCCATCAAACACTCCCAGGGCAGGTACAGCACGGGTTAGATACAGAGTAAAGCTCCCTCTACACTGTCCCATCAAACACTCCCAGGGCAGGTACAGCACGGGTTAGATACAGAGTAAAGCTCCCTCTACACTGTCCCATCAAACACTCCCAGGGCAGGTACAGCACGGGTTAGATACAGAGTAAAGCTCCCTCTACACTGTCCCATCAAACACTCCCAGGGCAGGTACAGCACGGGTTAGATACAGAGTAAAGCTCCCTCTACACTGTCCCATCAAACACTCCCAGGGCAGGTACAGCACGGGTTAGATACAGAGTAAAGCTCCCTCTACACTGTCCCATCAAACACTCCCAGGGCAGGTACAGCACGGGTTAGATACAGAGTAAAGCTCCCTCTACACTGTCCCATCAAACACTCCCAGGGCAGGTACAGCACGGGTTAGATACAGAGTAAAGCTCCCTCTACACTGTCCCATCAAACACTCCCAGGGCAGGTACAGCACGGGTTAGATACAGAGTAAAGCTCCCTCTACACTGTCCCATCAAACACTCCCAGGGCAGGTACAGCACGGGTTAGATACAGAGTAAAGCTCCCTCTACACTGTCCCATCAAACACTCCCAGGGCAGGTACAGCACGGGTTAGATACAGAGTAAAGCTCCCTCTACACTGTCCCATCAAACACTCCCAGGGCAGGTACAGCACGGGTTAGATACAGAGTAAAGCTCCCTCTACACTGTCCCATCAAACACTCCCAGGGCAGGTACAGCACGGGTTAGATACAGAGTAAAGCTCCCTCTACACTGTCCCATCAAACACTCCCAGGGCAGGTACAGCACGGGTTAGATACAGAGTAAAGCTCCCTCTACACTGTCCCATCAAACACTCCCAGGGCAGGTACAGCACGGGTTAGATACAGAGTAAAGCTCCCTCTACACTGTCCCATCAAACACTCCCAGGGCAGGTACAGCACGGGTTAGATACAGAGTAAAGCTCCCTCTACACTGTCCCATCAAACACTCCCAGGGCAGGTACAGCACGGGTTAGATACAGAGTAAAGCTCCCTCTACACTGTCCCATCAAACACTCCCAGGGCAGGTACAGCACGGGTTAGATACAGAGTAAAGCTCCCTCTACACTGTCCCATCAAACACTCCCAGGGCAGGTACAGCACGGGTTAGATACAGAGTAAAGCTCCCTCTACACTGTCCCATCAAACACTCCCAGGGCAGGTACAGCACGGGTTAGATACAGAGTAAAGCTCCCTCTACACTGTCCCATCAAACACTCCCAGGGCAGGTACAGCACGGGTTAGATACAGAGTAAAGCTCCCTCTACACTGTCCCATCAAACACTCCCAGGGCAGGTACAGCACGGGTTAGATACAGAGTAAAGCTCCCTCTACACTGTCCCATCAAACACTCCCAGGGCAGGTACAGCACGGGTTAGATACAGAGTAAAGCTCCCTCTACACTGTCCCATCAAACACTCCCAGGGCAGGTACAGCACGGGTTAGATACAGAGTAAAGCTCCCTCTACACTGTCCCATCAAACACTCCCAGGGCAGGTACAGCACGGGTTAGATACAGAGTAAAGCTCCCTCTACACTGTCCCATCAAACACTCCCAGGGCAGGTACAGCACGGGTTAGATACAGAGTAAAGCTCCCTCTACACTGTCCCATCAAACACTCCCAGGGCAGGTACAGCACGGGTTAGATACAGAGTAAAGCTCCCTCTACACTGTCCCATCAAACACTCCCAGGGCAGGTACAGCACGGGTTAGATACAGAGTAAAGCTCCCTCTACACTGTCCCATCAAACACTCCCAGGGCAGGTACAGCACGGGTTAGATACAGAGTAAAGCTCCCTCTACACTGTCCCATCAAACACTCCCAGGGCAGGTACAGCACGGGTTAGATACAGAGTAAAGCTCCCTCTACACTGTCCCATCAAACACTCCCAGGGCAGGTACAGCACGGGTTAGATACAGAGTAAAGCTCCCTCTACACTGTCCCATCAAACACTCCCAGGGCAGGTACAGCACGGGTTAGATACAGAGTAAAGCTCCCTCTACACTGTCCCATCAAACACTCCCAGGGCAGGTACAGCACGGGTTAGATACAGAGTAAAGCTCCCTCTACACTGTCCCATCAAACACTCCCAGGGCAGGTACAGCACGGGTTAGATACAGAGTAAAGCTCCCTCTACACTGTCCCATCAAACACTCCCAGGGCAGGTACAGCACGGGTTAGATACAGAGTAAAGCTCCCTCTACACTGTCCCATCAAACACTCCCAGGGCAGGTACAGCACGGGTTAGATACAGAGTAAAGCTCCCTCTACACTGTCCCATCAAACACTCCCAGGGCAGGTACAGCACGGGTTAGATACAGAGTAAAGCTCCCTCTACACTGTCCCATCAAACACTCCCAGGGCAGGTACAGCACGGGTTAGATACAGAGTAAAGCTCCCTCTACACTGTCCCATCAAACACTCCCAGGGCAGGTACAGCACGGGTTAGATACAGAGTAAAGCTCCCTCTACACTGTCCCATCAAACACTCCCAGGGCAGGTACAGCACGGGTTAGATACAGAGTAAAGCTCCCTCTACACTGTCCCATCAAACACTCCCAGGGCAGGTACAGCACGGGTTAGATACAGAGTAAAGCTCCCTCTACACTGTCCCATCAAACACTCCCAGGGCAGGTACAGCACGGGTTAGATACAGAGTAAAGCTCCCTCTACACTGTCCCATCAAACACTCCCAGGGCAGGTACAGCACGGGTTAGATACAGAGTAAAGCTCCCTCTACACTGTCCCATCAAACACTCCCAGGGCAGGTACAGCACGGGTTAGATACAGAGTAAAGCTCCCTCTACACTGTCCCATCAAACACTCCCAGGGCAGGTACAGCACGGGTTAGATACAGAGTAAAGCTCCCTCTACACTGTCCCATCAAACACTCCCAGGGCAGGTACAGCACGGGTTAGATACAGAGTAAAGCTCCCTCTACACTGTCCCATCAAACACTCCCAGGGCAGGTACAGCACGGGTTAGATACAGAGTAAAGCTCCCTCTACACTGTCCCATCAAACACTCCCAGGGCAGGTACAGCACGGGTTAGATACAGAGTAAAGCTCCCTCTACACTGTCCCATCAAACACTCCCAGGGCAGGTACAGCACGGGTTAGATACAGAGTAAAGCTCCCTCTACACTGTCCCATCAAACACTCCCAGGGCAGGTACAGCACGGGTTAGATACAGAGTAAAGCTCCCTCTACACTGTCCCATCAAACACTCCCAGGGCAGGTACAGCACGGGTTAGATACAGAGTAAAGCTCCCTCTACACTGTCCCATCAAACACTCCCAGGGCAGGTACAGCACGGGTTAGATACAGAGTAAAGCTCCCTCTACACTGTCCCATCAAACACTCCCAGGGCAGGTACAGCACGGGTTAGATACAGAGTAAAGCTCCCTCTACACTGTCCCATCAAACACTCCCAGGGCAGGTACAGCACGGGTTAGATACAGAGTAAAGCTCCCTCTACACTGTCCCATCAAACACTCCCAGGGCAGGTACAGCACGGGTTAGATACAGAGTAAAGCTCCCTCTACACTGTCCCATCAAACACTCCCAGGGCAGGTACAGCACGGGTTAGATACAGAGTAAAGCTCCCTCTACACTGTCCCATCAAACACTCCCAGGGCAGGTACAGCACGGGTTAGATACAGAGTAAAGCTCCCTCTACACTGTCCCATCAAACACTCCCAGGGCAGGTACAGCACGGGTTAGATACAGAGTAAAGCTCCCTCTACACTGTCCCATCAAACACTCCCAGGGCAGGTACAGCACGGGTTAGATACAGAGTAAAGCTCCCTCTACACTGTCCCATCAAACACTCCCAGGGCAGGTACAGCACGGGTTAGATACAGAGTAAAGCTCCCTCTACACTGTCCCATCAAACACTCCCAGGGCAGGTACAGCACGGGTTAGATACAGAGTAAAGCTCCTCACACTGTCCCATCAAACACTCCCAGGGCAGGTACAGCACGGGTTAGATACAGAGTAAAGCTCCCTCTACACTGTCCCATCAAACACTCCCAGGGCAGGTACAGCACGGGTTAGATACAGAGTAAAGCTCCCTCTACACTGTCCCATCAAACACTCCCAGGGCAGGTACAGCACGGGTTAGATACAGAGTAAAGCTCCCTCTACACTGTCCCATCAAACACTCCCAGGGCAGGTACAGCACGGTTAGATAGAGTAAAGCTCCCTCTACACTGTCCCATCAAACACTCCCAGGGCAGGTACAGCACGGTTAGATACAGAGTAAAGCTCCCTCTACACTGTCCCATCAAACACTCCCAGGGCAGGTACAGCACGGTTAGATACAGAGTAAAGCTCCCTCTACACTGTCCCATCAAACACTCCCAGGGCAGGTACAGCACGGGTTAGACACAGAGTAAAGCTCCCTCTACACTGTCCCATCAAACACTCCCAGGGCAGGTACAGCACGGGTTAGATACAGAGTAAAGCTCCCTCTACACTGTCCCATCAAACACTCCCAGGGCAGGTACAGCACGGGTTAGATACAGAGTAAAGCTCCCTCTACACTGTCCATCAAACACTCCCAGGGCAGGTACAGCACGGGTTAGATACAGAGTAAAGCTCCCTCTACACTGTCCCATCAAACACTCCCAGGGCAGGTACAGCACGGGTTAGATACAGAGTAAAGCTCCCTCTACACTGTCCCATCAAACACTCCCAGGGCAGGTACAGCACGGGTTAGATACAGAGTAAAGCTCCCTCTACACTGTCCCATCAAACACTCCCAGGGCAGGTACAGCACGGGTTAGATACAGAGTAAAGCTCCCTCTACACTGTCCCATCAAACACTCCCAGGGCAGGTACAGCACGGTTAGATACAGAGTAAAGCTCCCTCTACACTGTCCCATCAAACACTCCCAGGGCAGGTACAGCACGGTTAGATACAGAGTAAAGCTCCCTTACACTGTCCATCAAACACTCCAGGGCAGGTACAGCACGGTTAGATACAGAGTAAAGCTCCCTCTACACTGTCCCAAAAACAAACACTCCCAGGGCAGGGGGAGCAGTTAATACAGAAAAGCTCCCTCTACAATGTCCATCAAAACTCCAGGGTAGGAAGGTTAGATTAGAGGTTTGATACAAGTAAAGTTCCATGTATCAAACTACAGGGCAGTACGCATGGGTTAGAATGTGGTTTGATACCTCTAATATCAAATCAAACACTCCCAGGGCAGGTACAGCACGGTTAGATACAGAGTAAAGCTCCCTCTACACTGTCCCATCAAACACTCCCAGGGCAGGTACAGCACGGGTTAGATACAGAGTAAAGCTCCCTCTACACTGTCCCATCAAACACTCCCAGGGCAGGTACAGCACGGGTTAGATACAGAGTAAAGCTCCCTTACACTGTCCCATCAAACACTCCCAGGGCAGGTACAGCACGGGTTAGATACAGAGTAAAGCTCCCTCTACACTGTCCCATCAAACACTCCCAGGGCAGGTACAGCACGGGTTAGATACAGAGTAAAGCTCCCCCTACACTGTCCATCAAACACTCCCAGGGCAGGTACAGCACGGGTTAGATACAGAGTAAAGCTCCCTCGACACTGTCCCATCAAACACTCCCAGGGCAGGTACAGCATGGGTTAGATACAGAGTAAAGCTCCCTCTACACTGTCCCATCAAACACTCCCAGGGCAGGTACAGCACGGGTTAGATACAGAGTAAAGCTCCCTCTACACTGTCCCATCAAACACTCCCAGGGCAGGTACAGCACAGGTTAGATACAGAGTAAAGCTCCCTCTACACTGTCCCATCAAACACTCCCAGGGCAGGTACAGCACGGGTTAGATACAGAGTAAAGCTCCCTCTACACTGTCCCATCAAACACTCCCAGGGCAGGTACAGCACGGGTTAGATACAGAGTAAAGCCCCCTCTACACTGTCCCATCAAACACTCCAGGGCAGGTACAGCACGGGTTAGATACAGAGTAAAGCTCCCTGTACATTGTCCCATCAAACACTCCAGGGCAGGTACAGCACGGTTAGATAGAGTAAAGCTCCCTCTACACTGTCCCATCAAACACTCCCAGGGCAGGTACAGCACGGGTTAGATACAGAGTAAAGCTCCCTCTAACTGTCCCATCAAACACTCCCAGGGCAGGTACAGCACGGGTTAGATACAGAGTAAAGCTCCCTCACACTGTCCCATCAAACACTCCCAGGGCAGGTACAGCACGGTTAGATACAGAGTAAAGCTCCCTCTACACTGTCCCATCAAACACTCCCAGGGCAGGTACAGCACGGGTTAGATACAGAGTAAAGCTCCCTCTACACTGTCCCATCAAACACTCCCAGGGCAGGTACAGCACGGGTTAGATACAGAGTAAAGCTCCCTCGATACTGTCCCATCAAACACTCCCAGGGCAGGTACAGCACGGGTTAGATACAGAGTAAAGCTCCCTCTACACTGTCCCATCAAACACTCCAGGGCAGGTACAGCACGGTTAGATACAGAGTAAAGCTCCCTCTACACTGTCCCATCAAAACACTCCCAGGGCAGGTACAGCACGGGTTAGATACAGAGTAAAGCTCCCTCTAACTGTCCCATCAAACACTCCCAGGGCAGGTACAGCACGGTTAGATACAGAGTAAAGCTCCCTCTACACTGTCCCATCAACACTCCCAGGGCAGGTACAGCATGGGTTAGATACAGAGTAAAGCTCCCTCTACACTGTCCCATCAAACACTCCCAGGGCAGGTACAGCACGGGTTAGATACAGAGTAAAGCTCCCTCTACACTGTCCCATCAAACACTCCCAGGGCAGGTACAGCACGGGTTAGATACAGAGTAAAGCTCCTTTCCACTGTCCCATCAAACACTCCCAGGGCAGGTACAGCACGGGTTAGATACAGAGTAAAGCTCCCTCGACACTGTCCCATCAAACACTCCCAGGGCAGGTACAGCACGGTTAGATACAGAGTAAAGCTCCCTCTACACTGTCCCATCAACACTCCCAGGGCAGGTACAGCACGGGTTAGATAAAGAGTAAAGCTCCCCTACACGTGACCATCAAACACTCCCAGGGCAGGTACAGCACGGGTTAGATACAGAGTAAAGCTCCCTCTACACTGTCCCATCAAACACTCCCAGGGCAGGTACAGCACGGGTTAGATACAGAGTAAAGCTCCCTCTACACTGTCCCATCAAACACTCCCAGGGCAGGTACAGCAGGTTAGATACAGAGTAAAGCTCCCTCTACACTGTCCCATCAAACACTCCCGGGCAGGTACAGCACGGGTTAGATACAGAGTAAAGCTCCTCTACACTGTCCCATCAAACACTCCCAGGGCAGGTACAGCACGGGTTAGATACAGAGTAAAGCTCCCTCTACACTGTCCCATCAAACACTCCCAGGGCAGGTACAGCACGGGTTAGATACAGAGTAAAGCTCCCTGTAACACTGTCCCATCAACACTCCCAGGGCAGGTACAGCACGGGTTAGATAGAGTAAAGCTCCCTCTACACTGTCCCATCAAACACTCCCAGGGCAGGTACAGCACGGGTTAGATACAGAGTAAAGCTCCCTCTACACTGTCCCATCAAACACTCCCAGGGCAGGTACAGCACGGGTTAGATACAGAGTAAAGCTCCCTCTACACTGTCCCATCAAACACTCCCAGGGCAGGTACAGCACGGGTTAGATACAGAGTAAAGCTCCCTCTAAACTGTCCCATCAAACACTCCCAGGGCAGGTACAGCACGGGTTAGATACAGAGTAAAGCTCCCTCTACACTGTTCCAATCAAACACTCCCAGGGCAGGTACAGCACGGGTTAGATACAGAGTAAAGCTCCTCTACACTGTCCCATCAAAACACTCCCAGGCAGGTACAGCACGGGTTAGATACAGAGTAAAGCTCCCTCTACACTGTCCCATCAAACACTCCCAGGGCAGGTACAGCACGGGTTAGATACAGAGTAAAGCTCCCTCTACACTGTCCCATCAAACACTCCCAGGGCAGGTACAGCACGGGTTAGATACAGAGTAAAGCTCCCTCTACACTGTCCCATCAAACACTCCCAGGGCAGGTACAGCACGGTTAGATACAGAGTAAAGCTCCCTCTACACTGTCCCATCAAACACTCCCAGGGCAGGTACAGCACGGGTTAGATACAGAGTAAAGCTCCCTCTACACGTGTCCATCAAACACTCCAGGGCAGGTACAGCATGGGTTAGATACAGAGTAAAGCTCCCTCTACACTGTCCCATCAAACACTCCCAGGGCAGGTACAGCACGGGTTAGATACAGAGTAAAGCTCCCTCTACACTGTCCCATCAAACACTCCCAGGGCAGGTACAGCACAGGTTAGATACAGAGTAAAGCTCCCTCTACACTGTCCCATCAAACACTCCCAGGGCAGCTACAGCACGGGTTAGATACAGAGTAAAGCTCCCCTCGACACTGTCCCATCAAACACTCCCAGGGCAGGTACAGCACGGTTAGATACAGAGTAAAGCTCCCTCTACACTGTCCATCAAACACTCCCAGGGCAGGTACAGCACGGGTTAGATACAGAGTAAAGCTCCCTCTACACGTGTCCATCAAACACTACCGGGCAGGTACAGCATGGGTTAGATACAGAGTAAAGCTCCCTCTACACTGTCCCATCAATACACTCCCAGGGCAGGTACAGCACGGGTTAGATACAGAGTAAAGCTCCCTCTACACTGTCCCATCAAACAATCCCAGGGCAAGCACAGCACAGGTTAGATACAGAGTAAAAGCTTTCCTCAACACTGTCCCATCAAACACTCCCGGGCAGGTACAGCACGGGTTAGATACAGAGCAAAGCTCCCTCTACACTGTTCCTTC